>CM032625.1:18352-366118 GCA_019097785.1 Fraxinus excelsior | reverse complement strand
TACGAATGAAGAAAATTTCGTCGAATGACATGAATCAAGTTGGATATTCCATCTGTGTTACTTTATTTCCCCTTTACTTTAAAAGAGAGGATGCTAAATTTACTATTCATCTCGTGTACTCGTTTCACACTATCCTACCCTACTTCCGGTTCTTCTACAGTGCATTCATTACGGGCCCACTGCAATTAATGTAAATATCAATTGGCTGTCATTTTTTTTATTTGTCATTTGGCACCAATTAGTTTACTGTTCATCTCATATCCTCCATTTCAATTTAGCACACTCGTTTTCACACGCGAACTGGTTGGGAATTGATTTTGTACTATTCATGTATGTATTATAGTCAATAAAAAACACAGAAAATCAAAAAATAAAAAATAAAAAAATTTGCCGACTTCCTATGAAAACGAATCTGCAAACCGACTGCACAATGCACTAAACGCATTTCAATGACACAGTTTCTTCTTTCTCGATTAGTCAATAAAAAACACAGAAAAAAAATGTGTATGAAAAAAATATCTGCAAACTAAATATCTTCACAATCACAATTATGCCGACGTAGTTATTAAACCGAATTGCCACTTATATACCTGCGAATATATTCAAACCAATTGCAATAACACAGTATTTCGATTTCATTTCAAGCATCAAATAAAATATTAGCTTTATCAACTCACAAGAAAAGAAGCGGATTTTGAAATTGAAGGACGCAAGTTCGTTAGATAAAAGTGAGTTTTTGTTGATATTTGAAATTTCTCAATTGATATTTGGAATTTTGCTTTATGATATTTAGTTATTTCTGTTGTGATTTTATTTAATTGGAATAAGAAAGTGTTGTAATTGCATGAATGTTTCGTTGAAATTTTTTTTTGTTTTTTTAATCATAGGATATTTTAGTAAAATTTTGTATTAGGAAAATGTTTATTTGCAAATATGATTTTGTATTAATAAATTGTTTGTTTGATGATAAATAATCTATTCTAAAAATGGAAAAGAAATAGTATTTTAATCTTTAATGAAATCGGAAACATTGTTTGTAATGTTTTTTTAATCATATTCAAGAAAAATTTTGTATTAGAATGTTTGTTTGCAAGTAAAATTTTGTATTAGATCTAATATAAAAATGGGAAAAATTAGGTTTTTCATCTTAATCTAGAAATTTAAAAAAAAAAAAAAATCATACTCCCCGTGCGCGCACGGGGAGATGGCAAGTCCCCGTGCGCGCACGGTGAGATGGCAACTCCCCGTGCGCGCACGGGAGTTTGAGATGATTTTTTTTTTTTCCGATACAATTGTCAATTGTGTGGAATGAACTGGGCGACGACTTCTTCCGGGAAAAATTAGGTTTTTCATCTTAATCTAGAAATTTAAAAAAAAAAAAAAAAAATTATACTCCCCGTACGCGCACGGGGAGATCGCATCTCCCCGTGCGCGCACGGGGAGTTACTAACTCCCCGTGCGTGCACGGGGAGATGGCAGCTCCCCGTGCGTGCACGGGAGTTTGAGATATATATATATATTTTTTTCTCAATACAATTGTCAATTGTGTGGAATGGACTGGGCGACGACTTCTTCCCCCACTACGACGATGCCGTAGACTCTTTCAGACCCAATTTTCTCTTCTTTCCTCTCCCCGGATTTCAATCCCTCCCAAAGCTTAATGCCTTTGTAGACAGATTTATATGTGTAGCTGTGTGCGGATTAGCCCTTCGATAATATGCGGCGATTGGGTTTAGTTTTGTTGGGATCTCTCTCTCTCTGTCTCTCAATTTATTTTTTAGGATTATATTTTTGTAGGTTGTTGCAATTAAATTATGTTTCATTTATGAAAATTGTGAATGGGGCATGAAATTTCTCCACAGGATTTTGTTTATTTCTCCACATTCACAAACTAAATATCTTCACAATCACAATTATGCCGACGTAGTTATTAAACCGAATTGCCACTTATATACATGCAAATATATTCAAACCAATTGCAATAACACAGTATCTCGATTTCATTTCAATCATCAAATAAATTATTAGCTTTATCAACTCACAAGAGAAGAAGTGGAATTTGAAACCGAAGGACGCAAGTTCGTTAGACAAAAGTGAGTTTCTGTTGATATTTGAAATTTCTTAATTGATATTTGGAATTTTGCTTTATGATATTTAGTTAATTCTATTGTGATTTTATTTAATTGGAATAAGAAATTGTTGTAATTGCATGAATGTTTCGTTGGAATTTTTTTGTTTTTTTAATCATAGGATATTGAAGTAAAATTTTGTATTAGGAGAATGTTTATTTGCAAATATTTTTTTGTATTAGTAAATTGTTTGTTTGATGATAAATAATCTATTCTACAAATGGAAAAGAAATAGTATTTTAATCTTTAATGAAAACGGAAACAATGTTTGTAGTGTTTTTTAATTATATTCAAGTAAAATTTTGTATTAGAATGTATATTTGCAAGTAAAATTTTGTATTAGATGATGATAAATAATCTAATATAAAAATGAAAAAAATTAAGTTTTTCATCTTAAGCTAGAAAAAAAAAAAAATATCATACTCTCCGTGCGCGCACGGGAAGTTACTTACTCCCCGTGCGCGCACGGGGAGATCGCAACTCCCCGTGCATGCACGGGCGTGCACGGGGAGTTTGAGCGTTTTATGTTTTTTTTTTTTTTTCTTCTTCTTTCAATACAATTGTTTATTGCGTGGAATGGACCGGGCGACGACTTTTTCCACTCTACGGAGCTGGCGGCTTCTACTCCAAAATCGACCTCAATACCGCCGCATAAATTGCAGGATCTCCACACCACCACCACGGTGCCCTAGACTCTTTCACCACTAACCCATTGACGGGGTTACGTGCTGGAACGACGATTTTCTTCTCAACCAGCAAATCCGGGACTCCAGCCTCGCCAGGAAAATCCCGGCTTGGTTCTTTTTGCTCTCTTTCCATTCTCTGTTTTTCGCCTACTCTAATCGCTGGAAGAAAGGTAACCGACCCTCCCCTTTGTCCTCTGATTTTCTTACTAAACTTCTCTAATTTCTTGCAAGATCTGTTCGTCGAATCAAAGAAGCTAACAAGAGGGAATTATTGGGAAAAATGAAAGCCCTCGGATCCTCGTACAACAATTTTCACATTAATCAGCCGCCATTTAAGGTTGTTCAGTCTCTCTCACTCATTCTATATGCTCTCTCTATGTGTATATACGTAATTACGTGTATATATAGAAATATGTGTATTTACATCGAAATTTATCCCATCTACCTTAAAAGAGGCTTACCCCTTTTCACTGTTCCTTCATTTTCCATGGAATCCAAAGCCTTCTTCTCACCAGATTTTAGAAAAAAAAAAAGAGTAAATCGTTTCTTAGTATTTTGTTTTCGGTCAATTGTAAATATTATGAGAAAAGTTAAGGGAAAAATTTGAACTTCACTTAAGATTCATTGTTTTTTTTTAAAAAAAAAAAATAGTTCCTTTGTTTTTTGTGGGTTTCAAATTATTAATTGTTTGTGGTTTATCTTTATTTCTGAATTCTTGAAAGAAATTGAATATGTTTAGATGTAGTATATGTAGTAATAGGTTTGCACGATTTTAAGGTATTTGAGTGTGCAGGAATTTTAGGCATTAACAGTTGTAGAATTAATGCATTATTGGATTTTTTTTCAATTGCTAATTTATGGTTTATATTGCTGGGCTGGGGGGTTTAATATTATTGTTAGAGGTAATGCTGTTTTTGTCTTCTGTTAGAATTTTTTAATTTACACTTGTTATTTTAAAATTAGAAGGCTTTCTTTGAGTAAAAATGATCGTGTTTGGTTGATGGGAGTTAAGTGTTAATCAGAAACTATATGTGGCATTTACACACGAGCATATGTTCAAATTGGGAAGAAGCTGCTGCAGTTAGAAGATTGATGAAATTAAGGACAGTCAGCAAGGAACCTGGACGTAGTTGGATGGAAGTAAACAGAAAAGTGCACACCTTTGCGCCTGAAGATAGAAATCGTCTAAAGGCAGACGAGATTTACTTGAAGGTTGATGATTTTTTAAAGTCGATCAAGGAAGCTGGTTGTGTGCCTGACATGAATTTCACTCTTCATGACATTAATGAAGAGGGAAAGGAACACGGTCTTTCCTATCACAGTGAGAAATTGGCAGTTGCTTTTACAAGGAGCACCGATTCGGATATATAAGAACCTTCGGGTCTGTGGGGACTGCCATACTTCCATGAAGTTCATATCAAATATTTTTCAACGCCAGATTATTTTAAGGGATTCTAATCGTTTTCATCATTTTAAAGAAGAATGCGTTCTTGTGGGGATTACTGGTAGGAAGTACATCCTCTTACTTGTTTGGTCTGAATCTCCCTTTAAGAAGCATTGAGGTTTGATAAGCTATTTTCTGCAAGTGGATGGTCGATATTGGTGTCAATGTTTGTGATAGCCATGTTTTCATCAAACCATCACGAGTATAGATTTGAAACGGAATGCGGGGTGGTTCACTTACCCCAGTGGGGACCACCTACATCAATATTGTTCTTCTCATGGCTGGTTGTGCTCTCCGTTGTTGGTTGTTCCCCCTGTCTTGGCATGGACCATTGTCCATCTTTCACATTTCCTCGAACGTTCTAAATTATGGTCGATTTAGTGATTATGTTTATTTGTGATGGTAAGGAGCAGAAATATTGTTTTATATTTTTTTCCTGTTAGGTTTGGTTTAATTAATTTTTGTGTGTGCTGGAAGGTTCCTTGTGTTTTTGAGCAAGGATAGATTGGTTTATGGATCTGACATTCTGATTTTAAAATGATTTTTATGTTTAATGTTGTATCGTCCAAGGAGAATGATTTACCCGCTGAGAATTAATTAAAAAAATTAACCAGTTATATAATACTTCTTGTTCCTGTGGAATCAATGATTGAATTGAACATTTACATACCACTTTTTATCTGTGGTAACTGCAAAAAATTGTTTTTAATGTTTGATGGGGATATGGTCCAAGGAGAATGATTTACCAGCTTAGAATTAAATAAAAAACTATTTAGGCAATAATTGTGGTTCTTTGTGGAATTTTTTGATAAAATATTTACCTAATGTTTTCATTTTCAATCATATGCAAATTGATTTTGATGTCTAATGCCAATATGGTACAAGGAGAATAATTTACTAGCCCAGAATTAAGTAGAAAAATTAACCATTTATACAATCATTGTGGTTCTTGCGGAATCTATGATTTGATTAAACTTTAGACAACATTTTTACAGTGTTCAATATGCTTTAGCAAGGAAACTCTCCATGGTCATGGATGTTAGTGGAATTTTGCAACAACTCAACCACATGGTTCAGTCAATTGTGTCCATGAGTGCATACGAACTACTTTATCAACATGACCTTAACATATTATAATGTGAACCCTTTCTTATGGGTCCCAAGTAGTTCCTTTATTGATTTCATCCTAAACGAACTTTTACAGACATTTTACTTTCTCCAGGTCTTTGTATCTGCTAGGATAGAGCTTGTAATTTGTATGCGAATATGCTGAATTTTCTTACATGTGGTCTAGGTTACTAATCACTGCTTTCACTGGTAGAAGGGAACAACATTTTCAGATGATCAGGGCATCTACAATAGGTTGACTTGGTGGGAGCAAATAGACAATGGCAAGCAGCTTACTTGCAATAGGAAGTTTTTTACAGTCATACGCGTAACAACATTTTTATTTAAAATCCATGATTTTGGTACTTATTGTGTTCTTGAAAATAATTGGTGCTGCATTATTTGATAATTTAATCCAGGATACTCTACAAGGCAGGAACACTAGACTCCAAGAAGGTGAAGGGTAAGATTTTGGTATGTCTAAGGGGCGATTATTTTCAAGTTAGGCACTATATTATCAAATAAATCATCCAATTTTGCTTTTTCGAAGTTTTCTGTTTCTCATTTTAGTTAACTTCCCACCGCCTTTGAATTATATGCATCTATTGAACTATATGGTGGATGGGTGGGTGTTACTTCTGGCCAATTGATGGAAAAGGAAGGAAAGTTTTAAAAAAAACACGCAGAGAGAGAGAAGTACTACAATTAAAATTTATGTAAATATTCAATGATACCTTGGTACAAATTTTGGGAATGCACTTGATAGCCAAACTGGTGCGATAGATTCAGTGCTACAGAAATAAATTGATATATTTGGACAACAAACTTCCATCAACAGCAGTATAACAAGGTTATTTTCATTTTATTTTCTGAATATTTTTTATATTTTGGTTTGTATTTTCTTGTTTTCTAGCAGTGTAATTTAATATAGAGCAGATTAGGCCTGGGTTTCTACAGGCATAGCTAGACTGGTAGATATAAGGCACGTTTATGCGATAATAGTAGCAGAAGAGGACAGACCCAGAAAGAAAGGCAAGGTCTTGAATAAAGTGTCTGCCATTAATTATTTCATTTGTTCATTTCTATTATGAAGCGATTTCGTGCTTTTAATTCCCGTTTCTTGATCCTAATATTCCGAGTGCATTTAATGGCGCTGATTTAATCTTCCCACAGTTTATTTGGGTAATCAAACCCTTTTATTTCTTTGATGTTTGGATTGTTTGCATATTTTTCCATTGAAAATGAAAATAGTACTATTATTTTATTAAATTTGATCTAACTTCCTATTCTTTTGTGTAAACACATATAAGAGGATATGACAAAGAAGAAAAGGCTGCTAGCGCTTATGATTTAGCAGAATTAAAATACTGGGGATCTACAACTATAAAGTTTCCATTGAATTCTTGAATATTAATGTTTGGCCCTCTTGATTTCTTTGCCCTGTTGAGAAAATTACCAAATGAAAGATTATTATGCATGATAAGTAACATTACCAAATTACTATTCATTTTGGTACCCTCCTTTTCACACCTATCCGGTTTGCTACTATGCATTAACTTGATGGACGTAAACGACGTCATTTGGGAGAAAAGAAAAAATCCCTCTTCTATTAAAAGAGGGAATCCCCCGTTCACTATTCATTTATGACGTATTTTCTTTCCCATTTTATCCTCACTTTTCTCCCTATTTCATCCCATTTTATCCTCCGTCATTTACTGTTCAATCATGCATATTTCCCTTTTTCTCCTCTCCATAGTCAATAATTGCGACCTGTGAGAAAGAAGATAAAAGTGTCGACAAAACATTAGACTGAGAGGGGAAAAAATAAGGGGGATGGCGATGGAAGGTGGTGGACGTACTTTTCTTATTCTTTGCATTTAAGACGATTGAAGGTGGTGATGAAAGGCGGTGGTTGGAGAAGTAAATATATATATTATAGGAAGAAAAATTTATTTCATTCCATCATTGTCTCCTCGACGAAATCGTAAGAAGAAGATCCCCTCCAAGCTTACTATCAACCTCGCCCTGCCTTATGACTCTATCGTCTCCGCCAAAGAGGTATATTTGTATTTGCATGTTTGTGGAAGTTTATATATGCATATATATACCCGTACAAATGTTTTATTTTTGTAAGATGAGGTTTTTTTAATCCTTTATTCATTCTGGGTTTTAGAAATTTTAATGGAATTAGTGAGCCATCGGCTTGTAGCTTCTTCTCTTAATTTGTTCTGCATGTTTAGTATTTATATACAATTGTTTTTTCAGATTATGTAAAAGTTATTTTTCGTTCTATTACTTTTGCAGGTTTAGTATTTATATACAATTGTTTTTTTCTCATAAACTATGCTTATAAATCTTTTCATCGGACTTTCTAACTTATTATTGTCTGTAGAAGATGGTGGTGAAATAGTTGTTTTTGATGTTGGATATTTAGAACTCGGTAAAAAAGGTGGGGAAGAATTGGTGACAATGACTCACGAGTGGAGATGGTGGAAGGCCAGAATTCATTTTCAAAACAAGTAGAAGGCAGAGTGGAAGAAGAACAACGAAAGAAAATATTTTTTAAATTGGAAATGTAAAAAAAAAAAAAAAAGAATACTCTCCGTGTGGGCACGGAGAGTGTGATGCTCTCCGTCCACGCACGGAGAGTTACTTTCTCTCCTTGCGCGCACGTATATTAAAGATGTAATCGTCTTTTTCTATGTTTATGCAAAATATCTCTGATCCTATTACCAATAAAAAAATATCTCTGGCAAATGCATGCCACAATTGTTGACTGAGAAAGACAAAAAAGTAATATAAAATAGAAAAAGAAGGGAAAAAAAAGTTAAATTACAAAGTAAACTCCGTGTGCGCGCGAAGAGAACTAATCTCTCCCTACATATCGTCAAACAAAAAAAAGTCATTGCACGGAGAGTAATCAACTCTCCGTGCGCGCACGGAACTAAACTCTCCGTGCTTGTCGGAAAAAAAAGGGTTATTTGCATCTCCGTGCACGTGCATGGAGAGTGTGTTTTCTCTCCGAATTCTATTCCCTTCCCTTCCCAAATTTGTATTCAGTTCTCTCATTTTCTCGATCGCTACGTGCTCTTCATTCAACGCTTCGCTTCCTTCGGGTTAGGTTTTTCTTCCTCATCTCTATGGCGTGCGCTTGAATATGTGTTCGTTTCTTATGGGAGCGTGCTTTTGAAATTTGGGGATAATGGCTTTAACATATGTGAATTCACGATTCCAATTAATTACTAAAGCGGTTGAATTAATTGACTTTGAAACCCTTAAAAATAGAACTTTTTGGGTTTAGGGATTTTACTGTTTCAATTAATCCCAGTATTGACGGTTGGGGATAGTAAAATACACAATTGTCAATGCAATTTGCTTTTGTTTGGTACTTGGTTCATGTCTTGTGCTCGTAAACAATCCTCTATTTTAATTTGGTTTTCTACGGTCTTTTTTCTGTACTTTTATTAAGGTATGGTTTTTGATCTATAATCGGCGAATGGTTGCACCATTCTTGCTGCCCCTATTATAGTATATAGCTGGTGACCACAACCTTGATTAGGTGAATTATCTTGTATTTGCCAGCAAATACGCATTATAATATATGAAGAGGAAGTTGCTGCACTTCGCGAAATGCAGGCTAAGGTTGAAAAGGAGATGTGTGCTGTTCAAGGTCTTTTTCCTTTAATTTGTGATTTTTTGATTCTGTTTTTAACCTAAATCTTGTTCTAAGGTTTTTAATTATAATGAGTTAGAGCAGTATTTATATGATGGACATGATTGCTTATTTTGCTTAGAAAGTATTTTCAACGGATGAAGAGAATAGGAGTTTGTAAAGATTTGTCCTGTTTGTATTTTCCCATTTGTTTCCTTTTTATTTTAGCTGCTTGTTTTGAGCTACTTTCAGTATTCATGTTACAACACCATATGGAGGAACGATGAAGATATTCAATAGTATATTCAACTTAGACATTGCATTTAACTTTAGAAAAGATGATGATTTGGGTTTTCCAACAAAGTCGAAATGTACGCCTAAAAGGTAATTGGATATAAGAAGTCGTGTTGTTGAGATGTATCTAGCCATATATATTTTTGGATTTCCTCCATTTGAAATTTTATTTGAATTAAAGTTAGAAGAATTTTTGGAGTTATCATCCCCCACGGCATGCCTATTTTATTTCAATGCACATTTTTCTTTTTAGGAAATGCTACCGTGCACTGTTAAAGTTGCATATGGTATACATACTGTCAAAGATTGAGCACAAGCACAGAATGTTTACCTATGATGTCATGGACTCATGGGTGATCCAATCTTTTGTACTAAGGTCTCAATGCCTGAATTTGGAATTTCTTTTCAATTTCTAAGGTATTTTGAAACAGGAAATTTGATCCAAATATACCTTCAAATTCATTTGTAATTTCAATTTCGGATGAGTCTACAATTGTTTATTACCATACATTTTGCCATCATTAGTCTTTAGGAAAATAGAGGTACAGGAGGGTAACTCACCTGGTGTCTGCTTTAGGATTTCTAGAAATTATTTGGTTTTCCAGTGGAATTCAGTCAGGCATAGAGAAATTCATAGGTTTCAACTCCTTAATTGTGAATCGAAGACCCTATCTTATTCTTATTTTATTAGAATTGGCAATAAAATTAAGAAGGACGACATTGTGAGTTTTGTTGTGAACAAGCTGAGAACTTAATTCAGTGCAAAATTTGCAGGAAATTTTGCAAAAACGCTGCAACTATAGAAAATTGAGAGAACTTGATTTCCGTTTGCATACTTCATTCTCAACTACACATTCATATTTTCAACACCTCGTTGATTGCCATATCCAACAATACACTAACATATCCTCGATAAAAACAAAACCCGTGCATCGCACGGACGAAAACTAGTATATAGAAAAGAGTCATTTTCTTGGTTGGAGAATTCACAACTGCCCCGCCCGACTTCACGATCACAATCTGTATCAGATGTCAGCAATGGAAGACGCGTCGTGCATTTGATACCTTAGATTAGTATCAATATATAAACTAAAGTCATTGTTTGGTCCTAATATTAGGGGAGTCGTTCAATTTTATCTTATTCATTTAGGACTCCACTTTTTGCATGTTGAAAACTCGTTTTTCTTCAAATGAACGGGATCAAACATACACTCGATTGGACTATATTTTTTTTTATGAAAGATGGAAATTAAATTTCATTTTCAATTTTTTGCATGTTTGATCGACTAAATTTTCCATAAAATTGTTTTTCTACATTTTCTCGATTTTTGAGAAAAAGTTTTTCTCATTCTAGTCAATTTTTTTGGGCTTTATATCCACAATTGTAGCAACTTTTATTCTCTTAACGGACAATTTTCACAGAAAACAAAGTCAATTCCATTCTTCCAATGAAACGGACCCTATATAATTTCTAAATTTTTACTTTCTGTGTTGTTGGTTTGTGTTGGCATCAAAATGTATGACATTTACATGTTTATTTGTCAACACAAGAAAATTAACTGGTTTGATTTTTTCAAATGATATTTCCATGTGGAACATTTGATTTAACTTTTGAATTGTGGTTTTCTTTTTAAAATATGTTTTAGATGAAGACGTAATTTTCAAATATGATAAATTATGTTCGGTGCATAGTAAATACTAAACAGTTTTATTACAAGTTGGTCATTGTCTTAGGGTCCGTTTGATTTGGCAAGATTTTTCATGGACTACTTCCACTTTTTGACTGTTTGGTAGGCTAAATTTTCCACGGAAAATGTTTTTCTCCCTTTTCCTAGGTACGACCCTTTGATGTACAAATAATGGAAAATATTTTTTCACCTAATAGGTGGGAAAATATTTTCCACCTTTTTTTTAGCAATGGCAACAAATTCTATCAACCATTGTAAAAAGAATTTTCATTTTGTTGACAATTTCTATACAAAACAAAGTCAAACGAATATGGTAATTTTTTCTAATTGTTTAATTTTTTTTTTTTAATTGGAACAAATTCTAAATGTATTGGTAGAAAAAATTATCATTTTAATGGACAATTTTTATAAAAAAGAAGCCAAACGGACACCAAACTTTCAACATTTTTCAGATAGAAAATTATACCAATCAAACACAATTAATTACAATTTTCAGTAAAACAAATTTTAGGCAATTCAATTCCAAATAAAACATTTTCTTTCCATTCATTTTTTACCTTTGCAATCAAACGGACCCTTAGGCTTTTTTAAAAGTTGTTCATGAACTTGAACATAGGTTACAATTTGACCATTTCATCCGTATTTATTAGCTATTTTGACTAATGATGTGACAGTCTAGCTAAATTACCAAATATTTATACTGTTTCTAGTACTCAAATTACCGAAAATAGACTAATGGAGTGATCGAGTTGTAAGTAAATTTAATGTCCAAAACAAAATTAAGGCATTGCTTGACAAAAGTTATAGGTTCCGTTAAATACGTGGTTAAAATTAATTATCAATTTTTACTTTAACCTTCTAACCTTCCCCAAACAAGCACTAAATTAAATAACCATATTTAACTTACTGCTCACAAAAAAAGAAGAAGCTATCAGTGGTAAAAATGAACAGTGATATTTTTGCTTGAATTATTTAAACTAAGATGTGTGATGATATTCAATTATTTGTGATGCTTGACAGATTTATTGAAAAATATGGTACCCACATAATTGTTGGGTTGAGCATAGGTGGTCAAGATGTGGTACTAGTAAGGCAAGACAAATTTTCCAACATGGAGCCATCACACTTAAAGAACCACTTGGATAACCTTGGTGATCAGTTGTTCACTGGGACATGCACTTTTTCTCCACATCAATGCAAAACCAAAGAACAAAAAAACAAGGTTCCTTACATTTTTTTTTCTTTCATTTTTTAAAGTCAGTTTTCATTGAATTTGATGACACTGAAATATATTTGTATATTTCGCAATCCAGGCGCCGCAAGCTTTCAATGTTTTTGATCCACAACCAAATCTTCTCGGAAATTTTGCATCCATCACAGCAAAAGATGTAGGTTTGATAATCGTATATAAGCTTTTCTCATCTTTTTGCTAACGTCTGCTCGTGCTTGAATGAATTGATTGTTCCGCTTATGAAAAGGGAGTTTCTAATGTGACTCAATCTACTTTTGATGGGATCCCTTAATAAATGCTATAGGAAGTATTTGGTTTTGTCCCTATCAAGAACTTAGTGTATTGTATCCCTTCCTACTATGTTATGGGGCTTAAATGACATATTTGGTACATTGGGATATACATAATTGAACGAGACCTCTCTTTGTTAACCTTACTCAATTTAGCACGCCAAATATGTAAAATGGGGTTTTTATTTATTTATTTTTTTGTTTGTGTGTGTCTATATTATGATTCTTATCTATTTATTTTTGTCAAAACGTTTTACAGAAATATTTATTTTGTGTGGTATATTTAAGATTTAACAAAGTGATATGGTGAAGGATTACTTAGTAATACATTTCTAAAATAGAATTGCCCCACGTTGCCCCAATCCAAATGGGATGAGGACGGTAATCATGGTTCCCAGAATTCTCCGATCACGCATAAAATTGTTTTATTTTAAATTATATTTTAAAATATACATAATAAAATTTAAAAATAATTAAACTGTACGATTAATGGAGAATTTTTTTAATTCCTATCCTTGCTTGCTTCTCGAAAATCCCCGACGGGATGGGGATTATAATGGCTGTCCCGACTCGTCCCTTTGTCATTCTTAAAATGTAGCATGCAAATTTCATATATCCCAATTCATTGTTAATTGAAAGAATGTCAACAAAGTATGTTTGGACGTTCAACAATATATTTAGCTCGATCTAGTTAATATACAAAATATGCAGCGAAGAGGGGAAAAAACTTGACCAAATTGTATTGAATGGTATTTGCAGGGTATCAGTGTTATATGTTCAAAGCGGGGAGGAGACCTGTCAACTACTACACATTGTGAATGGCTTCTTACCGTTCCATCGATGCCCGATGCAATTCACTTTAACTTCATTCCCATCACTTCTCTATTAAGAGGAGTTCCAGGCAAAGGGTTCTTATCACATGCCATCAATCTTTATCTTCGATGTAAGTTCTAGTCGACCAAATTAAATATATGTTCCAGAGACAATTCTTGTAGAATACGTAAGAAGCAAGACAATTATCGTGTCTTTTACAAATAGGAGGTAACTGTATATCGAAAAAATGAGGAAAATTACTAGTCTTAGTTTATTGTTTCAAATTCTTCCATTAAACATATATTGAAACATGAAGTTTGGTGCACAGATAAGCCTCCTATAGCTGATTTGCAGTACTTCTTGGATTTCCAATCTCATAGGATTTGGGCTCCTATTCACAATGACCTACCACTAGGCCCAACTAGAAACAGGACCATGCAAGCACCAGCTCTACATTTCAAGTTCATGGGCCCCAAACTCTATGTAAATACTACTCAGGTAAAACATTGATGTATCTCGTGTTTTTCCTTCCTTGATGTAGTTGCTTCATGATATGGAGTTATGACTAAATGTTACATCAGGTCACAGTCGGAAAAAGACCGGTTACTGGAATGCGATTTTACCTCGAGGGCAACAAGTCCAATAGGTAATGCAAATTGTCAATATCATCTTAGGTGGTCAGTTTGCATATGCAGACAGAAACCCTGTCATCAATGGTAAAATGGACAATATTTCAACTTCTAGTGTCCAGTTCACCTACTAAATACGAGATAAATGCTACTCACTGGTTAAATTCATAACTAAAAGAAAACTGTTTAACAGGTTAGCAATACATCTCCAGCACTTATCGAACTCTCCAGTTCTGCTCCGAGATAAGCTAAGTGATGCTCTAACTTGGCGTGGATCGGAAGAAATAGCTGATGATCGATACATTGAAGCTATTCAGTGGAAAAAGTTTTCACACGTATGTACAGCCCCCGTGAAATACGATCCAAGATGGGCAACCGGGGAAGAAGATGTTGCGTTCATCGTAACTGGTGCTCAACTTTACGTAAAGAGGCATGGCACAAAGAGTGTTTTGCATCTGAGGCTTTTATACTCTAAAGTATCCGATTTTTTTGTTGTACAATCTAACTGGATGCAGTGGGCATCAGACCATATTTCCATAAAGTCTGGTTTCTTCTCTTCAATAAGTACTTCGTTAACTGGAAATGCAGTGAAGGAGAAGGCACAACCAGTGAACGTGGATTCTGGGGTGTACCCAACAGGGCCACCAGTGCCCGTCCAAACGCAGAAGCTCTTGAAATTTGTGGATACATCGCAAATGTACAGAGGGCCACTGGATAATCCCGGACATTGGCTAGTGACAGGAGCAAAATTAGACTTGGAAAAGGGAAAAGTATGCCTGCGCGTAAAATTCTCGTTATTGAACATATGTTCAAGATAAAGAAGACATTGAATCAGGGAAGAAATTGCAAGAAAATCGACTCAACGTTCTACGTGAAGGCCTCTATGATTAATGACTATATTTAAAATGTTATAGCAGATAAATCCAGCGAGTTCAGGGATATGTATTTAGCTTATACTGTAAATAGGAAATAACATCTAGTATGAATCCCATATCGTTGATTCTTTATTTGTTTGGTTTCTTTTACGACGACAAACAAGTACAATTTGTTGGTGTTCGTTTTTAACTATGCCCTGTTTGGTGGAGATCTTTTGAGGAGAATTGTGAAAAATGATTTTTTTGGGAGAATGTATGATTAAAGAATGACTTTTAAGTTTTTGAAATTGAAAACCAGGCAAGGTTTACCAATCTCAATTAGGGGTAAAAATAGGCCTGGACTGCACGAAGGCTTGGCTCTCGCCTAGAGCCAGGTAGGCCCGCCTTCCACTTCCATGGGGAGGGTTGGGCCCAGAGTTAAAGGCTCATTGGCCTGCAGCATGTATAAGGGCATGTTTGACAGGTCAGATAAGGATTTAAGGAGGGGACAATTATTTGTTCATTTTGAAAAGAATTGGTAACATATTGCAAAGGTTGGAGATGAAAAGTGCCAAAAATAAAAAAAATAAAAAAATAAAAAAAATGGAAGAAGAAGAAGGAAGAAACCCTTTTTTTCTCCTATAATTGTTCCAAATTATTTACTGATTTAATTTCACAAAAGGAAAAAAAAAAAAAAAAAAAGGTAAAACTAGTCGAGGTATGAGTAATTCAGTTCGCTTCATGTCGCACGAAGGAACAAACTAATGAAGGAAAATGTGGTCGTATTATGAAATTTTAGCCAATATAGCACCTTCTTGTGCATATAAATTTGGTCATGCCAACTCTCTTGGAGAGTGTCCCTAAAATGCTCCTATTTATTGTCGTACAACTTTTAAGGATGCACATATTTGGTTATTTCACGTTTTCTCGTACTATTTTAAAAATGAAGAACACAATCGGAGAATCATTAATTCTTTGAATACCAAGTATTCATTAATTTGAGATAGAATACCGAACAATCAACAAAATTGAGCTAACTTTCAACGAACATTGAACCGGCCTTTTGTGTCAATTAATTTTCCATTTTCCCTGCTTCGACATCAATAACATAGTTGATCAAGTTGCAAAACTACGGATATACAACGACTCGTCGACACGTATATTTTTTTTTAGAATTTTAAATTCATATATTGTCTTTATTTTTATAAATTTTAATATAGGTAAAATCACATGAAGACATATCATATAGGTGGACTAGAGGTGTCTCTTAAATATGCCTCAAGCATCGATAATTTAAAATAGAATGTAAAAACGAAATAGGACAAAAGCGTTGTTTATTGAATATATGTCCTTAAATGTCCAAGAAGTGTCGGACACAAAGATGGACACACTATTAATAAATCAGGTTCGACTAAAAAGAAGTCAAGGTGGGAATGTGGGAGCCTCCAGCTACTATTATTCAGAGCTTTGAAGCACAAATGATGTACTGCATTGGCCTTCTGCTTCAATTCACTTGTCTAAATTTCTTGTCTGAATTTTTTGAATAATTTCTTGTCTAAATTTGGTTTAGAATCAATTCTTTATGTAACTAGGATTATCTACTGGGTAGAAGCATATTTATATTTCTACACAAAACACAAGTTGATACCAAGCACATCTGGCTCCTTTTAAGATACAAACAAGAGTCTTTGTAATCAGTTTACAGTTTTATAGTTAATATCAAACACTCGAGGAATAACATAACAACTGGCTAGAAACGATGATTTCTCAGGTGAAACTCGTACCAAGCTTGAATTTCCTTTCACGTGAAGACATTTGCAGAGCCCTTCTAAGGCTGGACTTGCCCTTCTTGATCTGGACTAGCTTGTCGTATACACACCATGGGAAACTGATATAATGATCCCGATTCAGTCCCTCATTGTAGCAACCCCAAAATCCATGATGATAAGTGACATGATACCAAGCCGATGCTTTTGCATCCATATCATCCGATTCGCTTCCTTTCTTGAACCTTTTCCTAGCTTCGCTCCTCAATGACCTCACAGCTGCACCAATGGCGTCTGCATCTTTTCTTCGATCAAAACTCTTTGACGTCTTCATAATACCACCACTCAGTATTTCAGCCTCGGTTTTTATGCCATAATAATCCATCAGATTACCCAATTTGTAATCGTACTCAGTTTTGTAGTGAAAAGCCTCGTCAATGTAATCTTCAAACCCAACCACTTCCATGTCAGGATCATATGACTTACTTGCCACTTGGTGGGTAAAAGATTGAATAGGAGCCGTGTCAGGGGCGATGGATATGACATCTCTAAAAAGCTTTCCGATCACACGTTTAGATTCATAGGTTTTCTTGTCAGGCTTTTCCATGAAATCTGGATATTCTTTCACACGTAAATGAGGTGGTACTACTGCAGGAACACCGGTTTTTGCAAAGTCGACAGCAACAGAGAACAGCTCTGCCAACTCTATACAAGGCTCACTCAATGCCATGCACGGTTCTTTATCAGCAAAGACAGTATGTGCATTTGCAATCATTCCTAGACTATCGTTCACAATATAGTTGGTGAAGTACTCCTCGACTTCCTGTATCACAGGAAAAGTATAAACTGTTGAAATCACGAGGATATTCAGATTTGGCAAAGCATTGTACATGTAAATTTGCAATAACTCAACATGTAAATATGTATGAGATCAAGGACGGAGATAGGGGGGGGGTGACCGCCCCGCCCCCCAACATTGTCCGCGGTACACTATTCCTAATTAATTTATTATGTATTTTTTAGTTTCCCCCCCCCCCCCCCCCCCAAATTTTGACTCGCCCCAAAATTGTGAAATTTTTTTTTCCATTAATAAATATTGAGCAAATAACTCACACTTTAAAATTCAATCATACAAAAATTTTAGATCTAAACAAAAGATCCAATAGTTATTTAAATAAATAAATAGCCAAAATCCAATCCAAAACCAAAGTTCCCAATTCTCAAGCTCAACTAATTAAAACTTAATTCCCAAGCTGGTTTATGCATAATGCATGTTTACTTGTTTTGTCTAGTATATAATTTTGATTTCTCATTGAAAGGAAAATGTTGTGATTGTGATTTGTGACTAATGCGCTGTTAAAGTTGATTTCGTCATTTTGTGTGTTCAATCCTAATAAATCTTATTCATGAATATTTGAATTTAAGAATTAAGTAGAGTAGTTGCTGTTAGTTTATGTAATTGTGTTAGTTATTGAATATTTGAATTTAAGAATTAAGTAGTAGAATAGTCAGTAGTGATTGAATTGAATATTGAATTTCAGTACTATTTTGGTACTCAAAATCGTCGTTTTCAATTCTCTTAGTTAAAAAAATAAAAAATCGGGGGGGGGGGGGGGGGGGGCCCCCCCCCTCCACCCCCCGTATTTTCGCCTCCCCCAACTAAAAATCCTGACTACGTCCCTGTATGAGATCACAACAAAGAGTGCTCTGCCTGCCATGCCGAATCAAAGCATGTGAAAGCTAGAAGAATGTTCATTCATTCTAACATAAGAAATCTTAACTGCTAACTTCAACTTAACTTATTTTATGATACAGCTTTCAAGACTTTGCAAGTTTCATCGAAATGAACAATATTAATCTGTTAAATCAAACAGGGTTCATGCTTCATAGATGCTATCATCAGTTAGATAACAAATAATTTCCCAAATTTTAATTGTCTTGCTATACGTAACAAATAACTTTCACAGAATATGATCAATTCACCACATTACAATTTTAAGTTCCATGTTCATGGGAGATGGGAAGGGTTAATGCTTTTACACCATGATAGGTATTAAATGGTGTTTAGAATCTATAATCAAATACTCAGTTAAGAAATGAGATGGGAGACAGAGAACCTAGAAAGTAAAAGGTGGAACTCAAGGAAGCATGGTCTCTTAGAAATAATTCCCCAAACTAGGAAAATGAGACCAACATTGTTAGAATTACGATGTGGCCCAAATTCTACTTTGAAGATAATTTGGAGTTCTAATTAAAGTCGACTTAAGAAGAAATCCTTTTGGAATGCTACTTTGACAAATCCCATTCGAAATCTATTTGACAAATCCTAATTGAAATTCTATTTGAAAGTCCAATTGTAAGTTATAAATTTATATTGGACTTGAAAATGTCAAGATATAAACAATGGAATTTTTGAGTATCAATTTGGGTAAAGGAACAAAGTTTTTTTTCCGAGACTCAGCGCCCCAGCGCCATATAGGTAGCGTCATAGCGCTACCCTTGCCGTTCGACTATTGCTCGACCACCACTCGAGCCGCACACACCGCAAGCTAGCCCCTCACTTGGCACTCGAGTGGTGCTGCTTTCGTGGTCCAATTCTATTTCATGTTTTACATGCTCTTTGAGCATTCTTTTTATCTAAAACTCTAATATTAGGGTTTGGAGGTAGCTCTTCATTGTATTTTGATTAAGTTAGAAATGTTGCTAGCACAAAGTTTTTGTGTTCTTTCTCCATATTATAATAAAATTTTAGTTCTTTGCAAATTGCATTATTCTTGTAGTCTTGTAATTAATTACTTCATATTGTAGCTATAATATCTTATTTTTTTCAACTGTGCTATTGAATTCTTCGTTTAACAACAAACTGGTATCAAAGCTTTTGATTATTAAATTCTTGGGAAAATCGAGATTTTGATCAAGGTAAGAGCTCAACTTGATTTTTTGTGATAACAATAATGAAGTATGATATTCCGCTATTAAATCGTAATACAAGATTCCCTTTGTCATGGTAAAGATGTGAGCGATACTCATTCAGACGAATTTGGACGATAGGTTGTTGGGATTTGATAGAATACCCACAACTTGGACTTAAGAGGAGAAACAACAGATGGATCGAAAGATCGTATCTCAAATGCATCTTCATCGTTCAAATAATTTTCTTCGGGTCGTTTTGAAGGAGAAGTCAAACGCTGCATTATGGTTAAAATTTGAGCCATTATGCATGATGAAGAGTCTTACTAGCAAATTGCATCCAAAGCAACGTCTATATTTTCATTGTATAACCAAAAGTACATCTGTTGAAGATCACCTACCTACTTTCAAGGAAGTCGTTATTGACTTGGAGACCTTGAAGGTCAAATATAATGAAGAAGGTTTAGGATTGATCTTATTGTGCTCATTACCTGTTTCATACACGTCTTTTAGAAAAAAATGAATTTGTATAGTCGTGACCATCGAAGAAGTATATGATGTTTTATCTTCAAAGAAAGAGATAAAGAATCTTGTAATATTCGAGGGTCATGGAGATAGTCTTATTGTTGATGATGGTCGTTCAAGGGGCAAGTCAAAATTAAACTTCAAATTTTGTAATTATTGCAAGAAAAATGACACTTGATAAACGATTGTTATAAGTTGCAAAATAAATCAACACTGACTGCAAATCAACAATCAGAAATTTCAGAGTAAGCAAGTATTGCAGAAAATCACAATAGTGATGTGGAACTTTTACTTATATCTGACTACAACTCCAAATTCGACGAGGCTAAAAAATTTTAAACAACTTGCACTTTTCATATGATTTCTAATCGGGATTTGTTTTCAACATATAAAAACGTTTCAAAAGGGATTGTGATGACCGGTAATAATACACCTTATCAGATAGTAGGTATTGGCCGAGTCAGTGTAAAAATATTTAATGAGATGGTTAGAACACTTGATGTAGGGAGACGGTTCCAGGTCTGAAGAAAAATATTATCTCTTTAAGTACTTTTGATTCAAAATGGTATATGTATATTGTTGAAGGTGAAGTCTTGAAAGTTAGTAAAGGAGCCCGTGTTTTGTTAAAGGGACGCAGAAAATCTTATTTATATATCTTGCAGTGTTATACAAAACCTTTGAGAAATTAACATATTTTAAGAACATAGGTAGATTTGGAGTTGGATTATGTACTGTTGGAGTCTAATTTGGGGTTTTCTTTAAAAAATACTTATGAGTTTAATTTAGAAATTATGGATAAATCTGCTTTGTCACCATCATCGACGATGTCATTGTATTCAATAGCTAGTAACCAACCAATTTTTGGCCATAAGATTCCACATAGGTACAATTCTACCTAGGGATGGCAAAAATATTCGTTCGACTAGATACCCGTAGGCCCCGCCCCAAATGGGGTGGGGACGGGGTGATGATCAATATCTTGAAGTGGGTACGAGGAAGGTAAATGAAACACAATCCCTGCCCCACTACTCACATTTAAAGTTAATTTCAAATTTAAGTTTTTTATCGAATAAAAATAATAAATTTATCATCATTTTTAAAGAGAACATAAGTTGTTTTTAACAAATTAGTAAAAAAGTAATAATATTTACTTACCAAAGAGATAAAAAAATAAAAGCAAAAAAGAAAATAAATAAAAAATAAATCGGGCTATAAATGGGGCAGGGGACCCGCCCCGCCCCATCCCACCCCACCCCCACCCCACCCCCACTTTAACCGAGTATGAGGATGGGGCAAAGTAACAAAAATATTGACGGAACAGGGTGGGAATTGACAACTCGTCTCATTGCCATCCCTAATTCTACCTATTTAGTTGATGCATTGAATGCGATTAAATGTATTGATTCTAATCAAAATCCTTTTTTTATGCATTTAGTTGTGATTCAATTACATGACTTGTTTCAGCCTTATTTGGTGGTCATTAGAACACGTTTGCTCCTAGTTGGGTAGCAAAGGTGGAGAATATTTCCAGTTGAAATTTTTTTATGAATAATTTTGTTTGTGTTTTCTATTGAAAAGTTGAAGTCTATTCCTTACAATGAAATTTATTTTTAGGAGAAGAAGTTTTGAAGTTTGTTCATTGTAGTGTAATTCGTGTCAAATTAGGGTGTGACCCGAATTCTACTTTGAAGATAATTTGAAATTTTAAGTAAAGTCGATTAAGAAGAAATCCTTTTGGAATGCTATGTTGGAATCCTATTCGAAAGCTATTTGGAAAGTCCTAGTTGAAGTTCTATTTGAAAACTCAATTGGGAGTTATGAATTTGTGTTGGACTTGAAGATGTCGGAACATGGACGAGGGAATTTCCGGGCATCAATTTATTTGAAGGAACATAGTTTTTCTGAGACACAGGGCCCCAACGCCATACTGGCAGCGCACTAGCGTTGCCCATGCCGCTCGACTACCACTTGAGCGACGCGAGCCTTGAGCGGTGGTGCTTTCCTGCGCGCTTGAGCGGTGGTGCTTTCCTGGTCCAATTCTGTTTCGCGTTTTAAGCATTCTTTTTTATCTACAACTTTACTATTAGGGTTTAGATGTCCCCTATTCATATTTAGCTCTTTATTGTATTTTAGATTAAGTTAGAAACATTGTTAACATAAAATTTTTGTATTCTTTCTCTATATTATAATAAAATTTCTATTCTCTGTAAATTATATTGTTTTCGTGTTATCGTGATCAATTATTTTATATTGTGGCTATAATTTATTTTTTCAAGAATGTAATATTGGATTAATTCGGTATCATCTTCGTTTCACAATAAACATAAAAAATACCATGATAGAGAGTTCACACCAAGAACATAACATCAAAAGTGGCTACAACATATGATATATGTAGATACCATGTTAATAATAAGTAACCATGATAATAATCTGATAAAAAGTAGAAGGGTATGGCAGTTCTTACGTCACATTTTTTCTCTTTAAGAAGGATCCTCATCTTATGGTTATTATAAATTATAAATAACAAGTGGAAAACAGCATGGTTTCAAATGCAACTTCATCATAGAACCACAGTACCTCAATTGTCACATCATGATCCTGTTTTGTGATTGGAGCTGTGCTATAATCCATAGGCGAGATTTGCTCTGGTGGAATCAAGTCAGGGTCCCAACAAACAAAGTAAACGTCTCCATCCAAATCACTCCCGGAACATTCATTCGGGTGAGGTCTGTTATTAGAACAACGGAAACCTTATAGAACATGATCAAACAGAAGATAGCAGAGTGAAAATATCACAGAGGGCAATTTTTTTAAGTAAAATATGCTATTTTTGTTTATTCTAAAAATGCCATTTTAGAATAGCACAATTTTCAATTAATAAAAAATCCACATTGGGACACTGCTTCATGTTTGTTCTACAGATTTAGAGTAATTCTTGACCCATAGTTGACACAAACAATAATTACCTGAATGCAATAGTCCCCATAAAGTTCTTGCAGATAAGATTAATTTAGAAGCATTCAAGAAGTCATTTTACCTTTTTCCTTTCTGAGGGAAAACCACGCAGTCCACCATGTGGTACAATGCTGGCACATCAACAGCTTCTAATCTACGGACATCACCAGGGTGCAAACATGGGTTTTTAGCAACAGAAACTATTCCCTTAACAACGTAATTACAGTCATCTGACGTATTGTCATAGAATCTAAGGAAATCCTCATAGAATCGTCGGCGACCAGCACCAGAAAACTGAACAAACACCTGGCCATATTCTAAACTTTCTGTTTCATCCATGCATCCCATCATCTGTCTAGATTGTGGAACAAATATTCTGGATTTCACCCTCAAATCTAGCAACTTGGATGAGCGAAAAGCTTGTAGCATCATAGAGAGAAATGGTTCACCATCAGGCAGATAACCACACTTCAGCATTTCCTTCAGAATGTTCGTATTTTCTCCGGGAGCCATCAAATCCAATGCCTCCTCTGCCCTCAATGGATCAACTAAAATACTATCCAGCTGAGCTACTGCTTCTCTTTGCTTCTTCTCAAAGACATGATCCTCGACTCCAAGAGTAGATAAAAGAGAGATAATTTGGCGATTCAGAAAACAAGGTTGATATTTACTCCATGCCAAAACATCTAATTTTGTATTGTCTGACTGATACTTTAACATGCTCGGTCTCAATGACAACTTCCTTCGTGAAAAGGGATCAACAGCCACAACACCTTTGTAGCCACCATACCTGATCTGAAAGGCTGAAGGAAAAGAATTTTTAAGTCGACATTTCATGGCGACCTTCTGAGCAAACTCAGCAGATATCTTCCCAATACCATCAGAAAAGGTTTCTCCTGTTACTGCCTCTATATCGGGAATAAATTCAATCTCATCGTCCTCAACATTTAAAGTTTCTATAGAGGATCCAAAAGATTGACCAAGTCTGGCAGCATATTTTGCCACATTTCTAATGGAACGAAAATCACCCATCCACCTACGGATATCATCAGCATTATCAGTAGCTGTCGAAGCAAACATCCAAACAGAATTATCCTTCAACTGACTTGAGGAAAATGCAAGAAAATCAAATTTCTTATCACCAATGACAATGCCATTTCTAAGTGTTGACGATATCCTTTCATAAATATCTGTTCTTCCATCCTCATTCCCAAAAGCTACCCTGGGGGATAGGTCAGTAGAAAACATTTTATCCCACTCTTCATCCACAAAAGAAACACGAAGAAAATTATCAATATCTTTTTGATAATGCCGTAACACGCGGTTTGACATATTCACTTCAGGACCGAAGAAATACACTTTGCTTGGAGTTACTTGAACCCTGCGTACATATACGAGTCCATCATCTAAACTAATAGCTGGTGATTTTGGTAGCCATCCAATCTTGCGGTACTTTTCATACTGCTCCTTGAGCCAGCTCGCAGGATCATAGCAGCATTCCTTTAAATTATAAAGTTTCTCTAGAGCATACTCTATATACCCAATGTCTATTATCTGTGGATCAACCAGCCTAAAAAAATTGACATCTAGGTTCGGCCCCGGAAGACATCCATGTTGTACCAAACTGCAAACCTTAAACAATATATTACACGGCAACTTAATTCCTTCAGGAGGAAGCAGAATGGGAACTAAGGATGAATTGTGACAAAAGGGAGAACCAGTCTCCAAACTGAATTGGTTTTCACTTTCCTTGTAGTAAGCAAAATTATCTGGGAAATTTGAAAGCTTCATGCCATCCGAGATCTGCAAACACAAGCCCGAAGATTGTCCAATACATGATGGAGTAAAATCTGTTGTTCTGATCCACTGATCATCTGGAGCTTCCTTAAAATAGCCATAAACAGATCCATTAATCTTCTTGTAGATCTTGGGAGCACCAAATAACTACACATTGAAAGAGTGAAAACATTCATCAACGTTCATTTCTAGCTTTCAGATAGAAAATGAGAACACATACATTTGTAGTAGCTTTCTAAAACGTATAATGAGAACACATTCACTTCTACCTAATTTGTTTTTTATAGGTAAAACTCACGTTTGATTGAAGAATTGGAGAAAAAGAGCCAGAAATAGTGAAAAATGGCGAAATTCAATTTATGGGGACCTGAGTGCAACAATTCAATAGTTGAGTTGAGCCACAAAATGAAGATCGAAGATGCTACGGATTCAATTGGTTTAGTTATTTCTTGATTGATTTTGCATTTTCATTGCATTATTTGATTGTTTGGCTATTAATTAGATAATTAGTTATTTATTGTAGTGTTGGGAGACTCACAATAAGTTTAGAACGCGACAAAATTAACATATGTAAATAGAATTATGAGTAATGTTTATCACATATGCAATCACATGAATAATCTACAATTTAATGCATTTTGGTTATATGAATTCGGACTAGGATACGATTGGATCGTGATTAGAATAGACTTAATTTGTCTAGAAAAGATAATTAAATACACTAACATTATCGATTGTTACAAATGCATGAAATTGACTAGATTACGAATCAATAATTAAAATAAATTGCAATAGGGGGATTCGAAATCCAATAAACATTATTCCTCATGGGACGATAACTTACAACTTATTTTATTATTACTTGTCAACGATATCGTACGTTTGCGAGTTTAAACTGAATGTGTTACCCCACCCCCAAATTATAGAGCAAAAAATTCTACTTGCAGACTTGAGTAATCTGACTCTAATCATTGTTAATTAGGGGATGATCTATAGAGAAAGAATGTTGTTATAATTTACAGTGAAAACTACCTTCAAAAATCAAACAAAAGATGAAATGCGAGATAGAAATTATTTTTTCTTATTTTGATTCAATCTCTTCTTGGAAAGCAATTAGGCACGAAAGTTGACTTAAATCTTATATATCAATCTATAAACAAAGGGGACCATTATAGAGGTTTAAATACACAAATTCTAGGAGAGTCAATTGGAGAGAAATTGAGAGATTTATCCAAGTTTTGAAGAACTTGTTGCAAGATACTTTCATACATATTTCTACAATTATTGCTAGGAATTACTAAAGAGAATAAGATTAATGGAGAGGAAATCAAGAACCATTGAAACAATTCAAGATCGCTTTCTATCTTTCTTCCCAAATCCTAATTTCTTGGGTGATGCTGTATTTATTCATATTATATTGATGTTTGGCTAATTGTATAGATGTTAGGAAAATGGTAATTAGCACATAACGTCCCCACATGTGGAAAACGTACTTACCTTTTATTTTTATTTTTTGACATTTTCACCATTATTTTTACATTTCATTGTGCAAAATATCATTTTCATCTATTTTCTCAATTAAAAATTATGGAATGACGAATATATTCTTCTTTTTAAATAAAATAAAAATTTAATTGCAACTATAGTCCTTTTTTTAAAAAAAAGAGACACTAAATAAATTATCAAAAAAGTAATTAACACATGATGTCTCTATCTTTCACTATTATAGCGGAAAATATCCGCACCTTTAATTTTTTTTTAGTATTTTCACACTTAATTACATTACACATTTGATTACGCAACCCATCATTTCATCCAATTTCTCAATAAAGAGCTATGAAATGATGAATATATCATGCTATTTTATTTTATTTTTTAAAATAAAATTTAAGAAAATTATTATTTTTTATTTTGAATTTTTTAATAAATTTAGTTGGGACTCGTTTGCATTTTTTAAAAAAAAAAAATTATTTATAATTTTCTAATACTTTATTTGGGGCTCGTTTGAATTTTTTTTTTCAAAAGAATAAATTAATTTATGTTTTTTAATAATTTATTCAGGACTGTTTGCACTTTTTAAAAATTTTGGAAATGTTATTGTAATGGCACTACACGACTACTACGCATTATTGGATATACATGAAGGAATAATACAACCCATTCAAGTAGGAGAGGGGGTCTTTCTCCTATAGATGTGCGGGAAACCGCGGAAGAATAGTAAGCAATGCTGTCAACCGGGTGAGAGAATAACATGTTTTCAGGCATTGAGCTGGAAGAATCATGGGAGTTCTTCTGGGTCCTATGGAGAAAGTAGCTAGCCATAAATAGGAGGAAGATAGTCTTTAGGGCCAGAATGAGAGAATAACTTTTAGTGAATTATCCAATACTTTTACATCATCCAAATATTAACAAATCACTATAAGGTTGTGTTTGATACACAACAAATTCCATGAAAAATGGAAAAAGTTTTCCATTTTCCAAGAAATGTAGTGTTTGATTGTACAAATTTGACCAAGAAAAAAAAAAAAATTCTTCCCTCCCCACCCACGCGCCCTCTTTCTTGCTTTTTAGGGAAGGAAAGCCTTTTCCAGGTTCTGCCATTTTTTATTTTTGCAATGGAAACAAATTTCATAACCAATTGTTAAAAAAAAAAATTCACTTTAATGGAAAATTTTCATGTAAAACAAAGCCGAACGAATACTAAATTTTAATGAAAATTTAAAATTTAATAGACAATTTTCATGTAAAAGTAAAGTCAAACGAACACAAACTTTAGAAATTTTTCGAGTGAAAAATTATACCAATCAAACACACTTAATTAACAATTCCCTACAAAACAATTTCTAGACAATTACTTTCCTTGAAATTCATTTTCTTTCCATTCATTTTCCACCCTTGCAATCAAACGAACTCTAAGTTTCTTATTACTATGCAACCAATCTTTTGAACAAATCACCGCCTCAACTATATTTGTACTCAAATATCAATAAAAGCAAACAATAACCAAAAAATAAGAAAATATCGATGATTGACTTGAAAAATTTAGTTGAAATTCGAAAAAAATATTAGTAAAAGGAAAAAAATGTGCATATATATATATATATATATATATATATATATTATTTGATTATCTATTCAATTGTAATGGGTGGTCGATGAATATGGTTTAACATAGTTGTTTGATATTTCTCCCAATTTGAGAGTTTTGCATCCATAGTTGTGATGATTGATTAATGTTTGAGGATGATTTGATTGATTAATTAATTGGGATGGATAATTGTCCATTTAGGTATTGAGTTTAATTGAGTTATGTATGGATGTATTTTTTTACCTGTGATATGTTTAGTTTTAATTTGGTTGGATAAAACTTAAATTAATTTATTTTCAGATTTTTATTTATTTATTTTTGTAAACGGTTTATAAAAATTGAAACATAAACCAAACCATTTCGAAGCGGTTTGCTTCGATTCAAAACCAAAATGTTGGCAGTTCCACGTGGATCCAAGCCAACGGTTTCAAACAAGAGGTTTCGATTCGATTTTGCAGTTTCACGGTTTCGTTGTTCAGCCATAGCTAGAAATGATGTCTATCTCTTGCATGATCCAATTGACGTCCTTGTATTTTAAATGCATTGATTTGCATACAAATTTGAGATTGGAAAATTGTCGGATCATGGTTAAGAATATGTTCTATTGATGCGGGGAGGAACTATTGAACATGATGGAAACAATGATCTTCATATCATATAATTTGTCAAATTGTGTTATTAATATTAAGGTAGATGAACATAGAGGGGATACGAAATCCTAGTGCTTTATTAACTAATCAAGTAATCTTACACGCTTCCTACCACTTAGATTACATTAGTCAATGAGTTTAGGTTGTTAATATGACCAAACTTCAACTAATTATTGTGATTTTACATTTGATTAGAGCTAGAGTTAATTGAGAGCTACACATGATAATTATTATCCATGGCATTGATACTTGGACTCACGTCCATTAAACTACATGTTTACAATTCGTACACTTGCGAGATAAGAATCGATAACAATGGGCTTAGGAAAAACATATATGATTCTTATGTGAAAACATATGGAATTAGTTTCATGTTTAGATAACTTGTGCTAATGATTATTTTAAGCACATTAATGTTTGGGATCTATTAACCCTAAACCTAAACCAAAGGGACGAATTACCGAAATACTCTTTACGTTTAGGCATCTAAGTATTATTAAAGTAAGAGGAAATTACACTAAACCAAGTGTTTAGTTTTATGTTTTTAAAAATCAGGTTTATGCTTTATTTAATCAAAAATCAGGTTTTAATTTCACAAATAATATTAATAATAATATTTTTAAATTAAATTAAATATATATCCACCCTACTACCTACACCACAAACTTTATTTAAATATAAAACTATAACCAAACCCTAATTCATTTCATTTCATTTAATCTCATTTCTCCCATCTCTCACCATCGCCTCCACCGCCACCGCCGCCCCGGCCACCCCCTGCCTCTCCCCCTCCCCCTCATTTGCTGCTGAACGGCGGCGTTGATGCCGTTCAGCAGCGTCGCATGCTGACCGGCAGCAGCGTGGTTACTGGTGGCTGCTGCCAGATCTTGGCTTCTGTCGGTGTTGGCTGTGTGTGCGTGTTGGTGGTGGTAGTGGGTGCGTGTGTGTTGGTGGTTGGGCTGATTTGTGGGGCGGATCTATGGTGATTTGTGGGGCGGATCTGTGGTGTGTGTTGGTGGTTGGGCTGATTTGTGGGGCGGATCTGTGGCGGGGTTGACGGGCGATGGTGGTGTTTTTCTTGGTGCGGGCGGCAATGGGTTGGGTGTTTTGTATTATTATGGCGAAGGTTGTGGTTGTGGTGGTGGTGGTGGTGGTGTGTCGGCGGCGACGCTGGTGGTTTTGGTGGTTGGTAGTGTTATTGTTGGTGTGTGGTTTAGGGATTAGGGTCGGCAACGAATGTGACAAAGTGTCTGTGACCAACTATTTGGTCGACATGTGACCAAGTATTAGTGATGTACTGGGATTGGGGGACGTGTGCTTGGATTTTGGGTGTCTGTGACCTAGTTATTGAACCGTGACGATTTTTTTGGTGTCTGTGACTTAGATATTGAACTGTGACTTTAAAATCGATAATTTGTGACTAAATAAGGAATCTGTGACCTACAAATTTGAAAATACGTGACCTGTGACATATAATGTTTTTGATCTGTGACCAATAAAATGATTTGTGACCAACAAATTTTTTTAATCTGTGATCAATTAAAAATCTGTGACCTATAATTTTTTTCATTTGTGACCTCAAAATAATCTGTGACCTTGGAATCGGAGCAGTCGCGGAATTATGCGGCGGCCAACGATCACCGGAAAATAGTCGCCGAAATTAAGCGTGGTCGGAGAACGGTCGCCGGAGTAATCGCCGGAGCAGTGGGGGTGGGTCAATTATATTATATTACAATTAAATATTTAATTTAATAGATTAATTGTAAAATATAATTAATTAATTCATAGAAAACCCTGAGTTTTGCAAATTTAAACATTGGGACCTGATTTTTTATTTCGTGAAAGTAAATCCGTGACCATGCATTTTTCCCTTAAAGTAAAATGGTCTTCCCATGATCAAAGCAAAAAATAAGCACCAGCCCAATCAAAAAAAGTATCATGCCTTATGCTTATTTTGTATCATTTACAAAGACCAAACATGTTTGGAAATTTTCTCATAAACATGTTAGCCCACCAAAAAATGCTCAAAGAATACCAATATATATATAAACATGGCTCTTTCAAATGGAAATAGTGATACGAAAATATTATTTATTAAAACTCGATAAACTAACCTGTATGAGGAGAAGCTTTGCAGTTTGACCTGGTGGACAATACAGAACAATCTGCCCTATGTTCTCATACGAGAGCTGAAGCTTGTATTTAACAGAATTATAGGAGATAGGGAAGTACATTTTCTTCTGATCAATTCCAAATTTAACGGAAACATTTGCGTGTTTCGACAGCACAGAAAATTTCTCTCCCGATATTTGACATCCAAAATTTAAAGTCACACATTCCATTTCATGCATGTATGTTGTAGGATTTTTCCTGAAGTCAGTAGTATCCTCCCAAGCCTTCAAATAAGAAGTACCATAATGTAGGCCTGGTTTTGCCAAATTTATAATTCTATCAGCTTGTGTGCTATTCTCAAATTGAACTCTGGCATATGCTCTTTGTCGCCATCGTTTGCACTGATTTACATCTAAGGCAACTACAGTTCCTCGGCCAGTATATTGCTCCAAGAATGTCTTAACAGTTTCAGCGGCGACAGGATAACAGAAGCCATATACCTTAATTGTCTTTCCCATATGGCTGAATGGTAACTGCAGTTTGGTCAGGAAATAATAATTATCAGTGCAAGTACAACACGATCTGCTTCTTTTATACAACCTATCTATTGAAATTATCATTGTATGAGAAAACAGCATTGAAGCATCCTTGAGGGAAGAGAGATGAGAGGAGAGGGGAGTGAAAACAATTACCCCTTCCCTCGAAGCATTACATATTAATATACTCAAAAAGATGCATATATCAAGTGTGTGTGAAATAGAAATATACTTACCAAGAAAACGAACAGATTTCTTCAACTGGTTGTGAGAATTGAGAACTACTTATAATCACAATGGCTTCCTCAAGAAGATGATACATTGATGCTCTTTGTATAACCGAAAGCAAACTACTAGGGATTGTTTGATTGCAAGCATGAAACTTACAAGGAAATAAAATAAATGTGTGTTTGATTGGCTTTATTTTTCATTGAAAAAGTCATCTTCTCACCCAAGTTCCTGCTTTTAGGTGTTAGATTGACATTTTTTTCATGAAAAATATTAAAAGTTGGTTATATGATTATATTTTCCTAAAATTAAGGAAAACTTTTAACTTTAGGAAGGAGTAGATTTTTATCTTTCATGTAATTCATTCTCTCGCTTCTACTAATCAATAAAATATGGACAAATATAATATTTTCTATATTGAAAATTAAACCAATCAAACATATTTAATTAATAATTCTCATGTAAATAATTTCTAGACAATTGAATTGCCAAGAAATTTCATATTCTATAGAACCAACTGTAAATGGATGGAGAGCCAATCCATATCAATTTTTAAATTTTCCAAATTGTCATTTAACTTTAACATTTAGCCCCTGGTTAAAAAATTTGATAAATATTTAACTCAAAGTCAATAATCAATGTGGAGTTTACTTACTAACTTGATGATGCATTACAATTAAGAATTAAGTTACTTGTACATTACTTTTGTACATCATTGATAACATTCCATGATATAGTAAAAATCAAGGTCTTGAATTAAATGTTGTTAAAATCAATAGCGAAATATTGTGTGCCACATTATGGAGTATAAATAAACTTGTCAACCATGGCAAAACGGTACGATTAAATTCTTACACAAAATTAGTCTTGGTCCAATACACTTCTCGATATATCAAGAGTACTAGTTTCACTATCTTTTGGACGGACCACACGACTCCAATAGAACCAAATGGTTAAACCTCCTTGAAAATGTGTTTCAATTTGTAAGCAGTCGAGGTGATTGAGCCAAGCTTGCGTATGAGTATTCATAACAAATTTGAATTCTTGAGGGAATAGAGAGAGGGCATTCATGCGTACGGTCTTCTATAAGAAAAAGGTTGATGGTTTGACAGAGAAAATTTTGAGAGGGTGACTTAATAATGATTTGTGCAGTAACTGAGGAAACACATTGCAAACTGGGAAGGTCGTTTTCAGGTTATCAAGAAGGCCAGAAGGGGAACATATAACTACTTGGAAGATCAATTAGGGAAACCTCTAAGTCGTTTGTTAAATGTTGATATTTACTTTCTGTTGTTCCATTATTTCTTTTCTTGTATTGGCCCAGAGGATCTTGTTTATTTTTAAATATATGAGACTACTATAATAATTCTTTTATTACATATATGAATATGATAAGTATTCAAAGCCCTTGTTTTCTGGGGATTGAAATTATTTTTTTAGTAAATTTTGATAAAATGTGTAGTTAAAATAAATTGGTGAAATTAATTAATGCCAAACATGGACAAAGTGAATGGGAACATAAGAAAACAACATAAAATCAAAAAGTAGAACACTACTAGGATCATTCACTTTATTAGTTAAGAACTTTTCTATTTGATGTTTGTTAGGTCACCAAACTTTAAAATGACTTGATCAAATCACCAAACTATAATTTTTTCAATTGAAGTCATGCTTGATATGACTAAAACTAATGAGACTTGCTTTAGTGGATGTTAAAACCCAACGAAAGATTGATATGGATGACATTGGTAAGCGCAATTTCACTCTGTGTAAAAATGCAAGTACCTCATTTTTTAGTTAGTTTTTTTTTTTTTTTCGCAAGGGTTGTTGAGTGACTCGTTGCTTTAAGACATTTTCATAGTCCATGTAGGTCGTACGGGTGATTATTGCTTGCTTTGCATTAACACCAACTGTTGGAGTTGTTCGAATTGAAATAATTATGAAGTTTTGTGACTTTTTAAGGTTGGAAAATTAGTTGTAACTTTGCTTAAAGTTGGGTGACCACCTTAAAAATTTACCTTTAAAAGAGAGAGAAAGGACATTGTTAATTCTTATATTCCACGAAGACTTGAAGAAGTCTACTCCCAATCTTGTGAGACAAAAAAGTTAAAAAGCTAACAAAAGGGTATTCTTTCCCAGCCAATTGGCTCAACTGCGCTTTGGAAATAAATGCACCATCGAAAGGTAGTTGAAAATAATTTCTCCCAATCACGTCGTACGAATTTATTTTCTTAGCTTGTAAGTAATAAAAATTAAGAATAAACAACACTTTATTTGTTAAAAATTTTAAAGTAACTTGTACATTAATTTTTTTTACTAGTGAGCGACGAAAAACTTGTGCAAGCATATTTGGAATGTGCAAACTTTGATAGCAAGGGATGACGACAAGTTCTTTTGTCCTTGTGATTCCATTGGTCTGGTAAAAAAGAATTGAAATTGAAACTATGACATCATAAGAATCTACATTTACTTTATCCGTAATTCCCGTTTGATTATCTTCTTAACCATCCCTTGCTAAAATGTATAATTGAAAAATTAATCAAATTTGTGGATTCCGTAAATGAATGGTAAATATTAATTGTTGATTTGATTTAAACTTTTATCAACTTTTTAAACCATAGAGGCCAAGTGTAGTGATAATAGGAAAATTATAATTGGAGTCCGGATTTATTGAAAGTATAGCAATTTGGTCATCAAACTTATTACCTTTGTAAATATTTTTTAATCATAAGGATATAATTGTCTTTGTAAATGAATTTTTATAGCTACAGAAAAGTGTCAACTGTTGAAATGGGGACCCAGATGTTACAGAAATGAAACTGAATTCGCCAAAATATTAGTTTGAAGGACTACTTGCTACATTTTCAACAAATTTGGGACCCATCTGTTATTTTTCCTAGATAAGTGGGGGTAGATTAATAACATTTCGAGAAGGTTGAAAATGAAATGTGAAAAAAAAAAAAAAAAAATCCCCTAATGTTTAACCTATAATTGTTCCAATTTATTTACTTATTTATTTCACAAAGAAAAGGTTATTATCCAGCTCAAACAAAATTATGAATACATTGCATATGTTATCATGATATAAATTGGCATTCTTGGTTTGGAAAAAAATGTGTTTTAGAATAGCGACTTTTTTAGAGAACGTGTGATTAAAAAAAAAGATATTTTTGATTTAGTATAATATTATTTTATGAGAGAACGTATTGTTGAAAATGAATTTTGAAAAAAATATATTTTTTGAAAGTGTAATTAGTACAAAACGTGTGTACCTTTCATTTTATGCATTTTCAACCTTTATAACCCGTTAACCGTTTGATTACGCAAAATGTTATTTCCATCCATTTTTCTCCAATTTTTCATTTAAGTAAATGGTATTTTCATATTTCTTTCCTACTTGAACCCATTTTTTCCTCTGTGTAAACCTTTTAAAAATAACCATTTGATTTGTGGATTCAACCAAGTTTATTGGAGATGCGAGAAATGGCTGTGAAAGATTTGAATGGATTAATTATGTTCAAAATTTCTTGTACATGGGATTGCCCAGACAACTTGATTAACTTTACAGAAAAGAAACGAGACAAAAACCAACCTCATCAATCAAATGACAGTAAGAATCGAAAAAAGAAGTACATGATAGTGCGTATGAGGGAAACCTGTTGAAGGACAGAAAGTTGGTGTGGGTGGTAACGATGACTTGAATCCACAAATCAAATGATTCTTTCTTTTTTCTTTTTTCTTTTTTTTTTTTTAAAAAAAAAAGGGTTTTAACACAGGAACAAATGGGTTCAAGAACGAGGAAGAAAGATGACAAAAAGATTTGCAACGAAAAAACCCTTCACTTAATTTAAAATTTTGGATGAAAATTGATGAAAAGAACTTTTTGCACAATCAAATATACAATTAAGGGTAGAAATATTAAAAAATGAAATGTTTGAACGTCTTGCACAATAATAATTAAAGGTTGAGACATTTTGTGCTATTACCCTTTTTGAAAAACGAAACCCAAATGAGAGTTAAGTAAAAGTCAACAATTAGTTTTTATTATGCATTTCATGAGATCCACAATTTTTCAATCACACGTTTCATCAAATTTTTCAAAATCTACCGAAAGTCTTATTTTTATCTAAACCAAACACTGACTTATTCTTTTTCATCATTAAGGAAATTATGTTCTTATCTTGATTAAAGCAAGTGTCTAATCTCATTCATTATAACTTTTTTCAATTAAGCAAAGGGATCATGACACCGAACTTTGAAAAGAAGTCAATATGTGAACAACTCAATATGTTTCAATAACGATGAGAAGTAACATAGTTGCACAAATACAAACACACAAGGAGGACATGCCGACACGTGAATTACGAAAAGACCCGGGACATGTTTATTTAAATTTTTAAAATTTAAAATTCACATATTATCTTTCTTTACTTGTAAAATCTTAATGTAGGGAACACACACAAGATTTTAGACAGTTGCTCAATCGAGAGGTATCTGTAAACTAAGTCTCGAGCATTAAGCTCCTTTTGATACATATTAAAATTCTCATTTTCAATCACACATTCTTCAATAAAATAATATTTTACATCACATCAATAATTTTTCCTTCTTTTTCAACCACACATTTTTCATTAATCTACTATTTCAAAATACATTCTTTCAAAATAATGTAGCTCAAACACATCCTTAATAATGTATAAAAAGAAATAGGACAAAAGCACAACTTATTGGATACATCTCCTAAGTGTTGGACACGAACACAATCATAGAATGACCGTGCCTCGTAACAAATAAGGTTCTACAAAAAAGAAGTTAAAGTGGGAGCCAATCCAGTGCAACTACTGTCCAATTTTTATTATCTAATTTGCTGTCTATCTAATTAATTATTGACACGTCATTTTTAAATTTACATGTTATCTCAAATTTATCATCATTAACTTGACCACTAACTACCAAAATTGATGACATGTTAATTTAAAATGACGTATCAATAATTAATTAAATGGATAGTAGATCTCAATAAGCATGCATGCACAAAACACAATTTCATACCAAGGACATATAGCTCGTTTTTTTGCAGCTGTATTAGTTGCAATTAGATACAAACAGAAACAGGAGTCTTTATAATCAATTTACAGTTTATAGTTAATATCAAACACTCAAAGGCATATTATAACAACTGGCTAGAAACGATGATTTCTCAGGTGAAACTCATACCAAGCTTGAATTTCCTTTCAAGTAAAGACGTTTGCAGAGACCTGGACTTGTCCTTCTTGATCTGGACTAGCTTATCGTATACACACCACGGGAAACTGATATAATGATCCCGATTCAGTCCCTCATTGTAGCAACCCCAAAATCCATGATGATAAGTGACATGATACCAAGCCGATGCTTTTGCATCCATATCATCCGATTCGCTTCCTTTCTTGAACCTTTTCCTAGCTTCGCTCCTCAATGACCTCACAGCTGCACCAATGGCTTCTGCATCTCGTCTTCGATCAAAACGCTTTGACGGCTTCAGAGTACCACCACTCAGTATTTCAAACTCAGTTTTTATGCCATAACAATCCATCAGATTACCCAATTTGTAATCGTAATCAGTTTTGTAGTGAAAAGCTTCGTCAATGTAATCTTCAAACCCATCTACTTCCATGTCGGGATCATATGACTCCATTGCCACTTCGAGGGTAAAAGATTGAATTGGAGCAGTGTGGGGGGCGATGTTTTTCACATCTCTAAAAAGCTTTCCGATCACACATTTTGATTCATAGGTTGTCTTGTCGGGCTTTTCCATGAAATCTGGATATTCTTTCACACGTAATTTAGGAGGTATTACTGCAGGAACACCGGTTTTTGGAAAGTCGACAGCAATGGAGAACAGCTCTGCCAACTCCATACAAGGCTCACTGAATGCCTTGCATGGTTCTTTATCAGCAAATACAGTATGTGCATTGGCAATGATTCCTAAACTGTCGTTCACAATATAGTTGGTGAAGTACTCCTCAACTTCCTGTATCACAGAAAAATGTATAAACTGAATACTACTAACTTGTGTTGAAATCACGATGATATTCAGATTGGCAAAACATCGTACATGTTAATTATGAGATCACAATGAAGAGTGCTCTGCCTGCTATGCCGAATCAAATCATGTGAAAGCTAGAAGAATGTTCATTCGTTCCAATATAAGAAATCTTAACCGCTAACCACAACTGAACTTATTTTATAACTTGAACATGCAGTTGTACAGCTGTTAAGACTACAGGAATTTCATCCAAATGGAAGAATAACACTAATCAAATAATAGAAACTATATATTCATTTGTTAAATCAAACAGGGTTCATGCTGAAGATGCCATCATCAGTTAGATAACAAAAAATTTCCCAAATATTAATTGTCTCGCTATACATATTTATTAATAACAAATAACTTTCATAAAAAATGATCAAGTCACGCGACTACATATTTAAGTTCCATGTTCTTGGGATATGGGAAGGGTTAATGCATTTACACCATGATAGGTATTAAAGGATGTTTAAAATCTATAATCATATACTCAGTTAAGAAATGAGATGGGTAACAGAGAACCTAGAAAGTAAAAGGTGGAACTCAAGGAAGTATGGTCTTTTAGCAATAATTCCCCAAACTTGGAAAAGGAGACCCAATAATCAACATAAAGAATGCCACGATAGAGAGTTCACTCCAAGAACATAACAGCAAAGTGGCAACAACATATGAGTTCTATAGATATCATGCTAATAGTAAGTAACCTTGACAATGATCTGATGAAAAGTAGAAGGATATAGCAGTTCTTGCGTCACATTTTCGTCTTTTTAAGAAGGATCCACATCTTACGGTTATTATAAGTTACAAATAACAAAAGTGGAAAACAGCATGGTTTCAAATGCAACTTCTACATAGAACGACATTAATATGCCCGTACCTCAATAGTAACATCATGATCCTGTTGTGTGCTTGGAGCTGGGGTATAATCCATAGGCGAGCTTTGCTTTGGTGGAATCAAGTCAAGGTCCCAACAAACAAAGTAAATGTCTCCATCCAAATCACTCCCGGAGCATTCATTTGGGTGAGGTCTGTTATTAGAATATGATTAAACAGAAGATAACACAATGAAAATATCGTTTAGATACATTACAAAGAAGACACATGCTAACAGGGTGACAAGTCTCGAAAAATCAATCCTGGAAAACTGTATTCTGAGTACTTAATAAAGTATTACTAAATTTACAAACTATCAAAATGATATTTTATTGGACATGAAAATGATAGAAACAATTGTGGACTTGTGATATTAAGAATATAGTTGCCAATGTAATGACAGGGCATTTTTAAGAAAAATATGCTATTTTTGTTATTCTTAGAGGGTAATTTTAGAAAAGCGCAATTTTCAAGTAATAAAAAATCCACATTGGGACAATGCTGCATGTTTGGTATACAGCTTTGAAGTAATTCTGGACCTGTTATTGCACTGTTAAGACACATGAAATAATCGTGGATCCCATGAAATGTGTGGTAGAAAATGAGTTTGAAGAAAAATGAGTTTAAAAAAATTGAGGCCATACAGGGGCGAAGTCAGTTTTACCTTCTTCCTTTCTGAGGGAAAACCACGCAGTCCACCATGTGGTACAATGCTGGCACGTCAACAGCCACTAATCTGCGAACATCACCAGGGTGCAAGCATGGGTTTTTGGCAACAGCAACCATTCCCTTAACAATGTAATTATAGTCATCTGACGTATTCCCATGGAATCTAAGGAAATCCTCATAGAATCGTCGACGACCAGCACCAGAAAACTGAACAAACACCTGGCCATATTCTAAACTTCTAGTTTCATCTAGGCATCCCATCATTTGTCTAGCTTGTGGAACAAATATTCTTGATTTCACCCTCAAATCCAGTAACTTTGATTCGCGAAAAGTTTGTAGCATCATCGAGAGAAATGGTTCACTGTCAGGCAGATAACCACATCTCAGCATTTCCTTCAGAATGTTCGTATATTCTCCAGGAGACATCAAATCCAATGCCTCCTCTGCCCTCAATGGATCAACTAAAATAGTATCCAGCTGAGCTACTGCTTCTCTTTGCTTCTTCTCAAAGACATGATCCTCGACTCCTAGAGTAGATAAAAGAGAGATAATTTGGCGATTCAGAAAACAAGGTTGATATTTACTCCATGCCAAAACATCTAATTTTGTATTGTCTGACTGATACTTTAACATGCTCGGTCTCAATGACAACTTCATTCGTGAAAAGGGATCAACAGTGGGATCAACAGCCACAACACCTTTGTAGCCACCATACCTGATCTGAAAGGCTGAAGGAAAAGAATTTTTAAGTCCACATTTCATAGCGACCCTCCGAGCAAACTCAGGAGATATCTTCCCAATTCCATCAGAAAAGGTTCCCCCTCCTATTGCCTCTATGTCAGGAATAATTTCAATCTCGTCCTCATCAACACTCAGAGTTTCTGTGGAGGATCCAAAAGATTGACCAAGTCTGGCAGCATATTTTGCCACATTTTTAATGGAACGAAAGTCACCCATCCACCTACGGATATCATCAGCATTATCATTAGCTGTTGCAGCAAACATCCAAACAGAATTATCCCGCAACTGGCTTGAGGAAAATGCAAGAAAATCAAATTTCTTATCACCTATAACAATTCCATTTCTTAGTGTTGACAATATCCTATCATAAATATCTGTTCTTATATTCTCATTCCCAGAAGCAACCTTGTGGGATAGATCAGTAGAATACATTTTGTCCCACTCTTCGTCTACAAAAGAAACACGAAGGAAATTATCGATATCTTTTCGATAATGGCGTAGCACGCGGTTTGACACGTTCGCTTCTGGACCAGAGAAATACACTTTGCTTGGAGTTACTTGAACCCTACGTACATATACCAGTCCATCATCCAAACTAATGACTGGTGATTTTGGTGGCCTTCCCATGCGGTATTTCTCGTATTGCTCCAGGAGCCAGCTCACAGGATCATAGCAGCATTCCTTTAAATTGTAAAGCTTCTCTAGAGCATACTCTATATACCCAATGTCTATTCTCTGTGGATCAACCAACCTAAAAAAATTGGCACCTAGGTTGGGCCCTGGAAGACATCCATTTTGCACCAAATTACAAATCTTAAACAATATATTACAGGGCAGTTCAATTCCTTCAGGAGGATTAAGAATGGGAACTAGGGATGAATTGTGACAAAAGGGAGAGCCAGTCTCCAGACTGAATTGGCTTTTACTTTCCTTGTAGTAAGCAAAATTATCTGCGAAATTTGGAAGTTCGATGCCATTCAAGAGCTGCAAACACAAGCCAGAAGATTGTCCAATACATGATGGAGTAAAATCTGTTGTTCTAATCCACTGATCATCTGGAGTTTCCTTAAAATAGCTATAAACAGATTCATTAAGCTTCTTGTATATCTTGGGAGCACCAAATAACTACACAATAAAAGAGAGAAACATTCATCAGCATTCATTTCTATCTTTCACATAGAAAATGAGAACACAGAATTGTAGCAGCTTTGTAAAATGCATAATGAAAACATTCTGGTGCAAAGAGTGTGAGAAGATGAAGTATGATACCACAATATAGGCAAACTGTTTTTGTCAACTGGTAGTTTAGTAACCCCAAATTATATTAGAAACAAACAGAAGGAAAAAATATCTACTTCCAAATTCAGAGAATCTAAAAATAATGGAATGCTGAGACCATCTAAGATTTTCTCCGCCGTGCTCAGAGTAAAATTCAGGTATCTGGCTAGGTTTACCTTCACTTAGTGATGCAAAATCTTTCTCCATGCAAATTTACCTTCACTTAGTAACTAAACTCCCAGTACCGAATGGTATTAAAAAATCATTATTTGTAAGGAGGATTCACACATGAGGTGTGTCAGGAAACAAAGAATATTTATATTCTCTTTTAAGTCTTGATGATGGTTTGGTTAGATTGGTGGATGATGATTTTTCATTATCATCAACTTTAAGTTATTTGTTCGGCTTGGTTGACACAAGCAATTTTGAAGATTTGATTTGATCGATTTATCTTTCAAACTCAATTTGATTGCTGCTACACCATATTGAGTTTGAGGGATGGTATTGAAGATATGGAAATAATAATCTCTACGATATTTTTTCAATAGTGTATGATTATTTTCCTTAATAGTTGATTGTATAATTATTATGCAATCTTTTCTTTTAAAATTATTTATAACCCTATAAATAGAGTCTTTTACTTTGTATAATATAAACAAGTTTATTATATACAATTTATAATATTCTTCACAAGGGCGAACATTTCGAACCAAAAATAAATAAAGACAGCCTCATCATCAGGAGCACAGGGTACCCTATAAGTTTAATCTCAAACAAATCATGAACTTAAAAAAAATGCATTATTGCTTTAACCACTCCTCAGATTAGTTACTCCTAAATAGTATCACATTTGAAGAAACCAAACCACCAGATCATGTCAACAAATCCTAAATTAAATATAATCGATAGATGAGTCTGTCTGGATGGGCTGAGAAAAAAAGATACGCTTATTAAGCAATAATAATAATAATAATAATGGAATTGATTTCAAGTTTGGATAATTTGTGCTAATAATTATTTCAAGCAAATTTATGTTTGGGATCTATTTACTTCTACCCTAAACCAATGTGACGAATTACCGAAATGCTCTTTATGTTTTGGAATCTAAGTACAGTTAAAGTAAAACGAACAAACCTGTATGAGGAGAAGCTTTGCAGTTTGACCTGGTGGACAATATAGGACAATCTGCCATATGTTCTCATACGAGAGCTGAAGTTTGTATTCAACAGAATTACAGCAGAAAAGGAAGACCATTTTCTTGAGACCAATTCCAAATTTAACGGAAACACTTGTGTTTTTCCATAGCACAGAAAACTTCTCTCTCGATATTTGACATCCAAAATTTAAAGTTACACGTTCCATTTCATGCGTGTATGTTCTAAGATTTTTCATGATGTCAATATCCTCCCAAGCCTTCAAATAAGAAGTACCATAATGTAGGCGGTTTGTTTTTGCCAAATTTATAATTCTATCAGCGTGCGTGCTTTTCTCAAATTGAACTTTGGCATATGCCCTTGGCCCTCCTTTGGACTGCTTTACATCTAAGGCAACTACAGTTCCTCGGCCAGTATATTGCTCCAAGAATGTCTTAACTGTTTCGGCAGCAACAAGATAAGGGAAGCCGGATACCTGAATTGTCTTTCCCATATGGCTGAATGGTAACTGCAGTTTGGTCAGGAAATAATAATTATCAATGCAAGTGCAACACGATCTGCTTTTATACAAAGTATAACCTAACTGTAGAAATTTTAATTTCCAACTTTAGTTTTCGGAAAACAGCATTGAAGCATCCTAGAGGGAAGAAGAAAGGAGGAAGAGAGAGGGAGAGGAGGAGAGACAAAAGACGCCTACTAAGTGAACCCCAAGAAACAAGAAAGTAAATGTAAGGAAACAACAATGCAATAACAATCTTTCACGTACTTTGTGGAAAGCAAATGTAGTCTCTTCTTATCCCAACTTCTTAAAAAAAAAAATCTAATATCATAACGGAGAAACTAAAGAAAAACGAGAAACTGTGCAGTTCTATAAAAAGAGGAAATCTAGAAATCCTATATGGTGCACTGGTGCAGTATCCAGGAACTTTATATTTATTGGGACTTCCGCATTTATTTAATACAGATTACCACTTATTTATATAAGGTGTTAACATATAGATGACTTCCCCATCTCAACTTTTTTCAAGAGGGACTTGAATTCAAAGCACCAAAACACAATTCATGAACATGAAGCAATGAACTACTTGTCTACTTCACAGACATGGAGGTCAGTAATTAATTTTGGAGGACATTTATGAATTCCCTTTTCCAATTGACAGGGAGGAGATAGATCTTCTTTCTGTTGTTAAAAAATCCGAAGTCCAAAAACAATCTGGAATAAGAGTGTAGATATTTTTATTAGCACAAACAATATAATAAACTGATTATCCATGAAATGAGTTGACACAAATAAACTAAGGAAGCTTGAAAGTTAGCCAATGCAGAAGAAGTGAAAGTTAACCAAGAAATCGATGTTATTAGAAATTATTGGAAAATACGGGTCAAGGGTCGCCCATATGGGGTGACCCGACCCGGAAGGCAATAAAGTGGGTTTGAAGGAATGGTTTGAACTTGGAATTCAAACTTTTAACTCCCTATAACCTCTCTTAACTCCGCACATACCCTCCAATTCATTTTGTATTTGTTAAGAAAAATGGAGAGAAAAACATATTGCAAAATGGTGAAATTCGTATGGAAAATATCACCAAAATTGAAAGACAACTAGAACCACTATTTTGAAATGAAAACTCAGAAAAATTGGGCACTTAGGTTGTGGTTAATAATCCCCTTCCATTGTGATAGGGATTGTGACCATTGAAGTATAAGAAAATTGCAGATTTGAAATTTTGAAAAGCAAACTAATTCAACTATTCGAAAGATCTCGAAATTCATCATTTCAAGGAGTTATGACCCATAATTTATTATCATGCATGCTGCGAATTATAACATTGTATCAGAGCCATAGAGTTGAATTCCTTACTGTAATCCATGTTAAAATATGCCACGATTAAATTGAGTTGTGAATCTTGTATGTAAAGTTTTGAAGCCTTATGTGGTCTTTAATGGCATCTTTTGTACATGTCTAAAAATAACGAAATTTTGGAATTACGAATATAATATGCTTTAGAATTCACTTTGCAAAATTTCACCAATTTTCGTTATTGCATTTGGGAGACAATTGAAACCCTATTTAATTTTGCAGAAATTTTAAAAATTTACTGCATTTTATTTGTTGATTTTCATGCAGTAATATTAGTATGATTAGAAAGGCATTTCAATGAGCTTTCCAACCATATAAAGAACATAAATTTTGGATTTAAAACGAAGAAGTTATGATGTTTACAATTTGGATGAAAATCTAATTTTTTGCATTAAAATTGATAAAATTCACATAATAATTTCTTGTACACTATGTTCCATGCTTCCCATTTGACATGGTTGAATAGATCTCCTCAAGACCTTTCCAACACTATTCTCACTTGATGTGATATTTAATATATTATAGATAAGCAAAATAAGAGAATTTTGATGTCACTTCTCATTTGTTGAGATTGTGTTGCAACAGATATTAAAGTGTGGTTGACAATCTGTTTAATAAAACTTAAATGATGTAAGTTGTATTCTTCGATTATAATCAAAATTATTTTTTGGAAGAATTAATTTGTGATATGATGATACATGTCATAATTAGATAAACGTGCATATTTATAAATGTCAGTGAATCTGTGAGATTCTTACTTAGACCTATTTGATTGTCGGTTGAGTGATAGTTCGGTGATTGAAAGATTTAGAGAAAATCTCACCTAGAACTATTTGATTCACCAACTGAGTGAGAGTTCTCAAGTTGGAAAAATTAGTGTAATTATCGATTAGAACTCATGAAATTTTGCGTTATGAAATTAAGTTTATGAAAGTGAAATAATAGGATATTGGTTAATGATTAGGAACATGGTGAGCTTTTGACACCGTGCCTGACGTTGAACTATCGTATATGTTAATTTGCATTAATACAAAATTGTAGATTTGCATAAATGGGTATTGATTGAGAATAAATGTCTCTAAAGTCTGATAGATCATGGTATTAAAATCTATAGTTGTTGAATTTAATAAACGTGAAAAGCTACATGCTATAACTTTTGGCATAATAAGATTCTGAGTGTACTAGAAGAACGTGATATTTTAGAGAGTATCAACTGCGTAATAGAATGCTTGATGTGGGTCAAACTACTTTGAGAGTAAAGATAAGAACTTTGTCAAGTACGGGAAAAGATAGATTCTAGTGTTTGAACATTTGAATTGTTAAGTTCTGTCATACATAATCTTTTTTCTCAAATGTGACTTAACTGAGATGATTAGCATAATTTTGACATTTTTTGTTGATCACATTTTTTTTATGAGTAGTAAGTTCAAATTAATCTCTTCTCAATATATGAGAACTTTGAAAGTCAATGTGAATTACAAATTGAAGTGTCAAATTTTCTCTATTGATACTACCTGCTGTGTGAGTTAAAAGACATGCGACTTGATGTTACTAAGTCTCAGGGACATGCTTGTGTAGCAATGTTTTAGTTCAAATAAAACTTTGAATTCTAAGTATTAAATGAGCTAGAACAAATGTGGGATAAATGAGAAGATTGGAAAAGGAACCAAGAAGAACATACAGATATAAATGTTTGAAACTGTTTTTTGCATATGATCAATATTATAAAGATTCAAGTGCTTCAACTATACGTTTTGAATCTCTTAGCTCAAAAGTGGTTAGCTAAAGGATATTGCACTTGAATATATTCATCTTAGTGTTGTTCACGTGTCAACACTATACATATTGGATCTTATCTTGTGTGGATAGTGGATTCAAAAGTTAAAAACCCACTTTGGTATAGATGTATTGGGCATCTAATGATACTAGTTGAGAATATGAGATCCATGATAATTATGCAATTATCTCATCTCTCAAGTATCACGATGGAACCAAACACTTGATTGTATTTGTGAGAGAGACATTAGTAAAGAAAGTGTCTTTGCGATATTTCTACATAAATGATGATATGTAATCATATTACTTTGAAGATGTCTAAAGATATACTTGTTGGTAATGTCAAATCTCTAGAATTGAGTAGAATATGATACTTAGTGTATCAGAAAACTCTTGATTAAGTTTTATGTGCGCATAAATGAACAATTTTGAGTTCATGTGTAATCTATCATTGGGATTATGAAATAATAATTTGCATGAACATATAAAGTATGTCGAACAGGTTTAGATTGGTTCACTTACACGAACAATCACTCAAAGACTTTACGATGTGCTGAGATGAGACAAAGTAGATATGTTATGTACATGATCCGATTGCCTTGATAAGATATCAAGTAATCGAAATGAATTTTGCTAATCCATTAAACCTATTTAATAGTCGGATCGAGTTTTTGATTTGAGATTACCCGGAGGAATGAACATAAGGAGAACTCAAGTTAATTAGGGAATGCGGATTTGTATAGTGTTATTTGTTTATAAAGAATATGATACACACCCTAAGAAAAAGAGAAAATATCGAAGCACATGTTTTATACCACGTGTGCTTTTACAACTAATATTGAGTAAATGAGTGAATGGATTCATGCTTCCTCATTGTGTAAGACCTTAATATTTATATAACCTCGTATATATCTTTATGTTTTTTGACTGTTTATTGAGATTTTATTTTAGTGATGCTATTTTATCATGTTACCAATGACTACGATTGATTCAGTTTGATAAGACATATCTAGGAAAGCAACTGATTTAAAGTTGAATGATTCAAATAGGAAAGAAAAACTATTTTGAACAACATTTATATTTGTATTCATCGGCCAAACAAATGTGTTTAACCATTTAGGATATAGAACACAATTACGAATACAATGATACAATGTGGGTTCAAGTGTGTTCCATAAATACGAGGAATCAGAAATATTTGAATTAATGTTGAAAAATGAGTGCGGGGTATAGCGAAATGTAATATTCATCTAATAGAGCTAATATATATCTCTAATAAGTTTATAGTACCATAAGCTCTAATATGTACTCGTTGGTTGCACGATCTATTTGTCGTATAAATCTTTTGAAATAGACATTGAGAAGGATCTATGTCTAATACTTGTTATCACTTGTGGTTCTGGTCAGGCCCATCATGTGCAAGTGATAGATGATGACAAATACGGGTCGTGGATTGCCCATGTAAGGTGCCCTGCCCCGCCCCGCCCCACCCCGCCCCGCAAGGCAATAAAGTGGGTTGAAGGGAATGGTTTGAACTTGAAATTCAAACTTTCATCTCCCCATAACCTCCAATTCATTGTCTTAAGAAAAACTGAGAGAAAAACATATTCCAATATGATGAAATTCGTATGGAAAATATCATCAAATTGTGTCTAAAACCAATATTTTGGCATGAAAACTCATAAAAATTGGTAATTGGGTTGGCTAATAACCCCCTTCCATTTTGATTGAAAATGTGTAAGAAAATTGCAAATTTGGAGTTTTGGAAAACAAGGAGATTCAACCGTTCGAAAGATCTCGAAATTCATTATTTCAAGTAAAGATTCTTGACCCATAATTTATGATCGTGCATGTTGCAAATTATTACATAAATGAATAGGAAGATAGCATTAGACCTTCCATACACAAGTTTTTGAAGGACAAAACCGTTTAACATCAGATCATAGCACTTGTAAAGATGAGTTCTATTTCTCATATATATTTCATATTTCATGAATTATACCATTTGATTGCTTGTACAAGATAAAACAATTCAATGGCCATGATTTTCATAGCATTTACAGCACATTTCACGAGAAAAACTATTACAACAAAAAGAGGCCCCCCTTCTCTCAACACCTTACATATTGAAATACTCGAAAAGGCGAACAATGAACACACAAAGTGATATCAACCTTCAAGATTAATATCTAATACTTCCAAAACGTTGTCGTGAAAATTTTCAATTGCAGACTCATTTAGTTTGCAGAAATTTTACATTCTTGTGTTTATTAACACTTAAAAACCATGAGAAATACAAAAATCATTTCCCTACTAATTTGAATTTATCACATTCCCTTCTCTAAACTAATGAAATTTTTTTCGAGGCGGAGCTTCGAAGAGTATTGTGTGGTTCTTGCTACAGCAGTTATACTACTAATGTGCTTTCTTTAGTAACTATGAAAACTATTTAATTTGTCTTTTCCAAGTAGTTTCAAGAATTATCTTTTCATTAGTTCAAAATTAATCTAGCCAAGAGAAATATAAAACTTCAACTCAGCCCATCTTCTTAGTTTTCAAATCAATTGTTTTCTGAGTACAGAATTCACACTTCATCAGTTCAGACGACACTATTTCTTGAACTCCTCTGTCCAATCCCTCAACACAGAATAATGAAAAGGGTAAAAGGATAAAGTAAAACACTAAAAAAACCATCAAGAGAACGAGAACCCAAGAAACAGTTTATATACAACATTTTCCCTTATACCCATCAACATGCATTAACATGTCAGTACAAAAAGTTCCGATAAAAATAAAAAAAATGGATCTAGCTGTAAATATGCAAGTGTGTGTGAAAATGAAAGAGAAATTGAAATATTCTTACCAAGAAAAAGAACAGATTTCGTCAACTGGTAAGTGAGAACTGAGAACTACTTCACTATCACGAGGACTTCCTCAAGAAGACTTTATGATCGTCATTGATGCTATTTGTATCCCTATTTCGCGGTGATTAATATCAAACTTTTAGCAATTTTGATCAAATTTGACGTATGGTGTGTTTAAAAAATTTTAACTTTGATTTAAATTTTAAATAAATTACCTGAAAAATAAAAATATACTCCTCCCAACAAAAATGCTTTTTCTTATTTTGAGTGTGAAAAATATTTTTCATGAAAAAAAATATCAATCAAACAATCTAAAAGTAAAAAAGTGACATTTTTCATTAAAAATAAAGTCAATTAAACACATTCTAACTATATATTGGTAGATAGTCAATATTATTCATGTTTCTCAACCTAACAAGAGCTTGTTATTTTGTGTCACTCTAGTTTCTGTATGTGTATATATATATATATATATATATATATATATATATATATATATATATAAAATATCTCAAACCATGACCAGCCTGCAATTGTCAAGTCTTTTTTCATCATTTATATAAATTGTATTTTAAAAAAATACTAACAAATAAGTAAATAACTTTAAAAATTATCGATTAGTAGCTGAACTTCTTTTTTTTTTTTTGGTTAACTTAAAAATTTATTCGATTAGTCATTAGTCTTTTTATCTATTAGACGTTGAAATAATTAACTTAATTGTCGTATCCATGTGTCATAGAAAAAGAGAGAGGAGAGAGAGTCAATCCCTAGTTAGTATGTAACATTCATCTTTAGATACAAAAGAAATTAAAGATTCGTTCCAAGTTATGAATTTAAATATTTTGAGAATCACTTCTTATCGTGTTCATTTCTAACTTTACATTCTTCAAATAAAGGAAAAAAAATATATTGTGGAAGATGAATGTTTACTCACAAAAAAAAACAGATAGATAAATTCTCTTCAAAATCGACCGTGGTGGAGGCTCCCCGACCTACCAATAGATGGGATTGGAATTTGGATAGCTTAGGCTTTAGGCATTGGGGTTTGGTGGTTGTGTCGATTGGGGAAGGAAGATTAATGTTTTTGTCAACTAACAAATTTTAGGATAAAAATCGTTAGAGTTCCTTCTGACACGCATTTATGAAACGTTTGAAGTTTTGCTACAAATTTTTGAGAGATTTAGACTTTCAATGCAAACTATATTTTTACTTAGCTCCTGTTTGAATCACCTTTTTTGAAAATGGGAATGAAAAATATAGTCGTTATTGGGGCCCACACAAGAGATAGAAAATTTGAATTTAAATGTTGATATGATGGATAACAGTCATATTTTTCATTTTAGTGAGGAAAAAATATGGCTCAAACAGGCCTTTAATGAAATGTTATTAGACCATTTCATCCTTTTAAAATTAGTCAAATTATGATCAAACTTTGACTTTTGGTCAATTAATGATTCTTCTGTACATCATTTTTTTATTAATTTGATTTTACATTATTGATTTTTGTTTTTACTAAGATAAGCTTATTTGCAAAACTGTAATTATGTTTTTTTCTTTTTCATATTTTAAGTTAAATTATTCATGGTAAGTGCGTAGTTCCTTGTCACATGTGGTGTGTACTTCGTAAGATTCCAAAATACAACACAATGTCACATGTGGTGTGTACTTCGTAAGATTCAAGAACGGGGCCCCTTTGAATGTAAATTTTTCAGAACAACTTTCGTGAAAAGTGAAATTTTTTGAGAACGTGTAATTTAAAAAAAAAAAAAAAAAAAAATTGGTCCATATGTAAAACAATTTTAGCGGGCTAACGTGTAATTAAAAGTGAGATAAAAAATTAAGTTTTAAAGAAATATGTATTTAAGAAACTGTAATAATTTATTACAACAATAAACAAATATGATAACTAATGTAAATAAATAAGTGAATGAGAACTTAAGGAAACATTAAAATCAAAAAGTAGAACACTACTTGCACCTTTCGCTTTATTAGTTAAGAACTTGGTTTCCAAGAAACGAAATGAGTAATAATTTTGGAAAAATGGTTAATTTCATTAGGTCACAAAACTTTAAAATGTCTTAATCAAGTCACCAAACTATATATTTTTTTCTTTTGGATTCAAGTCATGCCGTTAGTTGACGTTACTAAAACTCTGGCGAAAGATTGACATGGATGAAGTTGGTAGAAATCAGCGAGAGTGATTTCAATCAAAGTTGAAAAATGCACATTGATAAGAAGGGCGTGTTAATTGAGATAGTTTTTTTACAAGTTGTTGAAAAACACATTATATTCAGACATTTTCATAGTCTATGTACGGCATATGTAACATTTTGCTTGCTTTTTATTGTCCACGAAAGGGATATTCAGTTAAACACCAACTAGCAAAGTTGCTTGAATTGAAACAATTATGAAGTTTCAAGACCTGATCGAGAATTTTTCTGGTAGGACAAATTATTTAAAACTTTGCTCAAAGTTGGTGACCCCCATTAAAATTTACCCTAAAGGAGAAAAAGAAACAAAAGGAAAAGACAATTTTGTGCTATTATCAACATTGAAGAAGACTTGACGAAGTCTCCTCTCAATATTAATTAAACAATATAGTTAAAGCATACAAAAGGATATTCTTTCCCAGCCAATAGGCTCAACTGCGCGTTTGACATTATTGCACCCTCAACATTATTAAATCAAAAATTACTATCAATCACATCGTACGAACTTATTTTCTTAGCTTGTAAGTAAACAAGTTTTAAGAATAAACGAAACTTTATTGGATAAAAATTTAAAATTTCTACATTAAGCCCATGTTTGGGCCACATTTATTTTTTCATTCTTATTTTTCTATTCATTTTTAATCACACATTTTTCAGTAAAATAATATTTTTCATTACATCAATAACTTTTCCTTCATTTTCAACCACATATTTTCCATTATATCAACCAAAAAAAAATACATTCTTTTAGAAATAATGTGCACCAAATGTGAGCTAAGCCCCGTCTAGACAGATTTTTTTTTTTTTTTGAATTTTAAAAGAATGGGTTTTTAGACATTTTTTTCAAACAAATTGGTATCACTATGAGACGAACTGATCGACAAAAACGATTGATTCCCCATTACAACGGTACAAATTTTCATTAAAATTGGAAACAAACAAGGGCTATATGTTATTTATAGTCGAGAATGTGTAAACTTTGACAGCAAGGGATGACAAATTCTTGCATCATCCCTTTGATTAGGGCAGCATAAAAACTCTCAAAATCGTAAACCAATCGAAACTGTAGGTTTTGGTCCATGTAGACCTGTAGTTTTTTTGCTCAAATCGAACAAAATCGAACCGAGTTTTTTTTTAAAATTAATTTTATTAACTTATAAATTGTACAGCTTTTACTTTTCAGAAAAAAAAAATATATCAATTTTAGCAATACAAATTACAACTAGCCAATTGAAATAATCATCTAAAGTAAATTAAGTTCATCATTACTGGGTCATGGTTTTATAAGTCTACAACACACGTCATGACCCAATATCCAAACTAGACTAAAATTATTCTCAAATCATATGAAATGAAAATCGACAATCCAAATTATAATTCAACAAAACTATGGCAGCAAATCATGCACATCACTTCAAAAGCCCTAACATAAACTCTCACTTTCAAACATTTGACGCTTGCGTACCAGTGCTGAACGAAATGCTATTCCCAATTGCAAATCTTCAATCACTTTTTGCCTTTTAGTCTGCTAATTTCTACTTGAATCGCCTATTTTTCTCTTCTCTCGATAAGTCTCAGATTCCTATTCAAGCCATTTTTTCATTGTTCTTACATTTATTTGATGTTTTTTAATTTATTATACACTTGTGAGTTATGATTTGGATAAGGAAAAATGATTGTTTGTATACCTAGGTGATTAATGAATTTGTTTATGGTTTGAAAAGAACAAAGGACAGAGAGTATTGATTGTATGAAAAATGTTAAAGTTCCCTAATTGGTGGTACTACCTTCTACTTTTTTCAAAGTAGTTAGAGAATGAAATTTGTCAATTCATAATAAACATGAACTCTATCATTCTTTGTACATCTAAACATATCATGTTCAATCCTTATTTTTCTTCTCACTAGTAGGATGAAAAGGAGGTTTAACCAAACTATTACAGCAGAATGTGGATCTGCCTTTACCAATCGCTATGTAACAATATGAAAGGCAAAGAAAATGTAAATAAAATGAAGAAATATATATCCGTTCTATTAACATCTTTTAGCAATCATCATTGAAAATAATTTATTCACAAGTTTCATGGGAAAAATAAATGTAATTTAACATTGCACATTATTAGTTCTATTTTAAACTTATATATTAACTAGTTTTAAAGATATTACTATAATGTCGATAGGTAAATGGCGGATTAAAATCGAACCAAATCGCAAATTATGGTTTAGTTCAAAAATAAAATGGTTTTGGAATTTTGTAGTTTACAAACTAAGTTTGACCTTGCTTGTGGAATTATACAATAAACAAACAACAAGTCATTTTTAATTATTTCTGTATAGTTAAACAAATAGTCTAATTATCTTAAGTTGAATTACCGTAGTTTGTAATAAGAAAGTAATAAATAACATTAATATTGATGATAGAGAAACCCAACTTGGTAACAATTTCGGAACCAAGCTGTTACATCCACTATAAACAATATAGATTTACAACGAGATGCTACCTAGCCAATTCTACTAGACTTCTCGATTTAATTCCTCTAACCTTCAAGATCCACCTAACCCACTAGCTCCCGATATTCTGCAATTGTCTCTTCCAAGTGGAGTTCCAAGAACTCCCCATTCTTGTGCTTTCCCTGCGGTTGTAGTCCAACCTCTCCTAACCTCCGCAGCTTCTGAAGTTCAACTGAGAAAGTATCTTCCTAAGGGTGTTTAAGAAGTAGGTGTTCCCCCAAATCTGTGGTTGTATCAATACATGAACAAACTATTGAATCTTAAAAAAATAACATGGACGTGTTATAGACAAGATGCATAATAAACAACCGTCCAAATTTCGTGCATAGGCATGTGTATTTATAGGAGAGGGTAATTAGGTTGAATGGACTGAAAAAAATATTTCAAAACAACAAATTAGGATTTTTCGAATCGACCTATCGATCAAAAGTAATAAGAGAATCTAGATTTACTTCGTTTGATTATCTTCTTGACTATCCATGTGCTAAAAGTAAAGTCATTACTTCTTTTGGTATGGACATCCTCTACCATGCCCTCCCTAATGTAACTAAAAATCAAATTTTTAATAGATTTAAAAAAATAAATTGATAAAATGTGTAATTAAAATTGATAAAAAATGTGGATTCTATAAAATGTATAAAAAAATTAATTATTAATTTTGACTTAAATTTTTATCAACTTTTTAAACCACACATAGGCCAAGTGTAATGATAATAGGAAAACTATAGTTGGAGTCCAGAATCAATTGAAAGTATAACAATTTTGTCATCAAACTTATTACCTTTGGCAATGGCAGTCTCCAATCCTTTCTTTTTCGTAACACATTCAATTCCATAGTAGATAATTTTATCCTTATATTTGATTAAACAATCAAAATTTTATTAAGACCTTTACTTAAATGAAACAAACAAGAAAACACAAATTTTATCCTTATATTTGACTAAACAATCAAAATTTTATTAAGACTTTTACGTTAATGAAACAAACAAGAAAACACAAATTTACAAGGAGGTTGGAAGCAAATATGGAAGGGTAAGTGACTTTTATTTTTGTGCTTTCTAGTATTTAGTGTGTGTGTGTGTGTGTGTGTGTTTAATTTAACATAAGGTTATAATTATCTTTGTAAATGAATTTTTTTGGGACTGAATACGCCAAAATATTAGGTTGAAGGACCACTTGCTACATGTTCAGCAAATTGGGGACCCATCTGTAATTTTTTCTAGAAGAATGTGACTAATTGATGAAGCCCCTATTTGATATAAATTATTTATCCAAAACTAGTTTTTAATTACACATTAAAAAAAAATTGCACGTGGACTCACAGCGTCACAGTTACACTCAAAACTCAAAAAGGACATGACTTTTTCAGAAATCTGTACAATTTTTTCTGTGATTTTTCTCACATCCATCCCGCAAAAATTCCTTCAGAAATCACAACAGGGCGGATATAGTGGGGGAAGGTCTGGGCTATATCCTGCCCATATTGAAAATTAATGCTAAGAATGATAATTTTTGGTCCAAAACTTTTTGTTAGCCCAGCTCTAACATGAGTCCCTGCCCAAGCCCATGCCCCTGAACATTTCATAGTTAAACTCTTGTTTGGTACGCATTAAAATTTTCATGGGAACAATACATGGTTTCTACATTTCAAAATTACCAAACTTGTCAAATTATTTCAAAAATCAGGTGTTAATTTTAATTAATAATTTATTACTTTGTTTAGTGCACATTTTCCACATCAGTAAAAAAATGTGAAAACTGGGGCCCAACGTGTGAGGCAAGGTCAAAAATGACGGCTGGACTTTAAACTAATTATAGAATATTTCATATTTTTGCAAGAATAATATATAATTAAATTAATTGTCCCCACCCCCACCCCACAAAAAATGTCCAGAAATTAAAAACAGAAAATCAAAACCCCCGATCCACCCCTCACTCCCATGGACCCACCACACCCACCCACAAAAATTGTCCAGAAATTAAAACAGAAATCAACCCTCCGATCCACCCCTCACCCCACGGACCCCACCCCACCTTAAAAAAAATTTAAAAAATTAAAAATTGGAAATCACACCCTCACCCCATGAATTCACATACCCCACCCCCTCACCCCTACCTTTACCTCCCAATTTTTTTTTTCAAAAATTAAAAATTGGAGATTACACTCGTTCCCATCCCCATTTCAGAAAATTTTCAACTGTGGGTAAATTTGTATTTAATGTGACTAATTGTGACCAAAATTGTATTCAATGTAACTAATTGTGACCAATCAAATCTTAACTGTGACCATATGTGATTAAGTCACAATCGATCACAATTAACACAGTTAACAAGTCACAATAGGTCACAATTAATACAGAATTGGTCACAACCAATCACAATTGGTCATATTTGCTCACAAGTTATAAAATTTATCCGCTTGTTTTTGAGTTGTAATCTTGAAAGGAAAAGTTAATTGTGACCGATTGTGACTTTATCATATTGAAGTCACATTTGGTCACAATTAACATAAAATTGATCACAACCAGTCACAATACATACAAATTTGGTCACAAATGGTCATCACAGACAAATCCGCTTACACCACTGATCAGCACCACAATCCACCAATAGTCATCACCTCCAATTGGAATTTTAAGGTCACATTTTAATAGTTAGTTACAATGAACCAAATTGTTGGCGATATTAATTTCATTTTTTTCTTCTGATACCATTTTTGATAACCCATCTTATCAAACAACCAATCGTTTCTATCGATTTGAAAAAAAATTACTCTTGACATTAGAATTATCTTATCATTTCTGTTTCTGGAGGTCCAATGAGCAATCCAGTCTCAACATCCTTGAGAAATGCTTTCATTAAACCAAGCTCCTTATGAAGAGACCCAACTTGATCCTTCACTCCAGAAATCAAATCTACATGGTAAAGTAGAAGCTCCTTCAAGTTCACCAAGAGAAATTCTACAATTGCATTAGCCATTTCACACCATGTATCTCTTCTAGAATAAACAACCCATACTATGCTTATTTCTTAGCTATCAGTCAAAACATTGAACCACAAGCTACAGTCTAATTCCTGAATCTAAAATCACAACCATTATTTGACTTCAAAGGAAAAAGAGAAGAACTTGGTGAATGAACAAAATTTGACATTACATGTGTTTATTGGATCAATACGGTAGAGTTCAGTTGAATGCAGAAATTTCAAATTAAAAATTCTGAATTTTTAATGAAAACCTCTCATGTTTCTTTCCTCTCCCTTCAACCAATCAGCTAGCAATCTTTGCCTCCAAAACCACTCTTCTCCTTCCCCAATCTTTGGATATTCTCCTTCCAACTCCTTAATTTCTCTAACGATTTCTCCTACCCTCGACCCCCTATAGAGTCTAGCCAACTGTGCCCTCTTCTGCCTCAACTCACTATCCCCATGTCTATTATTATTCCAAGTACACATCCGAACAATACATCCCAAGTCCTCCAAACTACAATTAGACGGAACATTTCTAAAATTTAGCATAGATGTACAAGACCTATCAGACCTCCACATTTTACAGCATCCGATGAAATTTAATTGAAATCCACCCCCATATTTTTCTACATTTGAAATATCATAAAAGACATAAAACATGATAAACGAGCTAATTTGTTGAGTATCATATCTCATAATTGAAATATAATAGAATTTGGGTTGCTTACCTAATTTCGTAGTTAATTCTAACGTCGTTTACTCACAGAACAATAGTGTTGGTCACTATCTCGTAAACATTATATCGATATTTATTTGATGAGTGTTCTACACACATGATATTAATGCCACTTAATTCGTTATTTTGTTATCATTGAGAGAGTTTTAGGATATTTTAATGTGTATTTTGATGTTGTGATATATGTTAATGAAATTGAATGAAATAAGCAAAAGTTGGCAAATTGGAGAAACGAGATAAATTGTAAGAGATATAAAGTTCGAGAACTACAGTGAAAATACTCAAAAGTTGTGTCGGACCTCACAATGAAGATTCGAGAGTCTTAGGAGTCAATTGGATGTAGAAAAAAAGTCAAATAGATCAAACGTAATCAAATGAATTGGAAGGGGCAAAATATCAAAAGACTCGAGAAATCAAGAGAGGGCGCGCGAAGAACATCAAGGGGAATACTAACTAAAGTTTCAAAAGAGTTTATCTTTCCCTTATTCCTTATATTCTCTCATATAAATCGTATAGATTTTATGAATTCCATCATGAACCAAACAATTTATCTAGGGTTCGATGTAGCCAAAGTTGATATTATGATTTGATTTTGTCGTGGTTATTTATATTTGATTTTTCATACATGTTTGATTGTGTCATGAAATTAATGCTTTTAATTCAGTGGCCACTAATTGAATGAATAGATGTTAATCAATTTCGGCACTCAAGAGATGGGAATTTAGACGGGATCATATGATTGACACAACGTAGATTTTATGGGTTTCGAGAGAAAGTATAGGATCTATTAAACTTACTCCATAAAAGAATCATGAATTTGATAAAATCTTTGATTTTAATTCGAAATAGAGATATTGGAATTGAATTCTAAGATTAATTTCTAGCCGGCACTTGAGAGATGGGAGAGAAATACATTAGAATTCTTGCTTTTAAACATGAGAAAATTGACTAGAATAGTTAGACATAATTGAAAGTTAGGTGAAATCATTCCATAGACCTTTCTTATATTGAATTATTCGTTTACATTGTATTCTTTGAATTCATACTAAAATCATCGTTAGATTAGTTAACGATATTGATTTCAAAATTTGTTTCTCTAGATAAATTAAAAACTAAAATAATTATAGTATTTAGTATAAAATCAAATATCAATCCATGTGAAGTCGACATTCTTACTCAAATAATACATTACAAAACTTGACACCGTACATTTACGGTATAATTCACGTTGCATAAAATACGTGACAATATTGGCGTCCAAATGTAATGAAAAATTGTATCTGTTCATTTTATATGAATACGAGTGTACATAAAGTTAAATGAACACAAAAATAGTTGAAATGACACATAGTCATTTAAAACAACATCATGATGTTTTGGGTCACATAATTTCAATTTCACTTCAAAACAAGTCGATAATATTTTGGAATATTTTATAAAACTTATACAAGTTAAACAAGTTGATCATATCTTATCTCATAATTGGGATTTGGACTACTTGCCTTCATTTATAGTGAAATCTAGTGTAGTTTACTAACGGAACAATATTGTTGGTCGTTATCAAGTAAAATTTTTTATCGGCCTTGGTATTTAAATGTAGTGAAAATTGCATTTATTTTATATAGATACGAGTGAACATAAAGTGAGATGAAACACAAAAATAGTTGAAATGACACATAACCGTTTAAAATGACGTTATGTCGTTTTGGATCATGGAGTCTTAATTTTACTCCAAAACGATTCAATCAGATCTTGAACAACTTAGAAGTCTTATACAAGTTAAACTAGCTAATTTGTTTAGTGTTCTATCTCATAATTGGAATATAATGAAATTTGAGTTACTTACATTCGTTCGTAGTTAAGTCTAGTGTAGTTTACTTACGAAATAATAATTTTAGTCATTATCATGTGAACTTTGTATTGATAATGAGGCCCAAATATAATGAAAACTTACATTCATTTATTTTCATATGCATACTAATGAAAGTAAAGTGAAACAAATATGAAATTAGTTGAAACAACGCCCAACCATTTAAAATGATAGCATGACATTTTGGGTTACGGGGTCTTAATTTAACTCTAAATATAGTGAAAACCTGTCCACATTTATTTTCCCGTGGGTACAGGAGAGTATAAAGTGAAATTGACATGGACTTAGTTAAAATGTCATCGAACCGTTTATAACAACAACATGCCGTTTAATTTCATGTGGAGAGAACATTTAGTAATACAAACATGTAATTAGTTAAAATAGCAACCGGTCGTTTAAAAACGTAGTTTGCCATTTTGTTGTTGATTTTAATTTGGGTATGAAAAGTGAGAATGAAATGAGGATTTATGTTTGGGGAATTTGGTAAGGGTTATTAGCACGAAATGTTCTTATATTTGACGTTTAGTTTGCAAAACGTCCCTACATTTCAATTTTTGTATTTTCACTTTTATTTCCACGTTTCATTGTGTAAATCGTCATTTTCATCAATTTTTATTTATTTTTTCAAAAATGAAAAAAATTATGAAATAACAAATACACCCTCCTATTTAAATAAAGAAAAATAAATAAATTACAACCATACTCCCAAATATTTCAATAAAGTACAAATAAATAATAAAAAATAAAAAAACAAAAACCATCCCCTTTCTCTTCCATCGCCACTTTCACTCACTGCAAACACCATCTAACCACCACCTTAGCAACTGAGAACCACACAACCATACAGCCCTCCATCCCACAGCCACAATGCACCAACCTGCTCTTCCAAATCCCATCTGCAATTGGCAGCCAAAATCTCCAAACTCGCAAACGCTAAACTTGGTGGCACCATGGCTTCCGGTGACTTTCACAGTCGTGGTCTACCACGAACAGGTTCCCCTCCTAAAGACAACCTAAACCATGGTCAAACATCAACTAAAACAACCCCCAATCGATATGTTGTGCTTTAGAGATTTTTTTTTTGCAATCACGATGCGCGAAAGACCAAATCTACCTCCTTCAATTCCCGTCACCAAAAGCACAGGTGATCCAAATTGGACTTAGTCAAACCTCTAACAACCCCAATCAATAGTGGATAATGATCCAGTCGTTCCAATTATCCTCCTAATTGATTCAATTTTTAGATATAAAAAACATCTACAAATTGTTCGCGTAGCGAGGAATATTTTCACAAAATTGATTGGTTATGTATGTTACAATCGGGGGAAATTCAAATTGAGACACAATCAGCCATGGGTAAACTACCAATTGCATCAATTACACAACCAATTATTCAATTTCAACTATGAGTTACTGCACGGTGGTGCCAGATTTGAGATTCAAATTCCAAGCTTGAAGTTGATGATTGATGTATGAGCTGGAATGATTTTGTTGAATGAACTGTATATAAGGGTTCGTTGAAAACTATAGAGACAATGGCGATAGACCGAAAGTAGGGATTGTGTGAACTGTTTATTAGATGTGGTTAGTGGTTGGTGAGGTTTGACCGATGAGTTGAATGGTGGGATTATACAATACCCAACTTCACATCTTTCACATAGTCGATTGATGCTTTCATGGCAGCGAAGGCAACGATGATGAATGGTGGTGGTGGAAGAACAAAGAAGAAAGAAAGTGATTTTTATTTTTTATTTTTAATTATTTATTTGTATGTTATTGAAAAATTTGGGAGTATAGTAGCAATTTATTCTTTATCTTTTGTTTTATTTAAATATGAGAGTATATTTGTCATCTTACAGTTTTTTATTGAGAAAATAGATGAAAACAACAAATTCTATAATGAAATGTGGAAATAGGGGTGAAAATGTAAAAAAAAAAAAAGATAAATAAATGAAATATAGGGACATTTTGCACGTTGAATGCCAAACATAATGATGTTTTGTGCCAATAACCCAATTTGGTAAATATTGGATTCAAATTAGACATTTTAAACAAATGAAGGATATTTAGGACTTTTAACACATAATAAAATGCTAATTGACCAAAAAGTATTGACCCAAACTATTTTATCAAACATTATTGTTGACTAGACTTTTTAAGTAAATCTCCCTAAATAAAATATGTATAATAAGAAATTATGAGAACTCTATGAATTTTTATTAAAAGAAATAAAATGTAAATTAAGTCGGAGTATTATTGAAGTGCATTAAGATTTTTACTCTTTAAATTTAAAGATATGCTTTATCAATATAAATAAGACAATCTTTAACATATTAGAGATTTTCTTATTGTGTGTATTAAACCAATACACGAACACAATTATATATTAAAATCATACATGAATTCATAAAATTGTATCTCATTCATATATGAATTAACTCGCGTCGGTAAAAAGTCACAAAATAATTCTTGTGAAAAACTAAGTAACCAAAGTTAATTACATAAATGATGTATGAATTTTACCCTCATACAAAATCATTCATAAACTTCACCCTATGTATCAAATCATACATAAACTCAGCTTTGAATCACATAAGTTTTTATCATTTCCATAAACAATTTAACAATAATTTGTCAAAATTAACGAAACATTTCACGTGGAAGAAGGTTTGGTGGTGGTGGTTGGAAGGGGTTTGGGTAATTTGGAATTTTTCTTCCCCCTCTTATTCATTTTTTTCCTATTGTTTTTATAAAATTAAATTATGAGGGTTAAGCGAAATAACGTTGTTACCCTTCCAAATTTCATTATGTACAAAGCACATGTCCATTTAACAGATAAATAGAACAAATAATATGAAAATGACCATTTTGACATTGGAAGGTTGATACGAGGATATAATGGTAGAAGCTAAAATTGATGGACACGTTTTGCACCAATTACCCTCTATATTTACTATTGAATAAAGGTAACATCCTTGAAGTTTTAAATACCATTATATTAATCAAACTTGATAAAAACCCCCGTCTCATAAAGATAGACTTGCTTTCCTCCTATATTTGTCATAAATTATAGGTCATTTTCCTTATTGAGATTACAGTTAATTTCTTAATTTTATAATATACTCCTCTTTAATGTGCATTGTGATTAATAAATATGAATTGCTCATATTTAGACTTTATTTAATGTAGGGATATATTAAGAAAAATGTAATAACAAATTATATATTCAATTATATTAAGGGTAATTTTGTTTACACTACAATTTTTATTTTTTGCAGCTTTAAATTGTACTCAAGGTTCTTGATATTTGCTCATTGTAGCATTTTAAAGCATGCAAACAAAATATTTTGATATTAATTATCATCAAGGACGAGACGTACTAATTAATGAAATGTTAAAAATAAAAATTCTACAATGAACAAAGATTGATGAACTTAACTGAAAATAAAATGCAGTGTATCAAATAAAAAAACGCGGTGACAATATAACCACCCTTATATTAATTACATTTTTTTTTAATTTTGTGTGAAGATTAAAACAACCCTATTTTCATGGGAAGGCGGAGTCTCATTCTATGTAAATTAATCTTTTTATGAAATCACGTTTGGATATATGATAGTAGACTCGAATATGCGGAAAATTTCATGGTAGACTTGAATATGTAGAAAATTCTCTGAATAAGACCGAGTTTAATCTACATCCATGTTAACAAATAGATCTTGATGCGATTTTATTTATTTATTTTTCGAATGCATAAAAAAAAAACTGTCACAAATCGAGTCTTGAGGGCATTATTTCCTAACAAATTACGGCATAATTGATTAGTGAGGTATGATAATTTGACGTATATTATAATGATAGTAGACTTAAATAAGTACGGTATGATTTTTAAATCGATAGAATTGTTATCCTAATTTTTTACACCTTAATCAATTTCATTTCTTTTATGTAAAAAATTTAAAGATTATCGTAAATTGTTATGAACTAGGGGTAAGCAACGTGCAATGCACGTTTGCTTAGTTTATATTTAATAGTTTTGTTTAAGAATTAATTTGTTATTAATAAAGATGTAATTTTTTTGGTTAATTAAATAATTAATGATGTAATGTTTATGTAATTGATAAATAATTAAATAAAGTGCTTATCTCTGTCATTTCTAACCCAAAATCACAAATAGAAAACTCAAGGTATGTTAAGGGGTAAGAAAATGAGTTTACTTAGGCTCCATTTGATTCTCATTCATGTAGAATGAGAATGAAAAATATAACCGTTATTAGACCTCACACAAGAGATAGAAATTCAAAATTGATAGATTGATGTGATAGATAACGGTCATATTTTTCATTTTTATGGGTTTTTAATGAGAAACAAACGGAGGCTTAACCTTTTTGCATGACTTAAGTCTTTACTCTTTTTTAAGTAATAATGCAGTTCATTTTTATCGCTAAAGTATGATATGTATTACGATAATATATGTATATCATATGTTAGACTTAGTATTGGTAAGTGACGGGTAAATTTTCGAGGACGAAAATATTTTAAGGGGATGAGAATGTAATACCCCGAAAATTTTCATAAAATATAATTCAATTTTTATATACTATATTTTAATATTTTGAAAGTTATGAACTAAATGATACATTTATCAAATTATATTTTATTTGTGTCAAATATTTAGATATTGATGGAGTTATCGTAAATATATGAATATTGGTCTCGTTGGATAAATCGTAATTAGATACATAAATCAGATTCGAGAAAAAGTCGATTCGGATAAGTTAGCTCCAATATATTTTAGTTTGAATGAATTATCAAAAGCTAATTTATTATTATTATTTAATTATAATTTTGAAAGTAGTGGGTGGTGAAAAAAGATATTCCGTTAATTTTTTCGTTAAATCAAGAAATTCCGTTAATTTTTTCGTTAAACCAATATATTCCGTTTAATAGTCACTTTTCCTAACTATACTAAAAGAGGGAGTTTGCCATGTCATCGTCGTCAATACGACGTCGTTTCGTCCTTGCGTGTTTTTAACGCCGTGTCTTCTTCTAATTTCCCATTTCTTCTTTTCTCGACGCGTTCAGTTTCTCCTTGGACAGATGTCGGCTTCTCCCATCGTCAACCATAACGACGCCGTTTCACTCACCGCCTCTTCTCCCTTAAACCGTCATCTTCTCCCTTAAACACCCACGCCTCTTCTCACTTTAGCAGAAGCTGCGAAGCTAATTCCTTGCCTTCTTCAATACTTTCTGAAATTCAAATAATTTTGGCGGATTTTTCGAAAGTGGACGAGTTTAATTTCCTCGAAATCAGAATCCTACTTTTCAGCTAAAATCTCAACTTCTTATTATTCTTTAGAATTTCAATTTTTATGTACATAGGTGAGATTTATTTATTGACTCCGTGTGGATTTATTGAGTCGCAGAGGGAGGCAGCCGTGTCTCCGTGTGGAACGGAGGCACGGTGCGTGTCTCCGTGTGGAACGGAGGCACGGTGCGTGCCTCCTTTCCACACGGATGTAGCCCGTGTCTCCGTGTGGAACGGAGGTGTGGAACGGAGGCACGGTGCCTGCCTCCGTTCCACACGGAGGTTCCATACGGAGGCACCCGTGCGCGTGCCTCCGTTCCACACGGAGGTAGCCCGTGTCTCCGTGTGGAACGGAGACACGATGCCTGCCTTCGTTCCACACGGAGGTTGTTTTCCTCTGATTTTTTTTTTATGTTTTTATTTTTAATTATTGGTAACGACATTGGTTGCTGAACATGGTTTTTAACTTGATGGAATATTTATATAACTGGGATTGGTTGCTGGTTTTACTTTTGATTTTGCTTCGTCAGGTTTTAGGTTTCGACTCAGAAGCCCATTTAGTGCTTTACATGGAATTTCAATTCCTTTTTTAATTGATGAAACTGAAAAGGTTTTAATCTGGTATTTGTTATGCATTGGAATGTCAATTATTCTGCAAATTGTAATCTTTTTAGATACTTCTGAGTGAGAAACATAGCATTCAAAGAGCAATGTCCTATTCTGGCGTATAAACTTTGATTTGGATGGTCGAGTTTCTTAAATTAAGTTCAGCTAGACATTCTTTTTCAAAATGTTCAAGCTGTTAGAGAGTGATGTGATATTAATTTAAATTTAGCCTTTGACACTCTACGTTCCATTTTCATCAATGGCTCTGGTATGTCCACAATTTTCATAAAGAGCGATGTGATACTTGAACACAAAACCTTTGCATGTTCTGATATCATATTAAACTAACTCAATCTAAAAATCTTAGTTGTTTGAGAGGGAACACAATTATAATTTATATTTATTATTCTACATATAATTCTTAGAGGTAGCTACAAATTTATTGAGAAGTCCTACTGTGAAATGTAATTTGATTTTAAAAATTAAATGTGTCCATATAAAACGTGATTTATCAGTCTCAAAGGAAAGTTTACGATGATCAATTTGAAACTGTTAGGTAATAATGCACCATGATGTGGCATATATATTTGTTGTGGACCTGTGGTGAATTTGGTTGGACTGATTCCCATCTTTTAGTTGCTGGCCATCACCTTACTATGGATATAATGTCATCCAAAGCATTGAGAACAATATTATGAATAGATACCATACATTATCTTTTATCACACGGGCTCGAGTGTTAACTGATTGATACTCTACTGATGCTGGTATGAGAATGTGTATTATGGTTCAAATGCGTGGAAATATCCCATGGAGCAACACAATGAAATAATTTCTATAATTAACTGTTAAATAGGTAGTTGGATTTGCAAGAGCAATGATTAAGTACTGTAGGAAAGTGGAAGGACTAAGTGATGTCGTTGACATTGTTGGGACTGGTGGTGATGGTGCGAACACGGTAAGGTTCAACTGAAACTTGTATCAATAGAATATGTTAATATTGGATGAGCTTTCAGATTAGTTAAAGTTTGCTTCCTAGGAACAAAATTCATTGATTGTTTTCCCTATTTTTATAATTTTAGTTTTAAGTTTCTGTTACTGATGTGAAGTGGTTCTGCTCCGACCTCAAGTTGGCATCAATGTTCCAATTCCAGTTCCTTTACCCTTCTCATTTACTGGCTCCAAGTGATGACATCCAGGAACATGTGTGATATTCAAAGAAAATAGTTTTTACATTTTTTGTTGTGGAGTTGTGTTCTTATGTCATTTTGTTTAGACACATGAATCCAAAATGCATGATGTCTCAACAATAACCAAAAATTTGTTAACGCTATTACGTAGCCAACTATACTACAGCACGTGCATTGCACGTGCCCTCACTAGTTATATATAGAAGAACTATAAATCCAATTTTCACGCCGAGTTTTATTAAAATCTAATTTTTTAACAAAATCAAATATTTTCAAGAGTAAAGTCGGCGTTATCCTTCCCACTTTTAGTTCTCTCTGTATTTCTATCCTTGCTCCACATTTCTCAATCATTGAACAAACCTTACCTCCCTGCCTTAAATTCCCTATTTTATCTCTCAATTTCTTCTTAGATCTCACTCATTTGCCTTGTCATTTTCACTCCAACCTTCCAAACCCTCGTGGCAGATTACACTACTTATGACGGTGAGTAGTTAATTTTACTTGAAATCATTTTGGGATTTTCATTTTAAGCTTTTATTTGTGTTTCTGCGTGACTAAAGTTTGATTTTCTTATAAATTTACTGGGAAATTTATGTGTGTATGCTATTGTAGGTTTCTTGTGCCAGCGATTTTATAATTTGTCTTTAATGGCGTGCACGAGCGGAGATCAACTTGAGAAGGTGGTGGTGCCGGAGCAGTTCCCGGCAGGGCTGAGGGTGCTGGTGGTGGACGATGACGTCACATGCTTGCGTATTCTCGACCTAATGCTCCGCAAGTGCATGTACAATGGTAAGTATTCACCGTTTCTCCTTTGCTATTGAATAGAGGATATTTGGCTAAGCTTAAAACTGCTAAGAAAGTAAGTTTTGTTAGTAAATTAGTAATTTTTAAAATTATGTTTGGCAAAAAAAAAAAAAAAGCTTAGCCAAACCTGCTCTAAGTGTCTAAGTATCTGGGAAATTTTATAACGGGATTTTGTGTATTCAATAAAGTCAAAATGGACAATGGATAGGTTTTGAGTTATGTTAAAAGCTTTTTGTTTTTTCGTGCAAATCTGGAGCATAGTGCTTTTGGATATATTCAAGATGATTTTTTGTTAGCCTTTTTCAGCTAATCCTTACTTATAATCATGAATTTATGATCAATAAGAGTCTTCCAATGCTTGCAGCCTAACATCCCATCTCCCGTAACAAGTCTTTGACACATTTTCTTTGAGAAAAAATATCTATTAGAAATAACAACATCAATATCCATGGAAAACTCATGGACCTAGATCTCTATTTCAAATTCTAGCCACATTTTTCAATTGTTCCATCAACCTTGTAGTTTATAGTGAACAATCATTTATAACCAACTGGATTCTTCCTCTTGTTAAACTCAAAAGTTTGTATGTTCCATTGTTCTCTAAACCTTTCATCTCCTCATGAGCTGCATTTTTTCGTTTTGGGACTTAAAGAGCATCTGCTTATGTTAAAGAACATATACACTCGATAGGTTAGATGAAAAAGTTTTAAAAGAGGGTGGCGATATATTAAGAAATATGTATTTTGTTCGCAATCCAATCCCTTTTCTAAGGGGAATTGGTAGGCATAGACCATTTTTATGCTCTACACCTGGCGTTGGAATTGACTTGGGATTATAAACATAATTACAAATGAGTTCCTAACATGATGGTGTTAGACATGGAGGTCAGGATTTCGTGTTTGATCTTGTTCTGTCAGTTGCTTTATAAGCATAGTTGATGGTGTCCTGGGGGATTTTGAAGTATCAATAACAATATCATTTATAACATGAACAAGAGCACTTTGAAAGAAAAGGAATTAATATGGTTCTGGTGAGACATTCCGGAGAAAAAAGATAGAGTGGGCAAAGGGATTTTTTTCCTAAATAGGTCTGAGTGTATGAAACGCTTCCATGAAGAGAATTTTGAGGAAAAAGTGATTTATTTCCGAAGAATATAATATCCATTGTCATTGACAACTTATTACGTACCACCCTTAATTGGAGCTATGCAAGGGAACCCTATTAACAAAGTTCTAATGGCTCAAGTCCAATCCTTGTCAACTCTTTACTAAATTACTGAGCTTTTACATAAAATATCCACACATATATGATAATATATACTTGGATCGTATTTGTGCAGTGTCGGGCCAAAGACTCTCTTCGGAGCGGTTAATATTATTAATATAATAAATTGAAATTGTATTTTTTTTAATTCAAAAAGTTTTATTTTGGGGACTTATATTAAATTTTAATGTGTTTTATAACTGAGAATTTTTTATTTTTTTGGGTCATCTTGGTTTTGAATTGGGACGAATGTCTGCTTGCAGCTCCCGTAGTCGCAAAACTAAAATCACGAAAATATGACCTATGAAGAGTGTGTTTATCTGAATATTCGATCAGTAGCAACCCCTCAATTGGTCAAGTTTTGAGTTTGCTCCCCAATGATCACTAGTTTGAGTCCCCTCAAAGCCACTGAAGTGTGAGTACCTGACTGAAATGAGTACCTGACTGTAAACTTCAGGAACCTATGGGATTAGTCGAGGTGCGCGTAAGCTGACCCAAACATCCACGGTTAAAAAAAAAAAAAAAAAAATCGATCAGTAGGAATTTTTATTTGATTAAACCCTCAACCTTCCTGGATGTTCTCCAAATGGCTACAATACTGGCTCTTCAAACTATGCAGCGCTCCTTTGACTGTTCTCTTACTTCATTTATAGGGTGGGCAGATAACTAAAGGATGGGGGAGGTGGTATTAGGGAAAGATGAAAATTTTCTGTGACAAAACACCAAGGGATATATTGTACTTACGGTTGATCTCACATCATTATCTTATCTTTCAGTGCTGGAAAGTAGTCTCTCTAGTCAAGATCAGCAAATCAGGCTCTTTTTCTCTTTAATTTTTCCGGTCAATTATTGGTTAGAAACAATTTTTGGCAATATTGTCCCTACTCTAATGTAGATAGAATTAACATGTTACTTCTAAGCCTTTAGTAGAACTTTTTAGAGTCTCAATTTGTCTAATCACAGATTGTTGAACTATTTAATCCTTGTTTTATGTGACTCCTATCATTTCTTGCTTGCTTTTAACACTTTGATATTAGGCGCCTCACAATTCTAAGGCATCCAATATGTTTCTTCCAATCTTTCACTAATACCTCATTTGTGGTATTTTAAGTGTAAAACAAACGAGCTTAATTGTGCATTTCAGAGGATTCATTTATTTTTTGTTCCTGCAACCTCTTCATTATTAAACATCCAAATGCTGGAATTTCTCGCAGTTACCAGTTGTTCCCAAGCTACAGTTGCTTTAAACTTATTACGGGAAAGGAAAGGCTGCTATGATGTTGTACTAAGCGATGTTCACATGCCTGATATGGATGGCTTCAAACTTCTTGAGCTTGTTGGACTGGAGATGGACCTTCCTGTGATAAGTGAGTGATGCTTCTTGTAACTATGGGCTTTAAAGTGGGTTAAATAAGCTTACAGTATATTTTGTAATGCAGTGATGTCAGGAGATGGAAGAACTGAACTAGTCATGAGAGGAATTCGACATGGAGCCTGTGATTATTTGATAAAGCCTATTAGGGACGAAGAATTGAAGAATATTTGGCAGCATGTTGTTAGGAAAAAATGGAAAGTAAACAAAGAACAAGACCATTCAGGTTGTTTGGAAGATGGCGATTGTCAAAAACGAGGAAATGATGATGTTGAATATGCTTCTTCTGTCAATGATGGAACTGATGAAGTATTGAAAATACAGAAAAAAAGGAGAGACGCTAAAGAAGATGATGACATGGGATCAGAAAATGATGACCCTACTATGGCAAAGAAGCCACGTGTGGTCTGGTCGGTTGAGCTCCATCAGCAATTTGTTAGTGCTGTAAATCAGCTCGGGATTGATAGTATGAACTTTCACATTTTGCCCTATATGGAGAATGTATTGCATTTGTCTAATTTAGTTTTTTCTGCTGGAAGATTCCTGATTAGTTGGTTTTAAAGAATAGCATTTATGTCCTCAATAGCCTTTTTCCCCTGGATATCCCTGAATTTGGTTTTAGTGTTTGTTTGATAAAACTTACAAAAATATTATCAACTTTTCAATTGATCAAACTTCAATTTTAACCGCACATTTCATGGGATCCGCCACTTTTATCAACTTTTCAATCACGCATTTCATCCACTTTTTTCAAAATTTGCTAAAACTTTTATGAAAATTTTTGTCGAACAACCCCCAGTTTGTTACTTTATTTTTCTACTTTTTCATTTTGATTCTTTCTTGTCTTCCTTCCAGAAGCTGTACCCAAGAGAATCCTTGAATTGATGAATGTTCCAGGTTTAACTAGGGAAAATGTGGCTAGCCATTTACAGGTCGGAAACTCTCTTCCACATGTTTAGTCATTGTCATTCTTCTGTTCTAATTCACATGTGCATTATTTTTTTAAATTGACATAGAAACTATAGGATGCAAAAATAAGTAACAGTAGAGCTTAAGGTTGACCATACTCCTGTCATTTGCTCATATGTGAGAATAATAATCTGACATTGTACGGTCATAACAAGAACTACAATTTCTGCTTAGAATTCTACTCTTTCTGCCTAGGCACTAATCCCAATCACTGTAAACAATCTGATGCAGCACTCTCATAACAAGAACTAGAACTGTAGGAGAGGGGGAAGAAGAGAGGGAAAAGAGAATCAGAGGGGACAAGAGAGGACGAAGGGGAAAAGGAGGGGAAGGGAGGAGAGAGAAGCAGTCAAGAGAGAGGAAGTAGTCTTTGTTCAATAATCAATAGTCTGTATAATACAAAACCCTTACTCCTATTTATGGTTGAAATCTTGAACAAGCAAGGAAATAAAATAAAAATACATATCCAGCATTGGTAAGTTTGCAATATAATATCATTAAGGATCTCCATCACAATCTCTACCCTAAGTAACATTCCGCCAACCAAGCTCTTGTTGGTAAATTGGAACTTCAAAAGACAAGTATGCAAAAGCAAATATATAAAAATTAAATCCTTGATTCAGTAACCGAAATTCGAAAACCTTTTTGCGACACAACACATAAATACACAAAAGAGTTTAATCGGTATACCTCTTTGCGTAGATTAATCTTGCTTCCAACCTTCAGATCTCCCAAATATTGTCCAAGAATAGTTTACCAACGCGCGTGGCTACTTTTAATTGCACTGAATTCATAAGATTGGAGACTGGCTAGAAGAAAGCACACAATAAAGTTGTGTGGGGCTGCATCAGTTTTTGTGTTGTTGCTGGCTGCTTTTTGTAGTCTTTTAAAGACACCATCAGACTTGTAACCCTATTCTAGTTCCAGTCACCAAGTGAACAAATCCTGTCCCGTTTTCATGTGACCCTAGCAAGGTGATATACCTGCACTGTCTTTCTAATTTGGAGCTACTTAGGGGACACCCAATTGAGTCTTGCAATCTAAGATCCAATAGGCCAAACGCAGTTCTGGTTAATTATGGCTAATTGATTGAAGTTATTTATATTGGGTCGTTGCACTAAAGATCCAATATTAATCTCTGAAATTTACAAGTTATAGAAACTCTCAAACTTAATCAAATAATGAGTAAGTTTAGCCCTAACATCCATAATCAGAGTGGAGTGCAAAAAGGATAGTTTTAGTCCTTTAGTATTTCTTTATCTGTAGCTCACATTTTCCTCTAATGGAACCATCTATTTGTCAGTTAATGATAGATACCATTGTTTGACAAGCATTTTGTCCTATAATTAGAGCTTAGATTTTCCTGTGTACCGAAAAAGTCTAATTTGATATATACCTCTTGATAGATTATAATGGAGACACTCCAAATGCACTTGTATTTCTACTTAGAAGTCTCCACTTCTATGGCCACTGAAAGCCATTCACCCAATTATGAAATAAGCAATAGTGTGATATTAAAGTACTTTATTCCATAATTATGGACTTAGGTTATAGATTATGGATTTTATTTTTCACCGCATAAATCGTTAAGTGCATATTCATAACTCCTATAAGAATGAATCCTTAGGATATTTGCTCAGATAGTAACAGAATGTGGAAACTAACGGATAAGCTAATTTCATTTATTTAAGTATTTATCTCAAAAAGTTACTATTACAAGAAAAGACTTGTTTATATGGCAAACAACCTCACGCTCCAACCCTCGTGCTCTTAACATTGACCTCAAGTTACCACCCTTCCTCTCAGCTTCTCATCTTAAATTAAGTGCTTGAAATGGAAACCACGATCCACCTTGACCACTAAAACTTGAAGCATTATTGTATGATATTGTATAAAGCCATGTTTGAGCCCCATTGTTTTTATTGGGGAAATGTGTTTTGGAATGGTGATTTTTCGGAGAACTTGTTAAAATTAGGAAAAAGTTTTGGATTTACGTGTAAATTTATTTTATGGAAGAACATGTAGTTGAAAATGAGTTCTAGAAAAATGGGTTTTTGGAAAAAATAGGGCTCACATCGACAGAAGGAACTTAAACTTAGGAAGAGAATAGAAAGAACAACATGATAAAGAGATAATAGTTTACTCAAGAAGGCAAAAATCAAAGTATGACCTCACGCTTGAAGCGCCAAGAGAATCGGAACCAGTGATAGCTCCAAATCTTCATGAGCTTTCTCCAAAATCATCCGACACTGATCTACAGGAAACAAACTCGATCGTGTACCCTTCATCTTATTTAAAAATTTGTAGCTTATAAAGCTCTATCTCCAGGATTTTAGTCTTTTGTCGTTAACCTTGATAGTACAAAAATTCCGAGAAAAGCAGTAATAGAAGAAATGAAAGCTTTGAAAACAATTTGAAACTTGGGATGTGATGGATCTACCCGAAAGGAAAGAGGTTTGTTGGGTGCAAATAGGTGTTTAATGTGAAATATAAAGCAGACGGGACAATAGAAAGGTACAAACTGGTCACAAAGGGATATACTCAAACTTATGGTATGACTTACACATAAATATTCGCACCAATTGCAAAACCGAATACAATTCGGGTTTTCCTATCAATGGAAGCAAACTTGGATTGGCCACTCTAACAACTTTATATTAAGAATGCATTTCTAAATGGGGAGTTGGATGGAGAACTCTACTGCCGGGATTTTCTAAGAAGAAGAAAACAAAGTATGCAAACTAAAAAAATCTCCGTACGGCCTCAAACAGTCACCTAGAGTATGGTTTGACAATTTTGCAAACGTGTTGAAAAATCATGGATACCAACAAGGATGGTCAGGTTACTATGTTTTTCAAAATATTTGAAGATGGGACAAAGACCATCCTAATTGTATATGTTTGTGACATAATCCTCATTGGAGATAATACAGTTGAGATAGGCGCTAGAAGGCAGTCTAGCTACAGAATTTGAAGTAAAATATTTGGAACAAATGCGATATTTTCTGGGAATGGAAGTAGTAAAATCAAAGAAGGGTATTATTGTTTCACAACGAAAATATGTTCTGGATGTCTTAATTGAAACAATTATGCTTGGGTGTAAACTACTGGCTATTGTGTTTTTATATGGGGAAACTTAGTAACTTGGAGAAATGAGAAACAAAATGTAGTAGCTAGAAGCAGTGCAAAAGTAGATTTCAGAGCAGCTGCTCGAGGAATATGTGAAGGATTATGGTTAAAAAAACTCTTAGAGAAGAATTACAGTTTACAATGAAATTCCCAATTAAGCTCTATTGTGATAACAAAGCAGCTATCAATATCTCACTCAACCTAATCCAACATGATTGAACCAAACATGTGAAAGTAGACATGCACTTTATCAAAGAGAAAGTTGAAAATGGAATCATTTGTGTGAAGAATATTATAAATTGTATATAATAAACTTGTTTCTATTACAAAGTAAAAGACCCTATTTATAGGGTTACAAATAACTGTAAAAAGGAAATAAACATAAAAGGAAATATTATGTAATCTACTACTAAGGAAAGTAATCCTACACTAAAAGGAAATATTATAATTGCAATCTTTGACGATCTCTGGAATCTTATTCAATATCCTTGACATCCCCCCTCAAATTGATGTTGGTAAAATCATCAATTTGTAATCATGAATTGACGACGATGACAATACTTGTGCCCACGAAGAAGAAATCCAAATCTAAGCAACCAACGACGAAAAGTACTGACGACGAGAGACCAAGGACAACAAAGAACCACTTCAAAACCACTTCAAGAACACTCCAAAGAAACAACGAGAACCAAAAACAAATCAAATTTTCAATCCCATCAACTGGACCAAACTGCAAACCAAATTTCCAAATGAACTAAACAAAATTCCAGATGAACTGGACATATACTAAACCAAATTCCAGATGAACTGGACCAAATTCCAGATGAACTGGACATACTAAACCAAATTTCAGATGAACTGAACCAAATTCCAGATGAACTGGACATAATAAACCAAATTCCAGATGAACTGGACATAATAAACCAAATTCCAGATGAACTGGACCAAATTCCAGATGAACTGGACATACTAAACCAAATTTCAGATGAACTGAACCAAATTCCAGATGAACTGAACCAAATTCCAGATGAACTGGATCAAATTCCAGATGAACTGGACATACTAAGCCAAATTCCAGATAAACTGGACCAAATTCCAGATTATCAAAAGCTGAAGAAACTTCAAACAAACTGCAGATTACCAAAAGTCGAAGAAACTCCAAACAAACTGCAGAAACTGAGTTGTGGCCACCGGAATGTGATGCGACTTTGTAGTGATACATCCGAAAAGAAAATAAAAAAGAAAAACAACATTGGTAGCCGGACGAGCGACTCAAGGCCTCTCGCCGGAAACGAAATTCAAAGGTTAATTTGTTTAGGATCGAAACTGCTCTGATACCATGTGAAGAATATTATAAATTGTATATAATAAACTTGTTTCTATTACAAAGTAAAAGACCCTATTTATAGGGTTACAAATAACTGTAAAAAAGAAATAAACATAAAAGGAAATATTATGTAATCTACTACTAAGGAAAGTAATCCTACACTAAAAGGAAATATTATAATTGCAATCTTTGACGATCTCTGGAATCTTATTCAATATCCTTGACAATTTGCATGATTTTTGTCCCTACCAAAGAACAAACAATAGACGTGTTCACCAAAGGGCTAAACATACAAACTTTCGATGATTTCATCCGCAAGTTGGATATAATCGATATCTACGAACAACTTGAGGGGGTGTAGGAATCCCAATTCAGTTATGGGATTATGTATTTTACGTATATGGTATACTTAACGTTAAGTTAGGAAATGATTTTTCTTCCTTAGTTAGAATATTACTTTCCTTTCTACTACCCTGTATTGTGTATGTATACTGAGTCAGGTTGTACCTGTAAATATATTGAGAAATAAAGAATTTAATCTTTTCTCACCTTGTCTATATATATTAGAAGCTGGATGTATAGGATGTATATTATTTTGGAAGGAGACTGTTAGGGTTTGGTGATTGTTCTTTGTGGTGGAGGACTGGTCACTGCCATGCTCAAGGCGAGACAAAATTATGTTTATCATCTGAATCAGACAATCAGTGTTTATATAGTATATTGATTATCTTAATATACGTTAGATCAAGAACACATAAAATATGAAATGAGTGGACATGAGCCTAATTGGGGATAAAGTAGAAGGATGACTTGGGTGCTTGGGCATGTCTTACTTGGACCTAACAGTCACAATAGAGATGCCTCGTAGTATAGGTTATACTAGATAGAGGTATATAATACTGGCCTAGTTTGGTTGTTAGTATTCATATTCAGTGGCTTTTTATGTGATATAGCTTTGGGCTCTAATAGAGGGGTTAAAAAAGGACCCCAAGTTTATTTGGAGTAGGGCATAGAGTAGATTCATCTATTTCCCCTCGTTTATGCCTGCAGATTGCACAACAATGTTTTATTTTATTTTTTTAATTTATTTTCAACTTCTCATTCTCATAAAACTGGCGGTGGTATAGAGAGGAGCTCAAAATATTGAGATTCATTGAAGGAGAATAAATATTTCAAGGGACATAATCGTGCTGATGCATCTGAAATTTTGTTCCTCTTGTACCATAATTCGAATTGAAGACTAGAATTAGGAAAATCTTGTAAAATGTCTCTTGAGATAAGTTTGTGTCGATCAGAGTTCAGTTACCATACCAAATGACATGAATTGAAAAAGTAATTCAGAAGAAAAATATTGTTGACACTGCTTTTATGTTGTATTGCCATTCTATGCTTGTGGAAAAGCCCCATAATTTTGAATTAAAAAAGTGGCAAGACTCCAAAGCAGTATCTAGTTCTAGAGCTATTTGATATTTTTGTTCCTACCGACAGAATTCCTGTAAACCTGATATCAAAATTCATTACACCAACAAGCGTTTATCCACAGTTTCCAAACCCAACCTGAACAAAGAGACTGTTCACTAGTTGAACTGGTAACTCGGTGATTGAATCAACTGGTCAATTCATGTCTAATGTAACATTAATTATTTCTATTTGCTTTTACAAAATAGGGTGACCCTTAGATACAATATTTCTGAGTATATAAATCATAGGATCCCAACCAAACCAAGCTAAAAGAAGAATTGGAGGAAAAAAAACCATAGATGAGAATAGAAACTTCATCTGCTATACATAAACGAGGATGTTCTGTTGGGCCAATAAAAATCTCTTACTCCCACATTTTATTCACAATTAATGTTTAATGGCTGCAAAAGAGGAAACTGGAAAGGAAATTCTATAGACAGAAAATCTTCCTTTTTGAAGATTTAAATTACATGAAGAAATAAAATTAAGAATTTTAGACTCTACGTTTTCTTGCCATCTACCACAACTTGAAATGGAAGCTTCAATTAGTGGATTGCAGTACAACTGGAAGAGATTTCTCTATCCACTTTTTTGTTTCTCAGAAAGATTGAAATAGAAAGTGAGTGATGCACACGAGTGCCAATACAAATTTTCAGTCTTTTGAGGTACTTGGCCTAGGCGGTTCATCAGCATACCGGGTCACTGATTTTCAAAAACCAGGACGGTTGTTTTGAGTTTTGGATGATTCTCTTGCAAACAGATCTTATAGATACACCAGTAACACCATGACCAGTGATAGTCCTGGTTTTATCTTTCATTCTGTGGTTTGACTTTGCATGTATATTGTGAATGGAATTTCTACTCTTGCTGGTGTGGTTTATCTGTTGATCAGGTCATCATTTTGCTAATCTTGGTTCTCAACTACTATGATGTCAATGTGCAGAAATTTAGACTATATTTGAAGAGGTTAAGTGGAGTAGCTCAACAACAGGGTAGCCTCCACAGTTCTTTTTGTGGTCCTGTAGAACAAAATCCAAAACTGGCATCTCTGGGAAGATTTGATATTCAATCATTGGCAGCTTCTGGTCAACTTTGTCCGCAGCAATTAGCAGCTCTGCATGTTGAGCTTTCAACTCGACCAGCTGGGAAATTAGTTTTGCCAGCAATGGATCAACTAGCTCTATTACAAGCTTCTCTAAAGGGGACTAAATGTATTCCCGTAGATCAAAGTGTGGCTTATGGTCAAACTCTTATTAAACGCTCATCCAATGTTGAACATATTTCTCAGAATATCATATCCGATGAGGATGTTCAATTGGAATTTGGACCCTGGATGTCCAAGAACCTTGCTAACATTGTACCAACTTGCAATATTGGCAGTGTAGTGGAATCAGACAGTGATAAGGTGATAGGTTTCATACAACATCAGCACCATGAAAAACAGCAGAAGCAATCTATGATTCTGGAGCCAAGTCGGTCAATAAATGTGCAGCCTTCTTGCGTAGTGATTCCATCTCAGTCGTCAGCCAATTTTCAAGCCGTGAGCAGTCCTGCTTCAGTCAATCAAAACTGCAGCTTCAGTAGAAATTCTGTGATGGAACACAAAAACCCACCATTTCAACCAAATAATTCATCAGGTGTTGGGCAAAGCTTGGATGGGGAAGTTAAACCATCATTCATGCCTTCTGGGTTTGCTGGTGCAGGTTCTGTTCCTTCATCCGTGTCATCCTGTTCAATAAATGCGGACAACAATGCTTATCAGCAAGTTCAGAACTTGTCCACAACATCAAGTTCAGTGAGACAGTTTCTAGGCGCAGTTCCTAACATTTCTTGCATGCAAGGTTCTTATAATTTTGAGTCAGCCACTGTGCTTGACCAGGGACCAGTTAGGAGTCCTATATATGTTGATAAAGTGACATCCATACCTAGCCGCATTGCTGTGGATAAACAAGAGTTGCTATCTAGCATTAATCATGAAAAATTCTACATTGGAAATAATGGGATAATAGTAAAGCAGGAGCCAAACATGAATTTGACTGAAAATGTGAAAGTGGGCGTCCCAATATGGAAACATTTCCCCACAAATGATCATATGGGTGTTTTCTCTGACTAGGTAAATTTCTGAGTTTAACCATTGCGATTACTTTCTGATTTATTTCTAGTTCTATAAAGCCTATATGATCAAGTTAGAATTTTGAGAGTAAACTTGCTCCTTCTTGTAGTACTCAATTTCTAGGTATTTTCAACAGTTGAAATATGTTTCGGGGTTTGGTTGGCAGTGAATTTACCTAAATTAGGGTCTGAATTTCTGTTGTTTCAATTCCAACAGGGAAACCAGCAGGTCTGTTACGATGGTTACAACTTTACCTGCCGTGGAGAAAAAAGAAATACTCTATGATGTTAGGGTTATTTTTCTAAGTGGTTGGCCTCGTTTCATAGGTTAACAATGTATGAATAAGACCAAGGAAGATAATAAAAAAAAAAGAAGGGATATTGTGCAAAGAGGCACAAGTAAATATCACATTATAACATTTTCACATCACTAAAGACCATAAAAAATATTAACCATAAGATAAATCGTGGATAAAAAATGTAAAATAGACTTAGTCATACAACATATTAACACAACAAACAGGCAATGCTGGTGACAAGATGGTCCAATACCTAATACAACTCAGTTTGATATTTGATTCTGCATTATCCAAATATAAAGGTGCTGGATTGGTGCTGGTAAGAGCATCTGTAAAACTCAGTCGTACGAGTAAGTACTCGAAAATACAATTTTGTATTGGACGCTCTTGATAGTTTGTTCAATTATGAAGGTAATGGATTGGGCTGGTATGTGACCAAACTACTATGAGATTTGTTGTACTGTGGGGAACTAGGAGATGATTTTGTGTTATAAATCGTAAAGCTGCTTTAATATAAAAGTGACCTGATATGTTAACTTCCACAAATTTATATTTGAATGTTTTATGGAAATGGATCTCCTACAACCTTTCAAGTCATTTCTGACCAAGTTCATTGTTGATTAAATATGCCATTTGCATTTATGAAGTTTCTATAGGACGCTTATTTGTGAAGAAGCCTGAACTTAGCGTGAAATGATTTTTTGCCAAGTCTGATAGTAAAATGACTTTTTAAGTTCAGATTACAATCAATCTGATATAAGCTTTGGTCCTTTTGGATGTTTCAGTTTAAATCTCAAACTAATTGGAAATGGAAAGGTTTGCTGTCTAACTACATATTTCCGTTTGCTAGCAATTTATGACTTGTGCTGAATGTGGTGATAATTTTCAGAAAATAGGCTTTTAAAATGCATATGAAAATCTAGAATAAGCGGGCCCTGCTGTATAACTCTATCCTATACATGGAAATTTAGAGAGATGCACATAATCGAACTACGGTTGCCTGCTGAACTTATTGAATAAAAATTGAAGTACATAAAGTTAAAAAATATTCATACAGCATCCGACCTGAAACATCAATTTTATGCTTAATTCATAACTCAATTAGCCTGGACATACTATGTGTCGTAAGTATCTAATGATGTAGATGCCATTTCCATTACACCAGTTAGAAAATCGGATAATTCAGATCAAATTCGGCTTCTGTGTTACTTAATCCTGGACAATTTCTAATTGCAGTTTGCTTGATTTGAAGGAGATGGTCAGATGGTCAGAAATATGAATAACTATTTGGTAGACATTTTCGCATTTGATTTTGACTCGATTATGTAGCTATGCAACATTTCTTCTTTTCATAACAGAAGGAGACGAAATTGAACTGCCCCCTCCCCCTACTCTACGGAGTTGGGGTGATGAATTTGTACAAGAGTTTTTCATGGTAATTGGTAACATATATGCAAATGTGTGTGCATGCATGTGCACGCGTGTGTTTATTGACTAGACTGATTAACTCATTTTGCTTTAACTGCAACTGGATTTCATTGTGTGTCAGTGCAATTGTCAAGTTTCTATGGCGACAAACAATTTTCCCTCTAGTGCTTAAATTCTAGTTACAAGCCTTGTGCGGCTGTGCCTATATGATTTCACATGCTTAATATCCACTACTACCTTTTTCAGCTGCAGAGATGGATGTGGAAATGTTCTGGTGGATCCACAAATCGGAATCTGAATTCTATCATCGTGATAAGATTTTGAAACCTGGTTTCTTCGGCTTCCGTGCAAAACATAATTGGCGTCTGACTGTTCTTCAGGCAATAACTTATGTCGAAGATCTATAGCTTGTAAAGCATTCCTCTCTATGGCTAATTGACATTAAAATTGTGTAGATGTTGCTGTTTGGCTCAAAAACTTCTTGTATTTATTAGTTAGGTTTAGCATATGTTTATAGTCTATGTATAGTTAGTGCTGTCACGTTGTTTAAATATAAACTGAACTCGCTAGGAATGGGAAAACTGTAGCCCTGTCGGACAAGGATGCACTTTTTGTCCTTGAGCTGAAATATGATAATCTTGATTTTCCTTTTGGAATTGAAATTTCCTATTTATAATTATCAATATACCTATTAAAACTTCTATTTTTATCTCAATAGGATTGTCTTGTTTCTTTTTTAAATACAGTTTGTAACCGACTCGTGAGTTTTGCCAGTGTCTAATGACCCTATTATCAGTCAATCCAAATCCAAGAACTATGCTTAATACTGAAGAATAATGTTATTTATATAGCATTGTTGGTGGAGAACACGAGTTTAATTAGCATTATCTGATAAGTTAAATTAAAGTTAAATTAATCGAAAGAATGTAGGACTCATTTAATTCGACTACTTCTGTAATGTTGGTATTAATGGTGTTAAATAGTATTACTCGTGTTTCTAAACTTACAAGTTCAGAATTCATTATCCCTTTTGTACTATGCAACTTTAAAGAAAAAAATTTAAAATGCTGTCTTACCAATCATATCGGTAACGTAGCGTGCACAAAAACATACTTAAGCACCAACACAACAGATAGAAGCACACTAACAAATAACACATCATATTACAAGTAAGACTAATAATTGTTCATAAGCAACGACACACTGAAGATACATTTGAGAACAATTGTAACTGATTAATACATCATATTCTTTATCATCATCATCATCAAGATCAAGTTGTTCTGTAATTTCTTTTCATTTTCGTCGACATGGAGAATAATTCATATATTAGGAGTTTGTACGATTTGGATTCATAATAGCACCTTCACAAATTCACGACATTTAGTCATCCGATGATGTTATTACAAAATCTTGAAGTGCAACAAGTTTTGCCTGTCCTCCATACTCTTCCGGTAAGGCTTCTTCACCAACAGTTCTAGTCAACTCTCTTCTTTCCTCTTCATTGCACACAATCACAATCTGTACAGATTGCCGAGGCTACAGTTAATACGAGAATTTGAAAAATGAACAACACATGTTTGAAAGAAGTAAAATCGTTGACACGATATTAAGATGATCAGATATCATCTACTTTATATTGCTAAATGAGAAAACCGGAGAACGAAGTTTAGAGGATAAATATATGTTACAAGATCTTCGAGCACCAAAATCTATATGTACAATGTACCTTTTCTAAAGTAGCCTTCTCAAGGAAGCGAGACACCACCCTCCAAATAGCCACAAAAAACTGAGGCATGTGTAAAAGGTAACATTTGGCTAAGCGCTCTGGATAGTAAGACTACATACAACAACATCAAACATAAGTATGTCTATGAACATTCAGATAGGATAGCATCGAGTTATAGAACATATTGCTGATAATGCTCGACTGCAATACACTGTTGAGTCACCTTCTACAGCATGCAACCTATGGCCTACCTTTTTAAGACCAAAGTATCGGTATGAGTGTGATCATCATATTAATGCCTAGGCCATTGTAGTATTCAGTCACTCAGATAACTCAAAAGTTTTGGTTTCTAACATGCAACAAAGCATAGACATATTACCGTCCTTGAAAAAAAAAATTAACTTCTTATCAATAACAGTAAATTCTGCATCTGTGGTTTTGCTAAGTGATATTTGCTCTGAAATACAGAAAGTAATCAACTTGTAGGAGATCAACGATAGATGAGAAACCGATTATTGCATCAATAATGTTTTTAAGAGGAATGCAACTGTTTTATCATCCACCATCAAAAGGTGACAAGTGACGCTGAGAGAATATCATATGGGTAAAAGATGGAATGAGAGGGATCTGGCCATCTACATGCATTTATCACCATATTTACTAAATTGAAGGATCACAGTTTACTAAATATCACAAAGCAGCTAATAAGAATGGCTTTTCAACCAGAACAAGCATAATTAATGTTTTAGGAACTGAAAAGCACGAAAAAGGATCCAAATTCTTTTTTGCTCAGACATACATGTTAGAATGCTAAGTATAAAACTTGGATTTTCTGAGTATGAATTTAAAAGGCCAGCTACTATCCGGAGAAACTGTAAAGGGACTCTTAGAGAAGGCAGACACAAGTGAGAAGGTTCTGGCTGATGTGAAGGCTTTTCTTGTACTCAGACAAACAATGCAGAAGTAGAATGTTTTTACTAGAAATCGAGGAAACAATACAATGTTTTTACATAGAACAATAGTTACCTGTAAGAACTGAAAACCTGTGATTAAACCACGAGTATCAATGTTTCTGTAACCAATTTGTTGCAGATCAAGAATGGCAATCAACTTCTCATTTCCTATTTCTCGACCTCTGAAAGAACTGAGACGGGCAGAGAAAAATCCAAATCAGAATTTAATTGTCATAATCTCATAAAAGAAAGGTACAACTCACTTAGTAATATTACTACAGCAAATCTTGCTACACCGGAGATGGCATATTTACTTCACTATCTTAGAAGCCATGACTAATTTGAAATAGCATTGAAGACCACCAAAAAATCTTACCACGAGGTTGGTATGTTTGTGATGTCAGACGTGTTTGTAATCTTTAAGCATTTCTATCTTACATAGTGATATAGATGATCACATTTTCATTTCTATTTTTTATTGCATTAGCCAAGACAAGGATTTGAAGCTAAAACGACAAAAATCCCAGATTGATTATCACATGCAATTTTCGATTAACATATCTACAACTTAATGACCACAGAGTTCTCTGAAACAATACCTTGAAATGGTTTTATCCAGTAGATGAACCACAAATTCTGCGCCAGGAGAAACATTTTGCATCAGAAAACACGTCAGCACATTTATTTCAAATTTCCCAGACAAAGCATAATAAAGCCAAATATTACTTATGATACAGGGACATATATGTACATTGTTAAGGTAGAGCTAAGAGCATCTCTAAGAACTCTTTAAATATAAGATAATCTCTATTTTAAAGAGTCAACTCTTAAAATTATGCTTCAAGAGATTCTTTAAATTAACATTTTAAAACAGATGAATTCAAAATATTTCAGTTTTCAATGGAAAAAGGTAATATAATAATTTGGAAGAAAGTTAGTGAAAAATAAAATAAAATAAAATAGGGAAGAACAATAAATGTTTTTTGAGATAAGTGTTAAATATAGTCCGTTGGAGTACATAAAAAAAAAATAAAAAAATTTACCCTCTAAATTATAAAATATGCTTTTCGAAAATAGAGAAATTCTTAGAAATGCTCTTTTAAGTCTTGGTTAGAAGATCAATTTTGGTTATCAGTCCACTCTTGCATATGTGGTTCTTTAAGGGCCTGGACATTGAGGGAACAAAAAATGCACGAAAAGCTCCAGTTCATTTCCTTATGCCTTCGCACAATTCATTTTAGGAGGAACGTACCATTATAGGCCCACTAAAATCAAAAATCATATTCTAACATACCTCACTTGATCATTTCTATGATGCACGGACACGTGTGTCCGACACGATACGTGTCGGATATACCGACATGCGATTTTTAAAAAAAATATACGACACGTCATCGACATATTGATTAAATTCTTAAAAATTCTTCATTTATGTAGTATAAATTTAGTTTTATACTTGTAATTAATTTTTCTTGTTTAAATATTTTAAACATGAGTACTTTGCTAATAATTTTGAATTAACAATATATAATATTTCTAATATAAAAAAAGAAAAGATTACGGTAGAATGTACGAGAAGTGTCGGTATCGACTCGTATCCGACACGTGTTGGACACGGACACGCTATCCTAATTGAAGTGTCCGTGCTACAAAAGATCATTTTTATTTGACTTACTGCTCCCATACTCCCGTGCGGTTAAAATAACTTACTTTTTACTCCAAAGTAAGAAAATATAAACATGTTAAAAAAATAAGCGAAGTCAAACATGATTATATGAGCTTTTCTAAAGAATACAAAGAGTAACAAGACCGTTATCTCTGGCTTCGACGTGAAAGAAAAAAAAAAGACTATAATCAACACAATAATTGACTATTTACCAAAGAGATCACCAAACCTCAATAAATTACGAACTGTAGGAGGTGGATCATACTTGGAAATAGAATTCAATGGCCCCACGGCCATGCCAACAAGTCAACCGTGCTAAAATAATTAATAAACTTTAGTCGCTAAAACCACAGAACTTCTTTAACACGCTCTTTCCTTGAAAAGTTTTTACAGTGCTTAAAAGTTACTGTTTCATAATGTAACTTTAAACTTCATTAGGTAATATATGTTTATTAAAAGTATATGTGTGAATTATTTTTAACTCAACCCTACATGCTCAATTTGATGCTTAAACAGGATAACTAAATAAAAAAAAAATAAGAAAGGTATCGTTCAAATTGGAATCTTACTATTCAGTAAAAAAAAAAAACAAAGCATGAATATAGATAATCACATAAAACTAATGCTGTAAGCTAAAAAAAAGAATTATTTACTCTTGAATTGGAGTTGATCCTTGGCAGGAACATGTTTTTTGATTTTGACTACAATTACAGGACATCCCTTAGTTGATTGGCCCTGCAAATAAATCTTTCTTGAATTTAATTCATCTTGAACTTCAGAATCAGGGATGTAATTAAGCGGCACAAATGAAGTCCTCCATTGCAGCCACTGCACAAACATCTTTGCAGCTTTCTCAACGTGCATTGATCTTGCAATCAAGAACCTCATCAAATTTGGGTCTTCATACTTCTGAAAGAAAGTTGCCTTTTAGCATCAAAGAACTAAACTTTTTGATCATCAATATTTTAAAGCTTATATTTCGTAAGAACGAGTGCGGAAATGGTTACTAAACATTATGCGGGATTTTCGTTAAAAATTACCTCAGTGGAAGAACCAAGCTTTTCAACAGACATTCTCATCTGGGCTACTTCAAGTTCATGATTTTGGTCCATTTTTGGTGCTTTTGTGCAACAAAAATGGGAGAGGGAGAATGTCAACTCTTATGTTCAAATGGGTGCCCAGAGAACAAGAGAGAGGACAATAATAGGGAAATAACACAGAGAAGACGAGTGATATTTAATCGCACAGTACTTCTTGACAATTGAATTTTTTAATCAATAATTGCAAGCACATATACATAAATCTTTTTTTGAAGTAATGATTATTAGGAAGACAGTGTTTTTGGTGTTAAAAAAATTACAAAAATAAAAATAATAATAATAAAATATTATATTCAAATGTGTTGGTCCAAAGAACAAGGGGATAGAGACGACTAGCATGTTAATTTAATGTTAAAAATAGAGCACATGGATCTTCCGTGATTGTCTTCAAATTGGTTCATGTGCATATACTTGTATAGTTTCAATTTTCAATGAAGATTGTGCCGCCATCTGTAGTTTGACATCGTCACACCTTTGACTTTGGCAATTTAGTTTTCATTTGTCACTTTGAAATACAATTATCTTTTTCGTTCGATTTTTTCTTTCATATTATTTCGATCACTTCTCTGGCATTTTTTCTGTACAAATCGTGAAATCCTTAAATGAAATTGAATTCTAGGTTTTTGTTTGACCTAAAAATCACACAGGAATTGGAAGCACAAAGGCAAGAAGATACCTCCACATCTTGCGTCTTTAATTTCCTTTTATTTTTTCCCCTCGTTTAACCTTTTGCTTTTGCGTGGATCATATAAATTCATTGGTGGATAAATTTATAACAGGCCTCAACATTTGAGTTAAATTTAAAATCCATAAATAGATTTATGTGACACAATATTTAATATAAAATGAGTATCGGTGCCCCGATAAATCAATTCATATATAAAGTTTACTCATTCATAAATTAGATAATAATTCAACAATCCCTAGCATTTTCTTTCTGTCACCTCCTCTCCCCCTCTACCCTCCTCTCTCATATGAAGGGCAATCGTCAGAGCCGGAAGACCTCTCTCCCTTCTCTCTCTATTCTCACCGCAACTTGAAGATCACGACTGGTAACTTCGCAAATGATAGCTTCGGGAACGAATGGTTATTGTCGAAGGCGACAACGGACATACCATGACAATTTTTGGAGAAGAGATCTAAGTTATTGTCTTCAGAGTTCTTAAAGCTGGAGAGTCTTTTAAAGCTGAGACCTCGCCGATGTTGAGACTATGGAGCCAAAGGAAAAGTTCGGCTATAGTCGATCGCAGATTCCTTGGAGCTTCGATTCATCTTCAGAGTGTGTTTGATGAATATTATTGAGAAAAGAATGTATTTTAAACAGTGATATGATGTGAAATATGTGGTTAAAAAGTAAGAAAAAAATATTGATGCGATTAAAAATATTATTTTATTAAAAAATGTGTGGTTGAAAATGAGTTTTAAAATAATGTATTTTGAAAGAATGTGTACCAAATGGAGGCTCAGTTGTATATTTATGAGAATCACAATGCAAATACCATTTCACTTCTCCATTATGATTAAACTACTGCAATAGTTTACACACTGGATTATTAGAGAAACTCAATGGAAATGCAAATGGATTCACGAAAGCAAGTTATACACATGAAATCATGACTATGTGACTGCGTGTGTTGATTAGATCTATATATAATATAATTGAGTGTGTTGATTATAACTGTACATAATAACTTTAAGAATCGCGACGAGCAGCAACGTTGCTCGATGGCAACAAAGTGGTAACACTGTCGGTGACCAGAGAGAAAAAAAGGGGGAGGAAGTTAGGGTTTGGGTAAATGTTTGGAGGTGGGGGCTTCTAGTGTAATTTTTGAAATTATAGGCCTCTGCGTAATTTCAAATTGGGAGTGAATTTACAAATGACAGCTATGGTGGTTGATAAGTGTATTTTATATACTTATTCGGGGTCTAAAATATCGATATTTGATAGTTCTTTTGACAAAATATATCTTAGATTGTTGTATTTTATATTATATAGGTAAAACTTGGTGGTTGAATGAAGAATCGAAAAAAAGAAGCGAAAAATGGTGGAAAAACAGCAAAATCCAAAGTTTGAGGTCCAAATTGAAAACATTCAATAGTTGATTTGTACCAAAAGATGATATTTGAAAGATTTTTAGGAGACAATTGGATAAAATTATAACTCCAAAAGGAATGGAATATGATCAAAATCAATTTTCAATAGTACAAGTTATATTCTAGATTTCTAGTCAAAGATTGAAACAAATTTTTGGCACAGAAAACGTTAGAATTGGGAAAATTTCTATTTCTATCAAAATTGTAGACCTTTGAGTTATCTTTTCAACGCATTTTGAATTGCATCAATCAGATATCGAAAGAGAAAATTATGGTAGAAATACTGACTTCTATACAGAGACAAAAAAATCCGCGTGCGAATACAACTTTCCTAATAAATTTTTTAATTTGTGATGGTTGTGATGTTGGCTACGGTGGTAAGATGGTGATAGTGATGGTCATGGTGGCGACATTAGTGATCGTAGCGTTGGGACGGCATGTGTGGGGTTTGTGATCAATGAATAAAATGTAATCAATTATTTGAAATTGTATTCATAAATTGGATATTTTATAACCAATGTGACTGATACCTTGAGATTAATAAATAATATGTGATCTAAAAATTTGAGTCACAACTTATAAAATTTATGATTTGTGGTCGATAAATAAATTGTGACCTATAATGACAAAAAAATAATTTATTACCAGTTAATTCGATAATTTGAAAAGTAGTAAATTGTGACTTTAATATATTTAATTAATATCTAATTTTTGAAAATTTAAACCCTATTTCTTGATATTGAAATGATCCGTGATTAATTTCTTATATATGAAATTTTCCCATATACATATAATGCTTTTGGACATTTTATATTCTTTTATAATTGATATTCATAATTTATTTATTTATTTTTCCATCTAAAGTCAAAACAAATAATGGAAGAGCCACCATTAGAGTAAATACATACAAACATATTAATATGTGAAGAAGACTTTGAAAATGTATGAATTATTTTTTATTTTTGAATTTCCGTCGATGGCTGTATTTTTAATATAATATACATAATAGAAATTACTCGTGTCTTGATATTCATGAATCCGACAAGGATGAGTGTGCCAATCATCAACAAATAAATTAAATTTATTTTTAATTAACTCATTCCATCCTTCATCATACTCATTAATTCAAAAATTTGCATGACATTAACCAACAGATATAATTTAATTTATTAATTGTGAATTTTTTATTATGGATTTGAACGAAATACTTTATTGAAACAAAATTATAAAAAATAAATTGAAGTCCAATCATTCACTTAAAATTTTTGAATTCTTTTGGACAAAAACCATCCAATAATTTTGTTAAGTTGGCATGCTAAAATAAGTGTCTTATCATATCCATTGATAACTCCAACTACGTACATTTTTTTTTTTTTTTTTAATTTCTATAGAGAATAATTTGTTTGTTTCTAAAATCGAGAGATTGAAATTTAAAATAAAAATCTTCATTTTTGGCACCGCATTTCCAAACCTTTAAATTAAGGTGCAACGTGAAGTCCCTTATTTGACCAAAAAAAAAAAAGGGGGGTCATTATTGACCCATTATTTGCCAAACTTTTAATTTCGCTAGGCGTAACTCAAAGTAAGTATTACCTTTAAGCACAATGAAACAAGCTCTATATTTGAACATGTTTTCATTTATTTAAACTATTAATAATTCATAGGCACAGACAGTTAAACCTAAGAATAAGTGTAACTGATACATACTACTATGTATCAAAGTTCCTATTCCACATTTCCCCTTTACAGATTTGAGTTCATCATAGCAGCTCCACATAGTCATGGAATTTAGTCATCCAATGGTGTTATAACAAAATCTTGAAGTGCAATGAGTTTTGCCCGCCCTCCGTACTCTTCCGGCAAGACTTCTTCACCAACATTTCTTATAAATTCTTTTCTTTCCTCTTCATTGGTTATAATCACAATCTGTAAAGATTGCCAAGATTACAGTTATCGCGGGAATTCATAAATGAGAAACACATTTATCTGATATTCTAAGATGATCAGATTTTATCATGCTTGTACTTTATATTACTAAACTGAATTGAATCAGAAGCCATATTTAGACATTGATCTTGTACCCATGTGTGTGTTCACACATGCAGATTTGTAAGCAGTTGTTTTGAGAACACATCATGCTTGTGAAGTAAAAATTTACCGAAATATATGAATCAAAAGTACCTTTTCTAAAGTAGCCTTCTCAAGGAAGCGGGAAACGAATCTCCAAACGCTCACAAAAAACCACGGCATGTGTAACAGGTAGCATTTGGCCAAGCGCTCGGGATAGTATGCCTATACCAAGAAGAATGTCAAATTGAAATTGATAGTGAGATCAAATATAAGCATCTATATAAGATGAGATAGATCTTCAATGCATGGAAATCACTTTATAGGTTAAAAGTAGCAACTTTAGCACGTATAAATATTACATCTATTTATGTTCTTCAAAAAAATGTTTTCTTTATTTGAGAATAATAATGTAAAAAAATCCATTATTGAACTTGTTAGCTCGCTAAACACAATTGTATATATTTTCTTTCGAAAAATCCAAAACATTTATCTCCTTTTACATTAAATTCCGATGTTCGGAGGCCCTCTCGCATCACTAATACATCCAATTTTCAAATATATTTGGTTTGTTTGTTATTTTCATATCCATAACCACTGGAAGGATTGATTTGATCCTAGAGCTATTCAGCTTGGTCTCCTCAGACCAATAGGAGATGCCTAAAACTCCTATCAATTTTTTGTATTACAGGAGAAAGAAGTCTACAGCTACCTCAATCAGGACCTCGTGAGAACTGACAAAGTAAAAGTATTATAGTGGTTTGAATGTGCATGCCTATTGCTATTAGGAAGCAGGTCAGGACTCAGGTCTTTCACCCATCATTTTAACTCAAATTTGTTTCTTTTCAACAGCTTTCACCAGAATTTCAGGCCTTTGTCACTTGAATATCCAGTTATAAGTCCCTTCCACTGCCCAATGTAAAATGCAATGGATGATGTTCCTTATACAATGGATTGGTTTCCTTCCCATCCATAAACCTCAAACAAATACATAATTGAGGTTTTTAGCAAGTGAATATCATCAAAGCATACCCAAATTTCTGGTGCTCAGACGTAAATGTTGGAATCCTTGTTAACCATGAAACTTGAACTTCTAAATATGAATTTAAAAAGGCTAGCTACCAACCTGGAGTAAAAGTAAAATTACTTTAGAGAAGACAGACATCAGTAAGGGTGGAAGAAGGTTATATACTAATGCTAAAGATTTCGCTACTATGTAGCATTCAGGAACCATACAACAACGTGGAAATCGAATGTATTATATAAAATAAATTGCAACATAACAAGTATTAATAAATAAATAAAATTCAGTCCATGTCCCTTTAATTCATTGATCACATATGGATACAGAGCTTGTTACTTACCTTTTGTTTGTTTTTCACTTTTGCACTATATTACGAATTGAACCAGATACGTGCTAATTATACCCCAAAAGATCTAGAATACCAAGCCAAATTCTAGCACTATTCTGTCTTTCTTGCCACGCTATATGCTTACTACGAATCATTTTTGAAAACCATAGAAGATCTTACCTGCAAGAACTGAAAACCAGTGATTAAACCACGGGCATCAACATTTTTGTAAGAAAGTTGTTTCAGATCAAGAATGCCAATCAACTTTTCATTTCCGACTTCTCTGCCTCTGAAAGAACTGAGAGCAGGAAAAAAACAAGTCAGAACCAAACGTCACAGCTCAGAACAGAAGATACAATCCATTTGGTAATCTTATACTGCAGTAAATCCAGCTCCAACAGAGATGGCAGGTTTCTAACCCACAAGTAAAACTTAAATAGCATTAAAGGCGCCCAAGAATTCTAACTACGAGTAGTCTCTTAGCTTTCTGACACACAAATATACATATATGTTTAAATATATCATGTATCCATCAAATGTGATACCCTTGCTTATGTACTTGTCATAAACGGAATGGCCAAAACGTCTTTTGTTTATCCCCTCAGCTTATAGGAACTAAGTAGCTCTACAAAAAGAAAAGATGACATTGCAGCCTAGAGAGACCTTGGCTCTTTGGTAACATTATATGCTTCAGTTGAAAATATAGAAAAATGGCTCTACCATGATGTCTAACCGACAAGTTAAATTTTTGTGACTAAGTAGTAACATTGTATGCCCTGTTATGTTTAATTGTTTTATTTTTTCAATTAGTTAAGTGAACGAGGAAAGGGGTAGAATAGGAATTTAGTTATTGCAGATTGCTTAGAGAAGGGAGAGAGTTAGTCCGTTTGATTCATTTAGAAAGTTAGGAATGCGTTGGGGAGAGAGTTGAGCCTCTCGAGTGCTCGACAACACACTTTGTAATTTCCCTTTAAAATTTTCATTGCAATTTCATATTGGTGTTCATTTAATATATACACAAAACTAAAAAACAACTCAGGTTTCTATCATCACATTGATGATGTTTTTACGCACCAAGTGGCAACTATGAGCACAACTAGTATTAGATGAAGAAACATTGAAGCATTATATTGTCAATTATTTAATTATAACCATACAAAAATCAAAAGCAGTGGTCAACATATTGCATATTAAATTGTTAAATTTATTTGCTGTGACATAAAAATACACAAACAATGCTCTCTTATATATTAATATACACGATCACATTTTTCTTTCTCCTTTTTATAATTCTAAAAATTTCTGATCATCATTTGACAATGATCAGAAATTCAGCATAGCTCTTTACTTCACACAGTCATCTTTTTAGAGGTAAGGAAAGGATTGGTGATAACACAACAAGAATCCTAGGTGGACTACGATATACAATACAATCATCATATGTGCAACTTAATCATCATAGAGTTATCTGAAAATAATACCTTGCAATAGTTTTGTCCAGTACATGAACCACAAATTCTGCACCAAGAGAAACATTTCAAATCAGAAACTCTTGTCAGTGCATCAGATTCTGGGAATGGATGAAGAACTAGGGTTCAAGAAATGCACTTTACATACACGCATAGTTTACTTGCTTCTATAAATGGCAATAAGAGATATGTTACAGTACAATATATAAAATTATCAAAAGGGATATACAGTGAGATGTACAGAAAGTCAGAAACCGGGACTGGCCTACTTATTGCCATTGGTTAGGAGAGTGGATTAGTTTTCTGACAACTTTGCTTAGTACTTTATCTGGAATTTCTCAAACAAAGCACAAAACCATTTCTTATGATAAAAGGACATTATGTGCCTTCCCAGTTCTACTGATTTATGTGTTTTTATTAAAACCAATGAAGCAAGAAGCTATTATCTAGAACCATATTATCTCAAATTGGAGAAATACAATTTAAATCTCATAAGCAGTGTTGGTTTGGCATGCACAATGCAAACTAAGCATTTATGCAAATTGGGCATTCAAGTCTTCATAAATCTCTTTGCCAAAAGTTAGGTGGCTTGATTGGAAGAGCAATTCCACACATATATATATGTCGTTTCATTCAGGTTCTGGGAGCTAATTGTAAATACAACGAAACAAGACAAGGAGGAAAAGCACATGTTAAGTATCTCATGCTTTGTGGCAATTCATTTTAGGAGGAACAAACCACAGGTCCACCAGAATCAAAAATAATTGTCTACCATTTGCCATATTTTATTGCTTTCCCTTTACTCATTAGTCATTAGGCATTTCTTCTCTAGTGGACAGACTTATCACTTTATAAGCATGTTTGGCAAAGATTAAAAACTTTACGCAAGTTTAAAATAAACAATATTTTTATTGGTTAACGTTAAAATGAGTAAGTTACTTATTTTGATTTTGGACACTAATAAACATGTTACTTTCACAAAAACTTCTTTTCTAACTACATAAAAGGAAAAATAATAATAACTTTTTTAAATCACTTAAAAGTAATTATACTTATTTTGAAGCTTAGGAAAACATGCCCAACAACATCACCAAAAAATCAGTATACCTTAATGAGAAAACCAAGAAAAGTAGCCACCAAACTAGCCAATTACCAATTACACACATAGCACCACATATGTATGTATACACCCATTGACCAACTCAATTAATAAACGGTTGTGCTATATGTACATAATAGATTTACTTACGTACAAGTTACATTATTGAGTAATAAATTATGCAAACAATAATTAGATGTTATCTCCACCAGAACAGGAATAAGATTATGACACATACAATAATTGATTTCTTGGCCAAAATATTCCCAAATGTCAATAAAATTACAAATTATACGAGGCAAAATTTGTTTAACCCCACAGGGTCATCATGCCTGAAAAGATTATCCGATGACCCCATGCCAACAATTCAATTATGTTAAAATAATTGATAAACTTCAGATTGTCAAAATCAAAACTTTTCCCTTTGCAAGCTTATTTGTTGGCCCATTAACAAGGCAAAAGAAAGATAAGAAGACGTCCTTCTATAACTAAAAACTAGATTCTTAGTCTAATTTATATCATCCCATAACACTAACTTATAAGCTAAAAGAAGTAATAAGTAATTACTCTTGAATTGGAGTTGATCTTTGGAAGGAAAATGCTTGCCGGCTTTGAATAACAGTAACGGGCACCCATTTTTCGATAGGCCTTGCAAATAAGCCTTTCGTGCATTCAATTCATCTGGAACTTCAGAATCAGGGATGTAGTTAAGTGGAACAAATGAAGCCCTCCATTTCATCCACTGCACGAACATCTTTGCAGCTTTCTCTGTGTCCATTGATCTTGCAATCAAGAATCTCATCAAAGTGGGATCATTGTACTTCTACAAGAAAGTGGAATTTTTTTTATCAAAGAACTAATTTTTTTGATAAGAAGCTTGTATTTTGTAAGAATGCTATTATGAAGAGGATGATTAAACATTACCTGAGCTGAACAACCAAGCTTTTCAACTGACTTTCTCATCTGGGTTAGTGCATGTTCATTATTTTGGCTCATTTTTGTGTTTTTGGGGTGAGATGAGGGTATAATCTTCACCCAACAAAATGTGGAGGTAGGGAAGAGAGGGTGGGGGATATAGGGATAGCCAAGGACTAGATTCTTTATACTCTTCTTCGGATGGCTGTCCAAGGAAAAAGGGCAAAGAGGGAGAGAGTGGCAGCTCTAATTCCAATTATGAATTTTTGTTATTTTGCCCATTTAGAAGGTATTAAATCAGATTTTCAGAACACAAAATTGTGGATTCTATAAAATATATTATTAAAATTAATTATTGATTTTGACTTAATCCCTATTTGGAATACATTAAAATTTTCATTTTCATTTTTCTACTCATTTTCAATCACACATTATTCAATAAAATAATATTTTCTATCACATTAATAGTTTTTCCTTCTTTTTCAACCACACATTTTCTATCAATTTACTATTTCAGAATACACTCTTCCAAGAAATTTTAATTTTAATTTCCACTAAACAAGTATTAAACACTTCTTAATTTACATTGACTACCATTATTTCAAAACTTTTTTTTTCTACGTATTCATTTTTATCACACATTCGTACAATAAAATATTTTGCAAGTAAATTCAAAATTTTTCTTATTTTTAAACCACATATTATCTAAAAATTACTATTCAAAACTTTATTTTACCCAAATAATGGTCGGGGGCTAAAAGTTTTCACAAGCTTTGGGACGTAACAAAGAAAAGAGAAAGTTGCAGAGCAAGGAAAATGGACACATTGAAAATATAGGTTGCTACATGGTGCGAGGGGGAGTGGATATTAATGACAATATTATTAATTTTTGCACTACTTCGATCATTTTAAAACAAATTTCTCAAAAACGAAAGTAGCACGGAGAATTAGATGATAGACTAAATTAAATATAAAATTAAATAATTCATTTAATTATACTTATTATTTAATATGACGAGATTATATAATTTCATTGATACTAATCTAAATTTATTCAATTGTATTTTCTTGACTACTGTGACCTTAGACTTGAATTTGTAATTGTATGGCATAACGAATCATGATCATCCACTTGTTTGTGTGTTGGCAATCATTATTGATTAAAATTAAACTCCCGCAGCAATAGGTAATTGACTACTGAAGCTCTATTTTTTATTTTGAGTATTTAAATATCTTAATTAAGAAATATTACTTTTTGACATTAGAGTGGTGTTTATTTTCAAATAACATTTTTTCTCATTCATTTTTCTACAGTACTCATTTCAACCACACATTCTCCAAATAAAATAATATTACACACAAATCTAAAAATTTTCATCACTTTTTCGCGACACATTCTCCCATCAATCACACCGTTCAAAAACTAATTCTTTCTAAAAAAAAATGAGGGCCAAACACAAACTTATTTTTTGCACATTTGAAATATTCGTTTGTTTACTTGTAAGTCAAACATGCACAAAGTCTATTGTCATACAATCAACTATTTCCACTTCTCTGATTTACTTTTTCTTTTGTTTGATTTATAATGAAAACGACCCTCAACAAAATCTAGACTGCCAAAAGTTTCCCCAAGACTTTATAAATTTTAATCTTTGATTTTTCTAATTACGACTTTTATTTTCATGTCACTTCAATCATATTTAAATTTTAAATTATTCAATATAGGGGCATATTAAGAAAAATATAAGAACGATTTATATATTCAATTATATTAATTACATTTTTTTTTAACTTGTGTGAAAATAGAAATAAATGGGAAGAAAATAATATTAAACATATGATTCAACATGGTGAAGTGGTTTATTTTTCCGGCCGTTAAACTTTGGGAGGATGACGATTTCCATTATGTCATGCATGCATAATATGCTACACTTGACTATCAATATTTTATTGTTCACGTATAGAGAATTCCAGAATCCAACACCTTGGAGAGGACCCAAGAGGAGATGTACCAGGCGGTGGATTCTTGAAATCGAAACGACAGTTGGATGGAACGGAGGTACTGTTAAAGTGCGGAGGTACTGTTAAAGGGTAGATGAGACCCCGTTTTCATAAAGGAATCATTAGTCATTTCAAGAAGGTTTATTAGCGCAAAACGTTCATATGTTCCGCTCTTGGTGTGCAAAACGTATTCACATTTCAGATTTTTGCATTTTCACTCATATTTCAACGTTTTATTGTGGAACACGTCATTTTCATCAATTTTTATCCAATTTCTCAATTAAAAATTGTAAAATGATAAATATACCCCTCATATTTAAATAAAACAAAACAAAAACAAAAAATAAATTGCATTCATACTCCCATTTTTTTTAAAAGAAGTATAAATAAATCTCAAATAAATGAAATTAAAAAAAAATCAAAAAAGAAGAGAAAAGCCTTCCTCTTCTTCTTCTCCCAACCCCCATGGCCACCCTTACCAACAAATAAGAAAAGAAAAGTTGCCCCCCGAGGCACAGCTGAGTTGGTCGATCAATTGCATCTGTGGGCTTGCAACCTCAGCGTGGTGAGTTCAAATCCTACTTCCAGCAGTGATGAATGCTTTCTTGGGGCTAGGAGTTAAAGCAATGTAGGAACCTGTGATCCAACTTGGGCATATCCCACGATTTACCTTCCACCAACCAATGAGGGACCGGAGGTTGGAGGTCCAGGACTAGTCAGGCGCAAGCTTGGAACCTGGGTATCAAAAAAAAAAAGTCTTCTTCTTCTCTCACCCACCCTCACCCCTCACCCCACCCTTACCCGATAGTATTGCCACATTCACCGCCTTCAAATCCTCAGATAATTAAACCACTCTTTATTTGTTTTTACTATGTAAATCAAAATTTGATTTTACTTTGTTGTGAGTCCAAGTGCGAAATAACGGGAATTCTTTTATATCTATTCAAAGGATGGAGATTCAAAGACAAATCATGATCTATAGGGCTCATTCGCACAAAATGTCCCTACATTTGGCCTTAAGTGTAAAAACGTCCCTATGTTTGGCCTTAAGTGTTCAAAACGTCCATGTGTTCCAAACTTTTGCATTTTTCACCCCTGTGCGTGTTGATCTTCCTTTTCGTGCTGATCTTCTTTTTTTTCAATGATTTCTTCTTTTTACACTTTTGGTACTCGATTAGATGTGGATTAGAAAAAGATGTTTCTAGGTACTAGTGTTTGAGTACATTGATCGATTATCTAGAAAGGTGCAAGCGAATAGATGGCAAAAAATAGAGGTTCTCAAGAGATATAGTGCCCTATCACAAGAACTGTGAGTGCCATTTACAGAAAAGTCGTCCGCATTCAAAAAAGCTTGTGAAAATCAAGAACAATGCCACTGACAATAATGATTAAAAAAAGCTTTCTTTTGTTTAATCCTAAAATCGATCTATGTATTTCTACATCATTTAATAAGAAATATGAGAGATTGATTTTTAATATTTCTACATCCTCTAATATTTTCCAATCTATTTTCTGGATTCATTTCGTGGTGAGGGTGAGGGTGAGGGGTAGAGGTGATGATGGGAGTGGGTGGGAGAGAGGGGGAGGGGGAGACGACTTTTCTTTTCTCTTCTTTTCTTTTTTGATTTTTTAATTTAGTTTATTTAGGATTTATTTGTGCTTCTTTTAAAAAAAAGGAGTATGATTGCAATTTATTTTTTATTTTTTCTTTTCCTTTTGTTTTATTTAAATATGACGTTATATTTGTTATTTTACAATTTTTAATTAAGAAATCGGATGAAAATTGATGAAAATGACGTTTTCCACTATTAAACGTTGAAATATAGATAAAAATTTAAAACGTGAGAACGTTTTGCACACTAAGAGCAAAACATATGGACGTTTTGTACTAATAAGCCTTTCAAGAACTATCGGATCAATGTGGGATCTCACTTTCGATTCGAGAAGCAATTGATGACCTCGTGACTAATATTTAGGAGGTTCCACCAAATCACACGAGTCACCTACTACTTCTTCATCAACCAAATTGATGAGTAAAGGGGACAAAAAAAAAAAAAAAAAAAAACAATCAACCCATGTTTGATTCATATTAAAATTTTCATTTTCATTCTTCTACTCATTTTTAACCATACATTTTTCAAGAAAATAATATTTTTATCACATCAATAACTTTTCCTTCTTTTTCAACCACGCATTCTCCATCAATCTACTATTCCAAAATAAACTATTCCAAAATAATGTGGCTCAAACATAGCTTCAGAGTGATATGGGTTTTACACAAATTATGAGTACAATATAATGCCCATCTCATATTCTCTTTGCACACATGATAGTACGGAGGAATTCGATGATCTTTCAACTAGTTTAAACCCTAAGTGTACCAACTTTAGCAAATATGGTACTTAATTCACAAGACGAATGAAAGCACGTAAATACCGGTGATAAGTGCATTTTAGTGTACTTATTCGGGGTCATATTACTAAACTTTTGTGTTATTTTATTATTGCATTTTACTTAACTTAGGTTAATTTTGGTCTTATTTCAGTTTTTGACTCGTTTTTAAGAAATTGAAAAAGAAAGAAGGATAAATTGATAAATTGATGAAATTTTTGGGACTAATATGAATTTGAGTAACAGTTGAACCACTACAATAAAAGTAATTTGATGTGGATGACCAAGATAAAAGAAAGAATGAAGAAAATGACTTAAAAGAAAATTTGCGAAAATTTTATAACTAGGCGCCGCCCAATTATATTTGTTAGGCGGCCGCCCGACCCTCAACTGAATCAACAGGAGCTAATTTCTAAGCCTGGTGGCCGCCCCATTTTCTAGTGGGCGCCCGCCTAGGTCAAATTGGGAAAATTCTAGTTTCCTAATTTGAATACAAGTCTTATGGAAACGAATCTTGGGTCGTCTTTTAAAACCTTAGGACCGTCCAAAAGTAAGGAACCACGCATTACATCATATTTTGAATAGCTTTTGGAGCAAAGAACAATTGAAGAACACAAAGATCGAAGCCAAGAACACAAGAATACATTCAAGAATCATATTGGGTGGTGTCAATTATTCAATATTCTTTGTGTTTTCTTCTTCACAACATGTTAGACTAGATTTATTTGTTCTAGGAGAACGATGAACTATACAATATGATTTTTATTTCTTAGTTTCACATTCTTGACAATAAAAACATGTTTTGGATATTTGAATGATTTATATGATCTTATTTTCTCCATAATTATTGCGCACGTAATTGTGTGAGTGTGGTGGCTTATTTCATACATTCGAAAGAAGGGGGATATGTTCAACATATATAAATTGTCATAGGGTCCAATAGGGGATAAAAATATATCGCTATGCCTTGTGTGAATTTTTAGGTGTTCATAAAAACTCATGCATTCTTGTATGTTCGTATCCATCATAGAGATATAGTCGGCTCATATATGAGAATATGTTTGATATTACTCGAGAGAGAGAGAGAGAGAGAGAGAGAGAGAGGGAATGTTAAATAATTTATGAACATTGATTCGTCAATATTTCACTGTATTGGCAAAGTGTAGAACTAAGTTTAAAACTAATTATTACATAGGGATTCGTGATCCTAGTACATTCATCATAATTTAAAACACTCCAACTTACATTTAACACCATTTACATTTAATTTAGTTATATCATTTTTACCCACATTCTTAGCATTGTTTTAATTATAATTTCATCACAACAAAACATCACTTTATTCTAGTTTCGGTTAAGGTTAAGGTAATCGTGGGATCATATTCAAACTCAAAAAGTCCACTTTATTACTTGTTAACGAACTGTACGCTTGCGGTAATTTTAATCCGAAATATATTTTCGTGAACAACCGGAGGCATACTTAAATTAACACGTGTTGCTCAACATGGGATAAGTATTATTTTGTCACCTGCCCTTCTTAAGTTGCACTTTTTTTTTAATTTCTTTTATTAATAACTAGTCAAAGCCCATGCAATGCACGAGTTGTGACACTTTTGAAAGTTATGTTAGTGTCGAAATTAATGGGTAGGTTAAACTATTTAGATTGAAATGTATTTTGGCTAGAATACATATTTCCAATTTGTTGATGTCTTATTAAAGAGATAATGAAATTTAATCTAACCCTACTTTTTCTACCTATTAAGGTAAGACATTATGTCTCATTCATCTCGTGCTAATAGAATCTTCAATTACATGTACCAGTTGCACCATTATTTATTTTCCTCACAAAGACACTATGCAAGATGTATGTACTCAAGACTAACTAATTAATAATAATACAGTGCAGAATTTAGGACAAATCATGGGTCTCTATCAATATTAAAACCACAACACAACGAAAATTTCCATCATAGAGGCAAAAAGAATGACAAACGATCACATATCTTCATAAATTTCATCAAATATCTTTTCAGCATGTTCTAATGATACCGTACGTTAAATCAATTTTAAAAAAATCAAAATAATTCACTTCATAGAAGATGTTTGTTTACCAGTACTATATGATGTAGGAGGATTCTTCTAAAAATCATTGAATTCATTCAATATCCATTTTCACGCCATAAATTTACCATTTTTAACCGTAAAAACTAAAGAAAAATGAAATTGAGAGAAATTGATGTGAGTATGGGGATTGAGGGTTGGTAGAAAATAAAAATTAATGATTATGATTTTATGTTTAATAATTTAAGATAAAAATTGAAGAAAAATGAAATTGAGATAAATTAGTGTGAGTATAGGGGTTGAGGGTGGGTAGAAATGAAAAATTAACGATTATGATTCTACGTTTAATCATTTAAGATAATTTGTATATTTAAACTTAATCGACAATATATTTATTATTATTATCATATTTTAAGTTTTTTCAAGAAAAATTTAAATCGATCCAAATGGATATTTATATCGTGAAATATCGAATCAAACGTTGTAGGAAAAATAAAGTTCGAAAAAAGATATTGAAATGTGGTTGATGTTGAAAATAAACATAAACAATCAAGACTTTACGTTTTATAATTAATGTAAAATTATTTTTTATATTTAAAATTTATCAACCATATATTTATTATGACCGTACTTCAAGATTTTCAACAAATTTTAAATCGCTTAAAACACATATTTGTAATTTAAAATACTGAATCAAACGTTAAATCGACTTAATTTAAGATAAAAACTGAAAAAAAAAATGAAATTAAGAGAAATTTGTGTGAGTATGAAGGTTGAAGGTGGGTAGAAAAGAAAAATTAATGATTATAATTTTACGTTCAATAATTTAAGATAATTTTTATATTTAAACTTAGTCGATAATATATTTATTGTTATCACATTGTAAGTTGTTTTATAAAAATTTAAATTGATCCAAATGAATATTCATATTGCGAAATATCAAATCAAATGTTGTAGAAAAAATGACATTGGAATGATGTTGAGATTGAGATTGAGATTAAAAAGAAATATAAACAATCACGATATTACGTGGGATTTTGGGCGAGCTCGGCTCGTGCCCGAGCTCGCCCAAACGAGCCGAGCGCTCGGCTCGGCTCGTTTTTTTTTTTTTAAAATACACATAACACACTAGTTTAATTGTAAAAGATATATATATACACATTTTGTGATTAATTTCTAAATATACATTTTCAAAAAAAAATTATAATTTTTTAAAAAATAAGAACAAAAATTGTTTTGTTGAGTTACTAAGTTACTTGAGTAATAATGTAATATGTTTTTTGTTTACCATTTTATACTTAAACTTAAAAATAATATATATGTAAAGTATAAATACATTTTATAAACCATTTTTTAAATATACATTTTTCAAAACATTTTTATTTTTTATAAATAAAAAAATAAAGATAGACCTTCCTCCTTTATCCGGGCTTGGGACTGACTACTTCAATTTTTAGTAGGCGGAGTTAAAAATTGTACACGAACAACTTGTTACGTATACAATTTTTTTAAAAATATTATAAATGTATGAAAATTAAATTTTGTGATGATTATGGTGAAATTAAATATCACTTACTTGGTTACAGGCAATTTCGGCATATTTATCTTGAATTCGATAACTAGCGTCTTCCCAATCTTTCACGCACATTAACGCTTCCAAAATATCTTCTTTGAGTCGACTCCTGACCTCAGAAAGAACCCTCTTCCCTGCACTAAAAGCAGACTCCGAAGCTGTAGTGCTAACATGAGGTGTTAGTAGATCTTTTGCCATTGCAGAAACTACTGGCCATCGACGTTCATTATCTCGCCAAAATTTAATTACCTCTTCTGAATTTTTCTTAACTTCTTTGTTAGTAGGCAAAGTATGACGAAAGTAATCGATTGATTCAGATGTCAACGCATTTGGACTATTACTCGAAGTTTGAGTACATGCAGTGGATGACAAACTACTACTACTACCACCAGATGAACCACATGCATATGCAAATGAATTAAATCTATATGAGTTCATGCTTTCGAATAAATTTAAAATTACATTGTCGTCATCCTTTGGATTAGTGGAAGGAGTAGATGTAGGTACACGAGTAATATGTGTACCCATTCGTGAAGCATATAATTCGTACATTTCACATAATGTTTCTTCCAAATTCCTATAAGTAATAGGTATACTAAAAGTTAAAGAATTTGAAATTTTATCAATTACAAATTTAGTACCAGATAAATTAAATCGGGGGTCCATGACGCATGCTAAAGGAAATAACATAGGTAATTCTTCCCAATATTTTCTGAATTTTAATTCCATGGAATATATAACTGCATGAAAATCGAGGTCATTTTGAAATCTTTTAAAAGTCTTAACAATTGCATAAAGACGTTCAAGAACCATACAACTTGTAGGATAATAAACGCCAGACAATATATTTGTAAAATCATAAAATGTGGACAAAAAATGTTTTATTTTAAGAATTATATTCCAATCGGTTTCATTCAAAATAGTTTCGTATTCATCTCTAACATGCCTATTGTTATAAAATTCAGTAATTAAATGTTCGAAACCTTCACATGATTTTAATAATAAGTAAGTGGAATTCCATCTATGGCCTACATAGTAATAAATGTTTTTGTATTTGTCATTCCATTTTCTGAACAAAATTCTTCAAATGCTTGTTTTCGACTAGGTGTAATCGTGATATATATAAGTGCACTCCTAATTCGGTCAATTTCATCATTAACATGTTTTAAACCGTCTTGTATTACTAAATTAAAAATATGACATACACATCGAATATGAAATAAATAACCACCAAAATCGGGTTGAAGTACTCTATGCAATTTATCGATAACAACTTTATTTACGGTAGCATTGTCGAAAGTAAAAGAACGAATTTTGCTCTCGCATTTATACTCTTTAACTATATTTAATGCTACTATATTTAATGCTACTATATTTATGATAGCATTAAATATAGTTTGGATGTTGTGCGGGTACTCAACAATTTTAAAAGCAATAATTTTTTTATGCATAACCCAAAGTGGGTCTATATAGTGTGCAGTTGTAGCAATGTAACCTCTCTTATTAATCACTTCCCACATATCAGAAGTTAAAGATATCACACCCCATATTTCTCTAAATCATTTATCAATAGTTGGTTTGCATGAAGAAAATATTTAATTGTATCAGCATGGAGAGTATTTCGACTTACCCCAACGTACCTCGGTTGAAGATATGTTTTGACGTAGTTCACGAAATGTTGGTTGTCCGCTATTGCTAGTGGCAACTCAGACGCGGTAACAAATTTCACCATTCCCGTTCGAGCTTCCTCCTCTGAATACATCCATGTAGAAAGTGGCGTAGTACCACTGGCGCCTGGAGAACCAAACTGTAGTTGAGTTTGACCAGCTGGAAGAAACCTATGTTTGGTCACACATGCTTTGTAGTGACGATTGAGGTGGGTAGTTCCAATGCCTCTTTGCCATGCCGTCGTTGTTGGCAGTATTTACATACTGCTTTGGTTTCGAGAATTCCATCGACCAAACGACCGGTTTGAACCAATTTAAAATGGTCCTAACATTTTGCCTTGTTCTTCCCCTTTCTTTTCCCTCTTGCATCGAGAATATTTGACGTAGGCTCTTCATTTTGTTCCAAATCAATTGGAACACTAGGATCAACATCAACGTCATCCAAATCAATGGACGACTACCTTCATGAACGTCGTAATCTTCAATATTTTCTGGAATTGGTAATTCATTGAGACCGGAGAATTCATTTCCAAATTGATTTTGGGCAGGTGTTTGTGTTTCGTTCTCCATACCGAACAAGTTTTCAACAAGTGATCGTGAATCCATTTGTTAAGAATAATAGAAATTGAATATAGAAACGTAGAAGATGATTATAGAATGAATGAATGATATTGTTGATAAATAAATGGAGATTTGAGAATGTAAATTGTATAGAGTAGAGAATGAGAGAATATAGATTGATATTGGTGAAAAAAAAAGTTTGATTTAGGTGGGTATTTATAGAAAAAATAAATAAATAAATTCGAGGACCAAAACGGTCACTGAATAAATAAATAAATTCAGTGACCGTTCTGGTCACTGAATAGGCTGAATTCAGTGACCAGAACGGTCACTGAATTTGTCTTTTAATTTTTTTTTAAAATAATTCGTGGACGATTTTTTTTTTAATATAACCCACGAGTCAGCTCGTCACCCGTTTGGGCGAGCTCGGCTCGTGGGCGTGAACAGTATGAGCCGACGAGCCGCTCGGCTCAATTGCCACCTCTAGCTGCTCGGCTCGACTCGGCTTAGCCAATGGCTTGGGAACAATAACTAAAATCTCCCTCTTTTACTTTTAGTTAGATAACAACGCCACTACGAGTGGCTTTTATATATTAGAGAATTTGGATCCGTGTGTAATAAAAATTATCAATATAAACATTAAAATTATACACGACTTTCACAAAACTTAAAATAGGAGGGTAAAAAACCATCACACCATTTAACATTATAATCAAAACTATTTTTATTTTTCCATCAATCCAAATCAAATATGACAATTCACCCCTAACCTCACATCAATCTTGCTACCCATATAATAAGTTTGATATTGTTGTGAGGTGATAATTTTTCATGCATCAATTTTAATAATACTATAAACAATTAATGACACAAATTTTGACACATCACACAGTGTCAACCTTTATATACACTTTGAATGTACAACTAGCATAATTGAACCTTACATTCAAGCGCCTTGTTTAAACCAAAGCAAACTAATATCATGACATCATAACACACACCCACACTCGTCTCAACCCTCACGCACCCCCACCTCAAATCCAAAATCCACACAGATGACCTCCACCTCAAACCCAAATGCCCCATTAGAAGAACATAATCAATAATTTAGTTTTAACTTTACATGAAATGCTTGAACACCTCAAAATTGTCACTCACTCATTACTCATCTCCGCACCCCCAACGAGCCCAAGAAAAATCGCCACCGCAATGGTGGATGCCACCGTCGAAGAACCACCACACTTCGAACCCCCATCAACATCATCAAATTCTACAACAAAACTGCATTGTCTACCACTAATTACATCCACCCTCGTCGAGAGCCCTTCAAGCACGGTCTTCTCCCCATCCCCAAACTAATTTTTCCTGACGCCACGTAAACCCTTTCCCATCTCAAATCCACCCTTCTAGCCGCCGATTCGTCCAACTGGGTCAATCCGAGAATCCTCGCAGGAGCTCTCCAGATCTCTATTGAACATTCTCGGCTTCCTCGAAACCTTGTCTTTCGTCCTTCAAGATGATTATGATCCTTTGGTCAATTCTAAGACTCTGCAGGAAATCAATTCGATTGAAGTTAATGTGTTTGATTTGTTGGTTTATTTGTATATACAAAGTTGCAAGAGGTTGCTTCCCAAAGGGCATAAGGATTCTGCTGCTGTTACGGGTGGTTGGTGGTGGTTGATGTGGATTTTGGGGTTGGGGTGGGGTAGGTGGGTGGGTGAGGGTTGAGAGGAAGAAGACAATCGCGCGCATGTGTGTGTGTTTTTTTTTTCTTATTTCTTATTTAATTATGTAACATAATAAATCGAAAGTTACTCTTATGTTTCTTTTTAAAATATTAAAAATGTGGTCAAAGTTAAATGTTTTATCAATTGAAAGAATTACGAATGGAAACTATCCAAAATGATTTTACTTGTAACATTTGAAAATTTTCGGAGTGACGACTGCAACAAATCAAACATTTAGAAGAAGAATGCTGATGCTTCAGTTTGAAACTCTTTCCGCAATTATCCCATAAAATTAGTAATAGGGGATTCTTTGTTAAAACACCCGGTCAATCAATGTTGTTGGATAAAAAGACTTTTTCCAATGTTTATTTGTAATATAGCCTCAGTTAAAAAAACCAATAAATAAAGGGTATAAAATACCTAAAATAACCCTATCATGAAAAGACATAAATATCCTTTACATGCAATTAATTTCCCCAATTCTTCTCCAAGCTCTCCGTCTCCTACTCCTGTGCTTGCTTCCCTCCCCCCCCCCCACAAAATCTTGTTATTTATTATATTACTCATCTATATTTTTCTACATTTTGAGTATTTGAATAAAATTTTGGTTTTTATATTATCTCTATTAAAATCTCTAAATATTTGAAGAAAAAAGAAAGGTATTTTTGTAAATCTCATGTACATTGATCATTTTATTGTTGAATATAATATGAAATGATATTTTAGCTGATTTTTCTTCACAGTTAGTTGTATTTCTGTATTGTCTGCAACTATTGGACGAATTGCAGAACAGAACGACAGTCCAGTCGTTTTACGTAGTGTAGAACGACACTACAGTCATTATCGTCCATATAAAATGAAAATAGAAACAATATATGTTATGATGTGTGTTCTTGATAATACAATGTCGCTATTTTAATAATTTAAATATGAAAGCTATTTTCATATTACTTTGATATATGTTTGAGTAAACTATTTAACTTTTTTCTTGTATTTGCAGCTATGGATTCTGTAGAAATGATATGAGTACAAGTATGGTATTTTGTTGAGTTTAAAAAGATTGAAGAAGGCAAATGGACATGGATTTACGTAGGAAATACTAAAGAAAATGTGGATATTCTTTATGTTTCAACTAACATTTCGTTTTCAAAAACAGTAACGACACTTGTGTCGTTTTCAAAACAGTAACGACAGTTGAGTCGTTTTCCTTTTCCTATATTAAGTAATGCACAAATCTCGAAAACGTCGTAATCAGTGTGTCCAACCTACAGCTTAAATGAGTTCATCTTATCGATTATCGTGGTTGGGACAGGTCGTGGCTCATCGTACTCGTATTTAGAGGTAGAACGGCACTTGTGCCGTTTTCAGAACAGTAACGATAGTTGTGTCGTTTTCCTGTATCTTGTTTATAAAGTAATGAGCATAACTCCCGAATGTTGTAAGTGGTCTGTTCAATTCGCACTTTAAATGAGTTCAGATTATCGATTATCGTGGCTCGGATGGGTTGTGGCTCTTCAAAATCTTGTTTAGAGGCAGAATGACACGAGTGTCGTTCTGTTGATTTTTTCAATATTTTGTAAGTGGCGTGTTGAGCCTTCAACTTAAATGAGTTCAGTTTATCGATTATTGTGGTTCGAAAGGGTCGCGGCTCTTCAAAATCGATTTTAGTGGCAGAACGACACTTGTACCGTGAAACGACACTTGTGTCGTTCTGTTGATTTTTCGAATATTTTACTATTTTTCAAGGCAAGGACATCAATGATTGGACTCCTCCAATCTCATAAAGATGAAAATGTTGATTGTGTGACAACTAACGGTGGAATTGAAATGGAATATGAGGTATCAAACGGTAAAATCACAAGTATTGATCTAGATTCGTTTGAAAGTATAAGTAATGAGCATAACTCCCGAATGTTGTAAGTGGCGTGTCCAGTCCGTACCTTAAATGAGTTCAGATTATCGATTATCATGGCTCGGACGGGTCGTGACTCTTCAAAATCGCGTTTAGAGGCAGAACGACACGAGTGTCGTTCTGTTGATTTTTCAAGTTTTTTTGCTACTTTTCAATCAAACGACCTCAAGGATTGGACCCCCAACCTAATAAAGACGAAAATGTTGATTATGTATAACTAACGGTCGAAATGATATAGAATATAACGTATCAAACGGTAAAATCACAAGTCTTGGTCTAGATTCGTTTGAAAGTATAAGTAATGAGCATATCTCAAAAAATTTGTAAGCGGCGTGTTCAGATCGCAACTTAAATAGGTTCCGTTTATCGATTATCGTGGCTAGGATGGGTCCGCGGCTATTCAAAATCATATTTATTGACTGAACGAAACTTGTGTCGTTCCATTTATTTTTTCAATATTTTTTTGCTACTTTTCAAGACAATGACATCAAGCATGTGGACCCCCCCAACTTAAAGGACTGAAATAGTGATTGTGTGGGCACTAGCGATGGATTGTTATAGAATATAAGGTATGAAATTGTAAGAGCACAAGTCTTAGTCTAGATTCCGTTGAAAGTACAAGGAATTGGCGTATCTCAAGTATTTTGTAAGCGGAGTGCTTTCACATTAGCAAATTAAATGTGTTTTCATTTATCCAATTTCTTGCATTTCATATTTTAATTCATTATTTCAAAATTAATTTTATTGGCAGAATGACAACTTGTGTCTGGAACGCAATTGGTGTCGTTTTTGTTGGATTTTTTCCAGTATTTTGCTACTTTTCAAGGAAGGACATCAAGGATTGGACCCCCAACTTAAGAAGGACGAAAATATTGATTGTGGGGCAACCCTATCGGTGGAATTGATTTAGAATATAAGGCATGAAACGGTGAAAGCACAAGTCTTAGTCTAGAGTCGGTTGAAAGTATAAGAAATTGACATATCTCAAGTATTTTGTAAGCTGCGTGTTCAACTTGCAACTTAATTGTGTTTCATTTATCGATTATCATGGCTAGGATGAGTTGGTTCGCGGCTCTCAAAATTATATTTTTGTGCAGAACGCACTTAGTGTCTTGGAAACACAATTTGTGTCGTCTTTGTTGATTTTTTACAGTATTTTGGCTACTTTTCAAGGCAAGGACATCAAGGATTGGACCCCCAACTTAAGAAGGATGAAGATGTTGATTGTGTGATTATTAACGGTGGAATTGATATATAATATAAGGTATGAAACAGTGAAAGCACAGTCTTAGTCTAGATTCGGTTGAAAAGTACAAGGAATTGGCATAACTCAAGAATTTTGTAAGCGGGGTGTTCACTTTGCAACTTAAATTTGTTTCATTTATCGATTATTGTGGCTAGGATAGGTAGCGGCTCTTCAAAATTATATTTGATTGGCAGAACGACACTTTTGTCTTGGAACGACCCTTGTGTTGTTTTTGTTGATTTTTTTTTTTTTTTTTTTTATTTTATCTAGATGAATTTGTGATATGAGTTTTTAAAATGTGTGGATGAAATATTGATTGTGTGGCAACTAGCGGTGTAATTGATATAGAATATAAGGTATGAAAACGGTGAAAGTACAAGTCTTAGTCTAGATTTGGTTGAAAGTACAAGGAATTGACATTTCTCAAGTATTTTTGTAATCGGCGTGTTCAACTTGCAACTTTAATGTGTTTCATTTATCGATTATCGTGGCTCAGATGGGTCGCAGCTCTTCAAAATCTGTATTTATTGGCAGAACTACACTTGTGCTACTTTTCAATCCAACGACCTCAAGGATTGGACCCCCAACTTGGGAAGGCTGGACGTGTTGATTATGTGACAACTAACGTTGGAATTGTATTAGAATATATGGTATTGAACGGTGAAATCACACATGTCTACATTGATTTTGTTTGAAAGTATAAGCGTTGAGCATATCTCCCCTATGTTCTAAGAGACATGTCTATCCTACAACTTAAATGAGTACATCTAACGAGTTCATCGTAACTCGAACGGGTCGTGGAGCTTTGCACGGTTGTTTCAAGGCAGAACGACACTTGTGCCTTTACACACGACAGTTGTGTCGTTCCGTCGATTTCATCATCAGTATTTTTCACAACTTTTTTCCAACAGATCGAACCTCGAGAATTGAACCCTGTAACTTGGGAAGGCTGGACGTGTTGATTAGGTGACAACTAACGGTGGAATACATGAGTTCCCTTTCAGAACGACACAAGTGTCGTTTTCTTGACAGTAACGGCACTAGTGCCGTTCTCATTGAATTACATTCACTCAGCATAATGACACTTGTGCCGTTTTGATATCAGTAATGACACCAAGTGTCGTTTTGCCACTCTATTTTCATAAATTTCCTTTTCCTTTCGTAACTTTTAATGTTTCTTAGGTGTCTTTCCTCATTATCGTTATATTTTGTACTGTATAATTTATCTTCCCAGCAGAACAACACAAGTGTGCGTTTTTCTGGATCAGTAACGGCACTAGTGTCGTTCTCATTGAATTACATATCACTCACAAATAGGGACACTTGTGTCGTTCTGACAAGTGTCGTTCTGATATCAGTAACAACATAAGTGTCGTTTTCCTCTCTGTTTTCTCAATTTGCTTTTCTTTCGTAACTCAAATGTTTTCATCAGGTTCTTTCTCATTAATCGTTTAAATTATTACTGATAAATTTTATCTTTCCAGGCAAAACGACACAAGTGTTCAGCCTACAACTTAAATGAGTTTCGTTTTGTCGTTAATCGTGAGTTTGGACGGGGTCCGTGGTTCTTCAAATCCATTTTAGAGCCAGAATCGACACTGGTAACGTTTTCAAAACGTAATGGCAGTTGTGTCGTTTTCTTTTTCCTCTTGATTAAATTCTGAGCATAATTTTGAATGTTGTCAGTGTCATGTTAAGCCTGCAACTTAAATGGTTTCCAACTCATCAGTTATCGTGGTTCGAACGGGTCGCGATTTTTCAAAATCGTTTTGATGCATAAACGACAGTTTTGTCGTTCTAGTAGACGTTCTCAAAGCAGTAACGTCACTTTTGTTGTTCTGTTGATTTCTCTAATATTTTGCTACTTTTCCAGCGGAACGACGTCAAGTATTGGACTCCATAACTTAAAAAAGTTGACAAACTGATTGTTCCTTTTTTGATTTTTTCAATCTAAATTGCTTATTTTGGTACGCAAATCGTCGTCTTCAATCCTCTTAGTTAAAAAAAAATTCGGGGCTTCCGCCCCGAACCCCTGGGAGCCCGGTAGGGGGGCCTACCCCCTCTATCCCAGGCGTATCGATTATCGGTGCTTGGACAGGTCTTGGGCCTAAGAATCATGTTAAAGGCAGAACGACCTTGTGTTGAAAATGCACTAGTTTCCGTTCTGTTGATTTTTTGGGTATTTATTACTTTTCTGTCGATTATCGTGATTCGACGGGTTCGCGTCTCTTCAAAATACATTTTAGAGCCAGAACGACACATGTGTGCCTTTTCAAAAACACTTCTTTTTTCCTCTTGATTAAGTAATGACCATAAATTTTCAAGTGTTTAGTAAGGTCCATTATTACAGTCATTTTCGTGGAAAATAATTAAATTAACAGCAGAAACAACGACTGTAGTGTCGTTTTGTTTTACGTTGCAGATAACGACTATAGTGTCGTTTTACGTCGCGAACCTTTTTGAGCAACAGCAGATCGAATTAGTGCATTATTGGTCGATGTTAAGTCATGATGTTCGTCGTCTGGGTAAGTGCTATTCACTGGCGGTGGCGCGTGACCATGGGTGTCGCCGGAGATAGGTTTTCCGGCAGAAGAAGAGTACGTCGGAGCCATTTACAATTGATTTCATTACTCCTTTTCTTGATTTTTCTCAATATTAATGTCAAAGCCAATAATTTTGTCGTTGAAGAAAACGTTGATTCACAAATTTCGAATCTTTCAAGTTTTTGGTGGATTGAAGATGATGAAAAGGAGGAAGAAGAAGACTTTAATTTAAAAAATGGAAAAAAGAAATGAAGCAAAATGACGGAATGAAATGAGAGAATTTAATTAATAATTGAAGGATAATTTTGTCATTTTATCAATAAAAATATTTTGATTTATTTTTTTATTTTTATTAATGGTCAAGGGTCATTTCTCCAAAATCATTGATGAGCTGGGTCATCTGGCCAAATTTCCCAAATTAGTAATGGATACTAGATACGGGGATGAATGACTTGACTAAATTCAGTGACAATAAATGCTGAAAACGTTCAATGACCAAATGACACGTATTGAAAGATTGTGGCCAATATAGTTTCTCACAAGTCATTTCACCTATCTTATTTTAAAATACGAGGCACTAAGCAGCAAGCATTATCCATACACTAACAAGTGACGCCTAGCCCCATCCCCATGTTGAAGCAATCAGGAATATGGACTGCACTTACCCTTCCTCATCTCCTTCCCCTTTCTTCTATCAATCACGGTAACTCAATCCACATTCCTCCATCCTTCATTTTTTCTCTGAAGTTGGATGCCGAATCAGTTTCTGCAGGAGTGCAATGCAGTGCTAGAAGAAGAGCTTTATTTGATGACGAAGAATACGAGGAGAATGAAGAGATAGGAATGTTGGAAACGTACACTCAATATGTGAAAGATGAAGTTCTTTTGGTGAAGGCTATGGTGGACGGAGAAGAAGCTGAAGTTCTTGTCTTCAAGGTATATTGAAATTGGATTTATCTTACTAAATAAAATTAAGCAATAGAAAGAAGTTCGTTTATTTTTTTAACCCACTAGAATTTTATGATAATGTGGTTGGTTATTTATTTATTTATTCAATTAATATCAGGGATTTTCTTCATGCTTGAGTTATAAAACATCAGCAGATCCATCAAGAAGTGTTATCCCAGCAAGGGCAGTGATCAAAACCATAGACAGAATAAAAGGGCCTCTCGATCCTTCTAACATCCAATTCATTGAGAAAGGATTGACTTTGGAAGCCTTTAAGAGCCGTCTTCGTTCTCATCGATATTACTAGACAGTAATTAGAAAAATTTTAAAATATTTTCTCAGTTACGTCCTATATTATTTCCTAAGCATGTAAAATTTGTAATGAATTTCTTCTTTTATGCAGTGCCATGTCTTTCTTTTTGTTTTAGCGATGTCATTTGACTGCAGCAGAGTTTAGATATGGGACCACTGAGGATACAGAAGATTTGGAGACAGAATTACTGGGGAAGAGGTGGAGGTAGGCACTAAACAAATTGGCCTTCAAAAACTCCAGGCTGTGATTGTTTTCATGGTTGGGTTTATTAGTTTGTCATGTGAGCAAAATTTTCATTTTTATTCTTCTACTCATTTTCAACCAAACATTTTTCAATAAAATAATATTTTCCATCACATAAATAACTTTTCCTTCTTTTTCAACCACACATTCTCCATCAATTTATTATTCCAGAATATATTCTTTCAAAATAATGTGGCTCAAACATACCTAAAATATATGGAGTTATGGTCACTAATTCATCTGTAACTTTTAATTCTTTGTGTAATCTCATCAATACAAGAATTAATAGAGAAATCATATTGAAGAAAAAAATCAAAAAAATTCATAATTAAGAATCAAGATCAACTATCAAGAATCGAGATGGAGGAATTCAAGAAGGAAGATTATGAATCAAGAAGCAAGACCATGAACAAGAATTAAAGAATCAAATGTGGCAAAATTCAAGATTAAAAGTGAAGAATCCAAACATGGAAAGATTGCAGTTCAAGTTTCAATATTCAAAATCCGGAATCAAGATCCAGTAATAAAAAATCATTCCCAAAGAAATGTTTCGCATTATTAACTTTTTTGATAATTTGACATGGAGAATCTTGACAATAAAGGAACTTAGATTTTCATATTCTAAAGTTCCTAGTTTAATAAAGTTTAAAGTTCCATGAACTTTCAACATTCATGCCATGTTTTTCAAACTCATTGGTACTTTACTCGACAGGGAATTGTTGGAGACCGTCTTGAAGGTGAACCTTCTATATTAATTGATGGTTTTGATCCCAAGAAGAGCTAAGCTTGAAATGGGTTCGAACTATCGCCCAATTAGCTTGTGCAGTGTGCTCTATAACTTGACCACGATGACCATTGCGAACAGACTTAAATTGGAGCTTCCCGCCTTAATTTCAGAACAATATAGTGCATTTGTCCCCTTGATAATATTATTGCTGCCTTCGAGTTGCTTCATTCTTTCGGAAATAGTTTGAATGCCTTTAAGGTAGATATGATAAGAGGACAATTTTTTTTACTTTAAATGGGTTGGGGCAGCCTTTGGATGAGGCCCTGGGTTGCCTCCCTCCTCCGCCAGAGTAAAACCAGTGACCGGTAGAGCGAGATTTTAGTGTGTTGGTGACGGAGAGAACGTGATTCTCCGAGAGTGGACACATTCGATTAGGGGTTGTATTTCAACATCCAACTTTGCTTTTATGGTGAATGGGATGGAAGGGTAATACCCTTTAGGGGATTGTCCCTCTTCACCCTATTCATACATTCTATGGAATTGATATTTGTGCCTTGGTCATCGAGACTTGCCGAAGCAGAACAATGTCTCAGACACTAAGGCATACTTGAATAATGGAATTTAGGATTGACACATGACCAAAACATGATTAGAGTCCTTGGCTAAAAACATGATTAAATGTATCGGATAGCCTTGGACATGAACAGAAACCTCGATGCAAAATTTGATAAATCTACTTTGAAGTTAGTGTCCCATGATATTATCTTTGATTGCACGTGATCTACTAACATCTCACGTGTCAGCTGTAACATCGAAAAATGTGTTTAGTACAGCTGATATGATTCTGTGAAATTAAAAAAAAAAAAAAAGTTGAAAGAAAATATATTTGATGCTCTAATTTGTTTGAAAGACTAGCAAGTCGCAAACTGAAAATTTTCAATAATTATTATCTTTGTTGTGAAAAGAGAGAATAAAAGTCAATAAACTTGTGTGTATTATAATGATAACCAAAATCCTATATTTATAGGGAAGAATATGGATACATACGATAATAATATCTAGGACTGTAGGGGTACAATTGCCATTCACCAATAACTTAACATTTACAATACTCCACCTTGAATGTCACATTATAAAATATATACATCGTTAAAACTTTGTTTGATAAAAATCCAATGAAACAAAAAGAATAAACGAAAGAAAAAGAGTATAGCTATTTTGGAGTATTAAATCTAAATGCTGCATCATTAAAATCTTGCAAGGAAAATCCAATGAGATAAAATCTAAGCGAAGGAAAAAGAGTACAGCTACTTACCCTGATATTGACCATTGAAAATCTTTGAGTCGACGCATTCCAATCTTGTAAACCAACTTCTTGAATGTAGATGTTGGCGGTGCTTTTGTAAATAAATTAGCTACATTGTCACTTGAACGAATTTGTTGAATATTGATGTCGCCATTTTTCTGAAACTCGTGTGTTGGAGTTTTAGAGAAATATGTTTTGTCTTGTCACTTTTGATATAACCTCATTTAAGTTGTGCAATACAAGCAGCATTATCTTCATACAAAATTGTTAGACTATCTTTTGTTGAAATTAATCTGCATGATATTTGGATGTGATGGGTCATGTTCCTCAACCATACACATTCTTGGCATGCTTCGTAGATTGCAATAATTTCAGAATGATTTGAGGATGTTGTTGTTAATGATTGCTTCACACATCTCCATGATATAGTTGTTCCTCCACGTGTAAACACGTATCCTGTTTGTAATTTAGCTTTATGTGGGTCAGAAGAATAACATGTATTTGCATATTCCACTAAAACAAATCCCGACTTTTGAGAATAAAATAATCACAAATCAATAGTACCCTTTAAGTAACGAAAAATATGGTTAACATTATTCAAATATCTTTGTATTGATGTAGAGCTATATCTTGCTAGGAAATTTACAGAAAAAACTATGTCGGGTCGAATACAATTTGTAAGATTAATGCTCCAATTGTACTAAGATATTGTACTTCAGGATCAAGAATCTTTTCTCCATCTTCAAGTGGACGAAACTGATCATTTTTTACATCAAGTGATCAAACAACCATATGTAATGTTAATGGATGTGCATTATCCATATAAAATCGTTTTAAGATTTTTTCTGTATATGTAAGTTGATGAACAAATAATTCTTTTGAAAAAAATTTAATTTGCAACCCGAGACAAAATCTGGTTTTACCCAAATCTTTCATTTCAAATTAATTTTTCAAATAATTTGCAATTTTGTTGAGCTATTCAAAAGTTCCAATTAAATTTAAGTCATCAACATAAACTGTCACAATTGCAAATTCAATATTTATTTTTTTATGAAAACATGTGGACATACATCGTCATTTTTATAGCCTTCATTCACAAATATTCGCTAAGGCGATTATACCACATTCGTCCGGATCATTTCAATCCATATAATGATCTTTGCAATTTAATTAAGAACGTGGTTCTCGAGCATGTATCATTTGTTTCTCGCACTTTAAGTCTTTCAGGGACTTTTATATATATGTCAGTATCAAGTGAATCATACAAATAGGCAGTCACTACATCCATAAAGCGCATATCGAGCTTTTGTGACACGGTCAAACTAGTTAAGAATCTAAAAGTGATGATATCCATTAGGGGAGAATATGTTTCCTCATAATCAATTCCTGATTTTTGTGAGAAACCTTGAGCTACGAGTCGAGCATTGTATCTTGTAATTTCATTATTTTCATTTCTATTTCGTACAAAAACTCATTTGTATCCAACAATGATTACATTTTCAGGTGTTTGAACTACTGTCCAAGCACTTTTCGTTTCTATAAGGAATTCAATTTCGCATATAGGCTTCTTTCCATTTTGGCCATCATTTCTATTTTGGCAGTCTTTAACAGACAATGGTTCATGATCCTCATTTTGCATAATATCAAGAGTCACGTTAAATGCAAAAATATTGTCTACAACATTATTTCACCCCCATAATTTATGAGATAACATATAATTTATTGAAATCTCATTATTTCCGGACACTTGTGATTCTTCAAGAACCATATTTTCAATATTTTATTAATCAATTTTCTCTAATGTTATTTTTTTGAAGTTTTTGGTTGATTTTTCTCTTGTACTTCTCTTTTTCGAGGTACAGAGTCTTTTAAACCAACAGTCGACCACGCTTCTGGCGTATTTGAGATTTATTTGCTACATCAAATTGTCTTGCAGAGACATCAATTTTTGATGAAATTTTTTCTGCTAGTATATATGACTTTGTCACTTTTCTCGAGTCAATAAATGCATCTGGTAATTGATTTGCAACTCTTTGCAAATAAATGATTTTTTCAATCTCTTACTCACATTGATTGCTACGAGAATCAAAATGAGATAGAGTTGTTTCATTTCAAGAAATTTTACTTAATTTTTCAGGATGTAGTTTTTTCCCCTCCCAAAGTTGGGAATATGGGTGTCCAAAAGTCTCGAACCGAACCCGAACCTGAACCAAACAATTCTTCATAAGTTAAATACCCGAACGGGTACCCGAATCGAGAACCGATGGGTATGGGTCAGGCCTAGACCAAGAACCGAAACTAAATAATTTTTTATTTTTTTATTGAATTAATTAAATTATTTTATTTTTTAATAAATAAATAAATCAGACTATTTCATAATTTTAAGTCTTGAGCCTCAATTTTTTAATATGGATCACCGACATTTTAATATTAATATCTACTTTTTGGTATTTGTATGCATTGAATTAATATTATTCGACAGCTAGTTATTTATATATTTTTGAATTGAGCTACTTTAATTTGTAAAAGTTACGAATGAAATGTCATTAGTTATATTTATATATTATTGCTATAAATGTTTAAAAATTTAATTATGATATGGAACCGAACCAAACCGAACCCAAACGGTTCCATAGTTATATTTGGACCCAACGGATCCATTTATTAAATACGTGAAAATTTTGGAACCGAACCGACCCACGGACAGCCCTAGTTGGAAAGCCATTTTATGAAAATGACAATCTGCAAAACGTGCAATAAATAAAATACCCGTTAAAAGTTCAAAATACGTAATAATAGATGATGAATCAAAACTCACATAAATCCCGAGTCTTCGTTGAGGACCCATTTGAGTTCATTGTGGGGATGAAGTAGGGACTTGAACAGCACAACCAAAATCCACATGTGAGAAATATTAGGTTCATGACCAAATGCTAATTGCAAAGATGAATATTGATAATATGCAATTGGTCTGATACGAACCAATGACGCAGCATGCAATATGACATGACCCTAAACAAAAGTTGGGAATTTTGTTTTCATAAGTAATAGTCTAGCAATAAGTTGTAGACGTTTAATAAATAATTCCGCCAAACCATTTTGTGTATATGCATGCGCAACCGAATGTTCAACAATAATCTCAATTGACATGCAACAATCACGAATGCTTGTGATCTAAATTCACCAGCATATCAAGACAAATAGTCTTGATTGAGTAATCGGGGAATTGTGCACGTGTTTTTATGATTTTAGCAAGTAATCTAGCAAAAGCTACATTCCTAGTAGAAAGTAGGTAAACATGTGACCATCTAGTAGAAAAATTAATTAATACCATAAAATAACGAAATGGTCCACGTGGTGGGTATATTGGCCCACATATATTTCCATGAATCATTTTCAAGAAAGTTGGAGATTTAATATTGACATTTGCAGCTGAATGTCCAATGACTAACTTATCTTGCGAACATGCCACACATGGATAATCATTAGGTAAAAGAATCTTCTGGTTCTTTAATGGATGTCCATGTGAGTTATTTATTATTCGACGTATCATTACATCTCCTGGATGTCCAAGTCGATCATACTAAAGTATAAATTTTTTAGATCAACGAACTTCTGGTTCGTGATAATATTTGATTCAACCATTTTTATAAATGTATAATACATGCTAGATGAGAGTGCATAAAGTTTTTCTTTTATCTACTTCTGGCCAGATACAAAAGAAGTTATGTAAAGATGTTCAACATTATTTTCTTGCATCGTTCAATGTGATATCCATTGCAACAGATATCTTTAACGTTAAGCAAATTTCTTCTGAATTTGCTTGAATAAAGTGTATCGTTAATATATAATTTTGTATTCTTTGGTAAAATAATACAACCTCTTTCGAAACCTTCAACGATATTCGATGTACCTGATATCGTATTAACATTATTTTCTGCTAATGTTAAGTCCAAAAAATATTTTTGTCTTGAAGAATAATGAGTATATTTGCACTATTAACTTAAACAGATATTTCAACAATTCATCTCGAATTTTGATATGTTTACCATTTGAGTAAGTTCACAATAAGATAAAATACAATTAATCTCAAAAAATATGATTAAACGTCACAAGATAGTTAATCAAGATGTCAATATCAACATGACATGAATTATATGTTTTTCTTTATGGATAAACACTAATTTAAAATAGTATGTTCTTCGAAACATGCGCTACTTCGGGAACACGTCGTATTTTACTATTACTTTTTCAAAAGCAATATGTCAATATTCTTGTAGGATATTATAATTTATGCTCTTCAAGAGTAAGTAATATTTTTCTATATATTAAATATAATGTTGTGCTATTTCACGAGGAAAAACAAACTATATGTAGATAGATCTACAAGTATTATTCTAAATATTAATTATAATATTATGTTATTTCAAGAGCAACAACAATTTTATAATAGAGAAATATAAGAATGCTAAATTCATAAATTATACTACAAACGTGAACGAGATAATTAATCAAACAATTAAAAAAACTAAATTCAGTGATTAGATATGCACAATTATATGTGACTTGGGTAGAAACTAAAACAAGATAATTATATGCACGTCAAAACTAAATACGGCGATTGAAAATTAATTGGAACATTGAACTACACGGGCTACTCACGAAAATATTGAAACAATGAAATAATTCATACCTTAGCAGTTTCGTTCCCAACCAATTCTAAGGGCACCTTTCACATGGCATAATGATTCACAAAAAATTCTCGAGAAGAAATTTACACGTTTTATAATGAATATCTATATAAAAAAAATTCACATGTCACCAAATTGATTTTGGTACATATGAGAGATGATTATGTTTTAAAAAAAATTACTACATTCTCTAAACTTTGAAAAATTAAGCTTTCATGCTGATAACGTATTGTGAAAAGAGAATAAAAGTCAATAGATTTGTATGTATTGTAATGAGACAAAAACCCTATATTTATAGGGAATGAATAGGGATACATGATATCTAGGGCTGTATGGGTACAATTGTCATTCACTAATAACTTACAATTTACAACAATCTTCATGGATCTTTTTGTACACCAAGTTTTAGGTTGTACATTGAAATTTCATTTGTTTTTACCAAAAAAATTGTACACGAAATATTTAGGAAAAATCACCCCAAACCCTACCTATAAACTATAGTATTCAAAAGTAATATTGTCTAGTTTTAATTTCACAAATCAGGTGATAATACAGATTTATTAAATTAATTAATACATTATTGATATGGAAACCATTTTATCGTCATTTTCTCTCACTACTCTCTCTCCTTATCACAGAAACAGTTGGCTCCGACGACAAAATGAAGAAGAAAGTTTACTCTAGCGGCAACCGTTGTTTTTGGGCTTTGGAAGAAACTGTCATTCTCTTCATCGACAAATTCACAAAAGTCTGACATCACCACTGTTGAGCATAGCAAGGCTTACTGCGTACAACTCATTGCTAAGGGCAACGTCGAGTTAATTTGCTTTAGGGTGGTGGTTGGTGGGTTTTGGTGTGGTTTTTTTTGGTGGTGGTAGTTGTTTTGCAGTCGCGTATAGTGGTTGTTGGTGGTGGTGGTGGTGGTGGTGCGACGATGGTGATGTGGTGAACTAATGATGGATATGGTGGTCGACAGATGGCACCGACGATGGATCTAATTTGGATGACATAGAAATGAAAAGTGGGAAATGCTTTGAAAGTGCAGGATATAGATTAAATAGAGGTGGTGGTGATGCCGTTTATATGTTAATTGTGACTCTTTGTGATTAAGTATGTGTTTAATCGTGATCGATTATGATCAAATATGTTTTCATTGTGGTTGTATGTGACTAGATTTGTTTTAACTATGAATGTATGTTGCCAAATTAACAGTGACTTGGTCACATATAGTTACAGTTTATACTGACATGATAACATACGTCGCGTTTAAGACAAATCTAATTACAATTAGTCACAGACAGATAACACGAGTCTAGTCATAAACAATAACAGTTTACAAATAGATGATCACAAACAATAGCAACTTACGTAGATCTGATCGCAAACAATTACTGTGAAACAAGACATGGTCACATATGGCACAAAGCACATCGTTAATGGGTTAATGTCATGTTGAGATTTCATGAAATGCAAAAAATTGTTCAGAAATTATGAATTATCATTAGTGCTGCGAATGAATTATTGAGTTTTGGAATTCCATTGAAAGTGGTTATGAACGACATTTTTTAGGGGATAGAAGGTTGGAAAGTGTATTGATATAGATAGAATTTTTATGAGGGAAAGATCCGATGACATTGGTGCATGCACGCTGATGGAAGGTTGGAAAGTGTATTGGTATCGATATAGATGAAGTTTTGATGCAAGGAACAATACATCTCGTATATGGTTAATTGTTAGATTAATTCTTTTCAAGGGATTGAAAGGCCCAAATGCCATCCCTCACTTGTCAAACCCATTTTTGCTACCATTCTTGTTGCGATTGCAAATGGTGAAACACAATTAACACTAATTCTAAGTACATATGGGCAACAAAATTTCGGTTGAAGCGGGTGGTTATGGAGCTGTATTAGAATATGTAGATTTAATTTTGAATTTGAGGAACAACCCCAAAAATGGACTCAATAGATACCGGGCCCACTCTTTTCACGTCAAGTACGTATCCGACCCGTTTTTACCGGAATAGAATCAGTAGTTTGACTGGAATGAACGCAGGAGGCACTTTTCGGCAATAGACAAAAAATGTTCGGACCACGGCGGTTTGATTATAGCAATACTCGCACTATCAACGAATATCTCTGCAATCTTCCATATTAAATCTCTCACTCGTATTTGAATATATGTAAAGATAGATATGATGTTGAAGGATAACCAGATTGTCTGAAAATTTTCATCTCCTTATTGTTATATATTCGTCTATTTGTATGTAGAAAACCAACAACTCATCATCAAAAGAACCCAAATATATTCTCTCTCTCTCCTCACAAACACAGATGTCCACCCCTTTCGTATACAAAAGTCACATTATTTATACTAGTCTGGACGACATGATAGTCGTTGGATTAAATCCCGTGTGGCAGCATCTCCTAAACTGAAGCTTCACTTCACCATCTACTTTCTACATTTAATATTTGACAAAGGGTCAACCAACCTAGTTATAGGCTGACATATTGACGTACAAATACTAAAAAGTTACAAATACTTTATTACAGACGTCCCATCAATCAACCCCAACAGATCCTCAAATCTTGTTATGCGGCTGCATTGACTCTAGCATTTGTTGGCTTGAGCTTCAGGTAGCGTGGAGGGGCCTCTACAAAGAGGCTTCGGAACTTTGGCACCTCAGGTATAAGGAGCCTTGGCGTTTGTCCTCCTACGTGGTTCCTTACCGTTTTGGGCTGAAGAGACATCAGATAGATCAACACTTCGGTACTTAGGGGAGCATCGGACAACTGCATTTATCTGTTGACTTTGGCTCTATTGGCCATTTGTCATATTGACTACGGGGAATCTACCACTACTTACGTGAATAGATTGCTCACGTGTCAATCTACGTGGAGTGTTGATTTTGGGCTTTATTTTGTGGGGGGGGGGGGGGGGGGTAACAATGTACGTCCTTATGAAGAAAATAATCAATGTTGGTAGGACAAGCCGTATCGAGATTTGAAAACGAGCTAGGTTACACTTGACAATAAGGGTCCGTTTGATTGCAAATGTGGTATTTGGGTGAAAAGAAAATGTTTTATTGAAAATTAAATTGTTCAGAATTTGTTTTATGGGGAAATTGTAATTAATTGTATTTGATTGGTATAATTTCTACCTGAAAAATATTGAAAATTTGGTGTCCGTTTGACTTTTTTTTTTATGAAAATTGTTCATTAAAGTGATATTTTTTTAAACCATTGGATCGACATTTGTTCCAATTGACAAAAAAATTTAAAATTAAAAATAAAAGTGATAAAAAAATTTACCATCATGTCTAAAAAATTTCTAATTGCCCCAAAAAAAAAAAAAAAAAATGGAACCTGAAAAGTCATTTCCCACCAAAACGGTGAGAATTGCTTTTCCACAAAATCAAGGAAAATGGGCGTGCACATGGCCTGAGCAGAATATTTTGACCACGATAAGCAGACAGATTACAGACTACCACCAACACCTGGATAATATATAAATATATTAGATAGAGTGGATTTAAAGCAGAACCTTAGGTGGTACTTGTCGTTAGAACCCAACCACCATTAATAGAATCAACAAAATAAATCCCTTCAACCTTGACCAGTTTCTAAATTTAACTGCTAATATCTTTAAATGCAAGCTACTTCAAAGTTTTAATTGTGAACAATTTTGAGATTGTAGAAGATCTGATTACAAAAATATTGAAAAACCTCAATAATAACGATCACTATATCAGCAGATTACGAATGTAGACTACAAACAAGAGAAGAACATGCCAACAAGCTACCTATACTGTCACAACTTCCACTCGATGATTTTGCCAAAAGGTTAGCTCGACTTCAATATCCACGGTTTCTTGCTGATTCATAAAATCCGGGATCATAGTCTAAGTCACGAGCATACCAGATATATATATATTTTTCATATGGTTCTTTCTCAACACAAGCGTAGAGCCATTGGCATGCTTGCTACAAATGTACAAAACGGGGTAAATTTTGGAAAATGGCAAGGACAAAACGACCCTATGCAGAACAGATCTCTACTGCAGCAATTGGACTATTTGTCATTGAGTGCTGCGAGTCAACCCACTTTTTGATGCACTCCTGCACAAAATGATAAGAGTTGAATGAAAACCAGTAGTATTATCAGAAACTAGTCCTAAAAAGAAAAAATCGGACATGGTAAATTCGATTTTTACAGATTTTGCATGATACAAAGTCAACATGAAATCTTTGTTTAACTAACATGGGCGCACGGGATACAGATTTCAGAAATTTACCTCTATTAATTTCTCGTTCTCATAAATTATAGATTAAATTTCAGTAAACCTTGCACTGCATATTCATTTCAAAATTTACTTGTTGACTCCCTCCCACAATAATGCAGAACAATCAGATATTCCAACCACTTTCATAAAACCTTTCTTCAAAGTTTTGTGATTTGGCACTGATATTGGCACATTTGCACTTACTCAAACATACGTTTAGTTTCATAGTCGCATTCACCACTTTAAAAACCATATTTACCACAAGAAATGAAAAATGAACAAAAGAGAAAGTGCACTAAGAATGCAAGAGTTCGAACAGCAGATGCACAAGATAGCAAAAAAGCAAAGGGTATGAAGATACTTTAAAAAGTAGAAAGTTAAACCTAAAGACTAAGGATATGGCAAAGTCGAACCAAAAGACTCCAAGGATATAGCAATCAGTTAGTACTGCATAGTTTGAAGCACCGGAGGCACGTGTATAATGAAATTATAACTTAAAAGTTAGTTTGTCATAAATAAATATAATGCTGCTCCTACCCCTATAGGATGGCAAAGCAAGAAAAAAGAGAAACAAAAAATGTCGGGGAGCTAGTATCCTTTATGCATGCTTGACACTAAACAAATTGGTAATCATCATAGAAGTATAAACTTTCATATGAAACACAAACATTAAACTAATGAGCATTAGAATCAAAACTGAACCAATCAGGAATAGTTGGCAGAAAATTGTAAAGAGCAGGCATACCGTCCAGGGAGTAACTGAGAACTGTTAAGAGAATTCTTAGAATTCCCGAGTCGTTTGACCCTATTTTCATGATCTTTCTCCTTACGCATGGCAGTCACCTCCTTCTCCATAGCAGCTACCTCCCTTCTCATCTTCTTAGCCTCAATCTCCATGGCCTTCGTTAAAGTTTCTACCTTCTTTGATAGCATCTGATCAACAAGATAGACAAGGTTTTGAGAAGAAGCGACTAGAAGTTAATCGTAACATCACTAAGAAATTAACCTCATTTGTATCATCCCTGTCTTTAAGGCTTTGGTCCTTTTCATGACCAGCTTTCCTCAAGGCAATCACCTCTTTCTGTAACAGATCATATAACAACCCTGGAACAGTATCCTCTGTTTCTGTAACCCGTACATCATTGGAATTTTCCTCTTGGTTCGTTTTCCAAGTACTGTCCTCTGTCTTGCTCTCCTTAGTTCCATCACACGACTGACTTTGTTTGAAATTTGATCCTAGTCCATTTAAGAGGTTTTTACCCCTGTCCAAAGATCGCGAGCCACCGTCAAATGACTTTGAGGTCCCTTTTGCATGCTTCAACATGGAACTGCTCCCAGAAGATCGCAGCTGAAAGGAAGGTAACCTCTTGGTTAAAAAACCATTGGAAGTCAACTTGGAAATGTGTTCAGCTCCACCTAGTGATTGGCGACGTGAAGGACCATTGCTAGTACTTCTTAAATCTGGTGTGCTGCGACTGGCCGTGTTTGGTGATCTCAAAGTCTCTTCAAGAACTCTTAATCGCAATTGATATTTATCCTGGAGGACGAAGTGAAAGCTTAATTATTACAATGAAATGGAACTAAGTTAAAAGTCCTAATTGGGTAGGTACACCCTATAACAAGCCGATTACTTTTAACTGGGCTTCAGACTTTGAAGTTCGCTCAGCTATAGCAAGCTTGTCCCGTAGTTGCTGCATCTCACCCTGTGATAAAAGCCTTTAGTTAATACAAGAACTGCTGAAAATGAGTATTAAACCATCAGTAATCATAGCGCAGAAGAAGCCAGGTAGCAAGGGAAGAAACATACTTGCAAGCACCTTCTTTCTTCAAGCCATTGTTTTACGGGCATCACTTTGTCATTAGCATCTTTCCATTCGTTTGCCACCACAGTTGCCACCCTGTTTGCTGTTACTTTTGCACGAGCTAGCTCTCTATCAAGAGTCTTTCTTTCCTCCTGAAAAACATAAATTAAAAATGTCACGCCTGTTAGGTTGTATCAGACTCTCAGACCGATCTGTATATGCAAGTTGAGCACGCAGATCTCTGTGGCACATTACATTCATCTCCTGAACCTTCCGCTGGTAGTCCCGTACAGCATTAGCAGCTGCACCACCAGCAAGCACGGCCTCTTCGAGCTCATGCACAGTTTGGGTAAGCTTTTCAACATCTGCAACCTTTTGTCGATGCATTTTATCCAAAATCTTATTCTCTTCCTGATACACATATGTTAGATTATATCTAAAGTCAGGAAAAGGGGGAAAATCAAAATAATATAAATTACAACTTTTATTGGTCCTTAAAAATTAAAAGAGTAGGCATGATTGCAATACCTGACAGATTTCTATCTGCTTCATCAACTCTTGGTTCTTGTTTAGGAGATCATCCACCATAGAAGCCTTTGCCAATGCCACTTGCACAGTTCTCTCTGCTTCGAGCAGAGCAGCTTCTTTCGATTTAGTGAGTCGTTCCAATGCTTTGTTATCGTCCTGTAGTTTTGCAATCTAAAAGGAACAAAAAGGCAATGAGTAAGGAACTCTTCTCAAAACGAGGTTCCCAGTTTTGACATATAAGCAGACATCAAAGCAAGAAACAACACAACAGAAACCTCTTGTCGAGAAAGCTTGAGCTCAGCTTCCAAGGGTGCTAGTATGGCTTCAATTGGAGGCATATCATCATCCTTTTGAGCAGCATGAACTCTTCGAAGAGTGGCTTCTGCTGCAAACTGAGCTGCCATGGAGGCCTTCTTCTCATCATTGATTCTCTTAATTTCAAGATTCTGTTGACAATAAATCATTAGCACAGTCATCAAAATCTAATAAGAAAATGGAAAGCTCTGGTAGGTACCTTGCTTTCAAGAAGAGATTCTGTTTGCTTGAGCTTCTTCTCCACCTTTGTCAATTCCTCTGTGAGCTACAGTAAAAATGGGAGATCTCAGATTTCACTAAAACTCGGGAGGATCACTCCATGCATCTCATAAATTAGGGGGAAAATGTAAGAGAAACAAGAGCATACAAAGAAAGAGAATACCATGTTGATTGGTTACAATGCCAAGATCAAACATTGTAAGCATAGTAAAAAATTACATTTAATACTAGAGAAAAAAGCTCACAGTTTCTTTGTGTTATTTGGGGTTTAAAATCCCAGCATTGAGTGCCCATTTATATGAATCAGCCTAACATTTGCAATCTCAAACGAAATTTATTTTAAAGCTAAAATTGATTAACGGAGTGAAATTTACTAAGAGGATCCACATGAACTCGAAGAGTTAGCAATTGGCATGATACATAAAGAATTGAACAAATCGGCAAGAGGAGAACCACACTGATAAAGAACAAGACTTGTTTTATAAATCATATAGTTGTCATTGGACCTTTGAACCTGCGATAAATATATACAGCCCCTCTTTGAGCCACATTATTTTTTTCATTCTCATTCTTCTACTCATTTTCAACTAAACATTCTTCAATAAAATAATATTTTTCATCACATCAATAACTTTTCCTTCTTTTTCAACTACATATTCCCCATTACATCAAACAAAAAAATGCATTCTTGGACTCAAAATGTGCACCAAATAGGGGCACGGAAAGAAAATCTTTTCTTGATAATCCGCTACCACTTAGGTAGTTAAAGTGAAATCGACACTAAAGGAAGAATATGTTTTCAATTCTCTTATTATTAGAAACTATTTTCTTGCCAATGAGATGTAGCTCACGTATCAAAAGGCTGAAGCCATAAATAAATGAGATTCCCCCATCTGATATGTGGCAAACTCAATTACAGTTACACTTCAAGTAAACTTATATTCAGTTGCAAAGATTCTCGGAAAGACAAACATGGTAACCATTTTTTGCAGTTCAGTTCGAGCTTACTTAGTAAATCCTGATAGGAAAAAAGTTCTTGTCATTTCCTTTGTTTCTTTAGTTTCTCTCTAACTCTGCGCATTCATTGGGCTTCACCTCATGCACTAAAACTCATACACTCCACATTGCCACAAAACTAAAGATACCTTCAAAAAATTCCAATTTTCACATTACCGAGCGCCACTTAAACTCCTCTTCCTTTCGGTGTCCTGCTCTGCCACAATTACGTAAAAAATCAATATTTTTATTTTACAATATAAGTATTCCATTTATCTATGTATTCCATTAACCTTTCACTCAATGCTGAATTTCCCACTTCAATACACAACATTGTACAAACACAAACTAACCATTTACAGCATAAAAATCAATAAAACATCATGAAACGTAAATTTAATATTTAAAAGGAAAATAGGAGACAATGGAACCTCTTCAACAGCTTTCTCACGGAGGCGCTCTGACAACTTCAATGCCTTGATCTTAGATTGCGCTTCTCCCAATTCCCTTTCCTTATCTGCAAACCACAAAATTCTAATCAAAATGCCATTGTTTCAAACATTAAAACGACCTCAATACATCTTATATAACCATTTAGTTTTCAGCAATTCCTATGAAACGACAGCGTTTCGTACTAAAGCACGACAGAAATCTAGTGGATCCAGAAGGAGAGACTGACCTCTGACTTCATTTTCAAGGCGATTGAGCTCCAACTTCACCGGATCCGAGCCGTGGAGCAGGTTTATGAAGTCATCGGAGTCCATACTAGGCCGGAGCGATGCCCTCCGCCGCGATGAGGAACCTTTGCTCACCTCCTTGAACGAAGCCGACGCTGCCAGTGGCGTCACCGTCGGGGACATGCTCGGCCGCGCATTGATACTCGTTTCGTCGGAACTCATCTCCGGCGTCGCTCTAACACTTCCGTCGCTGGATACATCCGCCATTTCCGATCTATAATCCTTTCCACTCGTACATCAAGTATCTAAAACCTCCAAATCAATATCTAGAATGTAGGAAATTATACCCCACTCTCACCAATGATTCATAAAATTATATCTTCAGATATAGAGTGAGAGAAAAACGAGGTCAAACATTCAGTACCTAAACCAAAATGAGCGATAGTTCAAACGATGTGATTTTTGTGTTTAGTAATGTTTTGTGCACTCAAGATTTAATGACATCACAGAGAGAGAGAGAGTAAAATGTCTGGACTCAAGTATCACTTATTTAGATCATGTTTGAAACCTATTTTATTTTAATAATGTATTTTAAAATAGTAGATTTATAGAAAATGTATAAAAAAAATTTTGAATTTGCGTAGAATACTATTTTATTAAAAAATGTATAATTGAAAAGAAGATTGAGAAAAATATATTTTAAAAATAATGAAAATCAAACAAGGTCTAATCAAATTGTGCATTGCCGAGATTCGATAAATAAATTGAGCATTATCTACAAGTCTCACGAGAATCTCATACAAGTATCTCTCGACTCATCTAATGGAATTATGCAATAGTTAGGTATTTCTCGACTCGTCTATGAAATTTTGCCAACAAAAGATCCAATTGTATTCAAAGAACGGCGGATACGAAAAAGTACAAGAGAGACACATAAACCAATCAATTGTATCGATGGTATTCTTGAATTTGGAATAAAAAGAGGAGTCTTTTGTTGAGAAAATTTGAGCACCATGCACGCATTAGTTAAGTTTTGATGAGAAAATGAGCATTATGTACGCGTTTGAAAATGTCACTGTACAAGTATCTTTTGACTCATCTAATGAAATTGTGAAGAAGATAGTTTTTCATTAGAAAATTTAAATACTATCTACATATATGAGAAGGTCCCAACTTGAGGATCATCAACTCATCCAATGTAACTATGAAGGTGTTTGATTTTAACGAGAGAGAGATTAAGCAAAGTTTACATTTATGAGAGATACATGTGAGTTGTGACATATCTAACAGTCTAAAATTTAGAACCAACGGCTTTCTTTTTTGGAAAAATACAATTATTTGTTTGGGTGTGAGCGTGCTTTTAATAGTCAGTATGTGAGAGAGAGAGGGACAGCTTGGAATAGTGTGTGTGATAGAGTCAATTTAGTGTGCGTATGAGGTGCGATTAGCTGTATGTTTTGGGAAAAACAGCATTTCAGACAGTGATATACATTAAACAAACAAAAGATATCTGGAAAATTTGAACTAATTGCTCTCTATCTACTTTTCTAGTAATAAGTTAGTCCTCAGCCTTTAATATGAAGCAAGTTAGTACTCGTTCTCAGATTATTATGGTACAATCAGTCCCTAGTAGTAAAAACCATCCAAATACTTCTTAAATTGTCGGACCTCATGAGCAAACACGATTCACTTCGGGTTTTTGACACCAATTAATTTGAAAGCAAAATGTAAACTTATAAAATTGGATGTATGAGGATATGTGACTGTTTAATAGATTCAATGATTTTGATTATGAATGACTGATAAAAAGTTGAAAATAGACTTTGATCATCTTTAGAAGTTAGGAATCGATGATATTTTGTCATTAACATTAGTGGAATGCTAGGAACACATTTTTTTACTTAGGGAGATAACGATCATGGATGCAACAACGAATTTTTATATTTCGGTACATTTGAAAAAATTCTAACATTTGGTTTGTCATTCTAAATTATTTTTTTCTCAAAATTATAAACTGAAATACATGTTTTGTTTGAAATTTTGACAAAAAAAAAACTTATCACATTTGATTCCATAATTTGATTAATCAGTAAAATTTTATGATTTTATGTTATGTTAATATATTATCAAGTAATGTATACAACTTAAAGTTTGATTAAAGTATTTTTTCCACTACAAATATTTTTAAATAATATTAAATAAAAGTTGGCAAACTAATACCCTAATACAAACGTGCAGACTCATCAACAATAATACATCATCTATTATGAAAATTAACGACATGCCATGAGCATGTAAGTATCCATCTTAATCGACATAATATTCTCTCATGATTCCGAGCAGTTAGTTTATTGACAGGCCACAATATAATAACATTTAGGTTCTAGATTAGATTTTTTTACGGTAAAAAAAAAAAAAAAACTGTTTATTATGGGCATAAATTGATAATTTCATAGTTATATAATTTAATATAATCTACTTATTTATCAAAGAAACATCTGAATACAAGGAAAAATTGTAGTACATCATGCTTATCAGACATGGCATAAATAAATTTCAGAAATTTATCATGCATAACCGCGTTTTTAATTTATCTGTCAATTCAATGAAATTATATTGAGTGCCCCTTCAAAGCAAAAACTTAAGTTTATAGGTACTCATTGGCGGTATTAATAGGACGAGTCGAACCGCTCGACTCGATTCACCAGGCTAGACAAGCACGAGCCGGCTCACACACGAGCTAATGAGCTTGTGAGTTAACTCATGTGAATCGAAGCGAGAAAATCTTTATTGAACTCGTTAGTACGTGCGAGCTATTCATCCCACTTAATACCTTATATCTAATCAAATCCTATTTCATAGAAAACTATTATTATTCATGTCGGCATCCCTTTGGTTCTTGTCTATTTGTTTGTTAATATGCTTTATACACGTTGATGTTTATGCACCAAGAGGCAGGGTCGGTCCTCATAATTATGAGACCATGAACGATAAATTATTACTCGACTCTTAAATATAAATGAAATGAACAATTTTAAAATAAATAATTTATTTTTAATTTCATAAAAATTAGTTTATAAATTTTAAAGACACTTTATAAGCTTAGCAAAAAAATTCTAGGGAAATATTTTTATTATTATTATTATTTTTTTTGCATTGACTTTTTTCTAGATTTTGGTAGATAGGAAAAAAAAAAAAGGATAGAACACTAGGTAATAGTCTCATTTTGTTGTTTTGTTATTGCTTTTTAAATGATTAAATGACCAACTAAAAGAAATATAAAGGACAATTTTTATTAAGCTATTGATTTTTTAATTTTTTTGGCCATTAGATTTTGAGGCCCAAAGGCAAATGAGGTCATTTGCCTTGGGCCAGGGCCAGGGCCCGCCAAGAGGCTCCCAACCAACCAACAAAGTTAGCTAAAAATCTTTGTTCTCAACAAATCCAATTAATTAGTTAAGTATAAGTTTAAACTTACTGACAATAACATGTTCAGGACCATAAGAGCAATAATATTAGCTAACTTGTTATTAGGATGGCCCCCCATCTCTCCCTATCAGTACCCTACTTTTCGTGGCGATTTTGACTTAGTCTAATTAATAATTAATTGGAAGTGTGTTAATAGGTAAAAAACAAGATCAGTATAATTAAGTAATCGAGTCCATAACAAGAAATAAAAAAACCTTGAGGAAAACAGAATAGGATATATCTTTCAACAGTTTTGCTGTTTACGATTTAGTGACATCAATGAAATATGAATAATGCTGAGTGTGTATTCAGCTTGATAGCCCTCTTATAAAGGGGGTGATACCCGCAAGTCTATGTTGAAAAATACACCGAGAATGTAATAATGTTGCAGTAATCAAATACTAACTTGAAGACAAGACATCAAAATTGAAATATCCACCAAAAGACTTGATCACGATACCGCTGTCCTCAAACAATATTTGCCCCCTTTAGAATTGAAAATTGTTTGAAGAGATGATGGCAAATGGTTTGCAGGATTTAAAACAAGTCTTAGAAAAGATTAATGCTCAAACAATCAAGCAAAATCTTTTAGAATCAAGAACACTCAAGAACTATGAATATAAAGAAGAAAATTAAATTTGAAATGAAAATTTTCTCTCAAAATGAGGCTATAATTTTTGTATGTTTTTTTAATCTTTAAGTTGATCACAAACCACTTATTTATAGCATAAAAACAATGCTGCACAAAGTGGTGCAAAAAACTCTCCAAAAGCTACCAAATTTGAATTTCAAACGAGCAAAAATCAACTTCCAAACGGTTAAAATATTGTACCATGCAGCCACAAGGTACAAACCCATGTAGCCGCATGGTTCAAACCATACCGGGACATTTAGTCCCAGTAAATACCCATGCGGCCGCATGGTACAAACCCATGCCCGTATGGTACAAACCCATGCGGCCGCAATGTATAATTTTTTTTAATCTCATTTCTTCATTCCAACATTTATTTGTTTTGAACAAAAATCATTTTCTAACAATCCTCAACTTGTTCAAAATCAAATAAACTTTTATATTCAAAGTTATACGATAATTATGCATAAGGATTAGATATCTTTCGATTTGAATCTAACCATAGTGTAATTCAAACAAAGCAAAATCAGAATCAAAGGTTGCATGAAACTTTGAACCATTTGTTCCAAATGACAATACCAATTCGAACACGCACATGAGTATCACGTGTTCTCAAATTTCTCAAACTCGCTTAGCGCTATTATGACCTTGCACTAATCATTTTTCAATAAATTTTTAAAAGAGAAACTCTAACTCTCTATTGAGGCGGCACCACCTTGAAGTTTATTTAGGCGAAGTTCTTCCAGTATCTTTGTTACTTTTAAGATACTTGTTATTAATACTGAACTTCATTAAGAATTTTAATTTATCCATCACTTCAGTAACAATCAGCATTATAACTAAGATAGGATTATTGCGGATATCAATAATGCTGAAACTATCCACATGTTGAATGACTTGTTATTACCCTTTGAACCCATAAATTAGTTTTTGAGTAATGATGGGTAGGGTTGCCATCATTGGTGGACCTTTTTTTCATTTAAGAGTTTCAACCCAATCCTACTTGTAGTAGAATTTACTAAATCTCTATTTAGGGGTTTAGTTAAAGGATCCGCTAAATTCTCAATTGATTTTACATAATTTAGGGAAATTGTTTCACTCTTGATTAATTTCCTTATGTAATCATGTCTTAGACTCATATGTCTAGACTTTCCATTATATACTTCGTGTATTCTTTTGCTAACGTGGTTTGACTATCACACACGATAGGCATAGAAGATATTATCTTCAGGCTCAAAGGTATCTCGTATAAGAGTTCCTTAAGCCACTCAGCCTCTTTCCCGATTTTTGATAGTGCAACAAACTTTAATTCTATAGTTGAGTGTGTTATACATGTCTGTTTCTTTGATTTCCAACAAACAGCTCCACCATCAAGTGTAAACACCCAACTTGAAGTGGATTTATTTTCACCTGTGCTAGATATCCAACTAACATCTGTAAAACCTTCCAATACAGCTGGGAATTTAGTATATTGTAGACCTAAATTCTTGATTTTCTTTAAATATCCAAGAACTTTTCCAATGGCCTTCCAATGGATATTGCTCGGGTTACTAGTAAACCTACTAAGTTTACTAATTGCAAATGCTATATCCGGTCTCGTACATTGAACGGCATACATGAGACTTCCAATAGCACTTGCATATTCTAATTGAGCAATTTCTCTTCCATCATTTTTTACAAGCTTTGAACTTGGATCAAGTGGGGTACTACAGTTTTTTATGTTCAAATGTTTGAATTTATTTATCATACTCTCTTTATAGTGTGATTAACTCAAATAATAACCCCCAATATTTTTGGTAACCTTGATACCTAAAATATTATCTACTTTTCCAAGATCTTTCATCTTAAATATGGAAGATAGAAACATTTTCGTTTCTTTGATCCCATCCATGTGATTACTCATAATCAACATGTCATCAGCATTCAAGCAAATAAAAATCACATAATTTTCACATACTTTACAATATAAACGTTTATCTACACTATTACGTTTAAAGCCAAAAGATATTATCGCTAAGTCAAATTTCTCATTCCACTTCCTAGGTGCTTGCTTCAAACCATATAATGATTTTATTAGCTTGCACACCTTTTGTTCATTTTCAGGTAGAACGCCTTCAGGTTGTTCCATATTGACCTCCTCATCGAGATCTCCATTCAAGAATGCCGTCTTAACATCCATTTGATGAACATACAAGTCACGTATCGAAGCTAAAGCAAATAATATCCTAATAGATGTTATTCTAGCTACCGGTGCATACGTGTTAAAATAATCAATTCATTCCTTTTGTCGATAACCTTTGGCTATTAATCTAGCCTTAAAGGTATTAAGAGAACCATCAGTATTATACTTTCTCCTAAACATCCATTTGCAACCTATAGGTTTAGATCTGGGTGGTAAATTGACAAGTTCCCATGTATTATTTGACATTATCGAATTCATTTCGTCCTTAATAGCATCTTTTCAAAAGATGTTATCACGTGAAGTTATAATTTCTTTATAAGTTTTAGGGTCGGTTTCCACTTGTAGAACAAAAGGAATTGTTCTTACAACATTCACACTATTTCCCTCTACCAGGTAAAAGGAAATGAGTTGAGAGTCAATCTCATCCGATCCCAAGGACTTCGCAATTCGAGTTCTTTTGCTTTTTCGTAGTTCACTAGATTCATTAACATGTTTAGAAGATGTTTCATCTCGTGTTCCACTTGAGCTAGGGATATCATTATGAATTTCCCTCAATTCGTTATCTGAAGATAATGAATTCTCAAAGAACTCCACATTATTTGATTCGATAATCACATTGGTTTCTAAATTCAATAATCTGTAAGACTTGCTATTGTTAGCATATCAAAAAAAAAAAAAAAAACATTTTATGCCTCTTGGACCCAACTTGGTCCGGTTAGGATTTGTGTTCTTACAATAAGCAAGAAAGCCCCACACTTTAAAATAACCAATGTTCGGTTTTCTTCCTTTCCACAATAATGCTTCACCACATAAATTAAATGGTAACTTAGCATACATTAACATAGCATTTATCATATCAACTAAAGTTGTATTTTTCCTTTCAACCAATCCATTTTATTCGGGTGTCTTAGGTACAGAACATTGATGTACTATATCATATTGTTCACAAAATGAATTAAAATCACTAGAAAAATATTCACCTCATCTATCACTTCTTAGAATTTTTATTTTCTTACTTAGGTAATTTTCTACTTCATTTTTATATGTTTTAAACATATCAAAGGCCTCATATTTATGCTTAATTAAATAAACATATGTATACCTAGAGTAGTTATCAATAAAGGTAATAAAGTATCTATTACCACCTCTAGTCAACATTCCATTTAATTCACATATATCGGTATGAATTAATTTTAAAATATTAGAAGTCCTATTAATACTTTGATAAGGCTTCTTAATCATTTTAGATTCAATACATGTCTTACATTTATAAGCATCATTTTCATTATATGAAATCATGTCACATTTTAACATACGTTTCATAGTACTTTTACCTATGTGACATAATCTAGCATGCCATAACGAAAATGAATCAATAACAATATAAGCAAAGTCAACTTTATTATTTAAAGACTTGTCAATAGTACAAAGTTTGACCATTCCTTCACTAGAATAGCCTTTACCAACAAATTTCCCATTTAGGGAAAGTACAAATTTACCGAATTCATAAACACATTTTATGCCCGATTTTCCTAAGAGATTTCAAATACTAAGTTCATATTCATATCGGGAATATGTAGTACATTTGTTAAGGTAACCGTCTTGCTGGAAGTGAAAATAATATCCACGTTTCCTTTTCCATACACTTTGGATCTGACCACGTTACCCATTTGAATCTCTTGTTCTCCATCAGTTTCGAAATAAGTCTTGAATAATGACTTATCATATGATACATGTACAGTTGCACATGTATCATACCACCACCCGAGAACCTTTCCCTTGATTGCATTGATTTCACTAACGGTGGCCACAATATTGTCTTCTTTGATGGAGTTTACTTTTTCTTCGGTGTTGTTCTTTTTCCGGTATCGACATTCTTTTACATATGTCCAGATTTTTCACATACAAAATAACTACATTTTGTCTTTTTCTTGGAATTGTTGAAGTTCATTAAAGGCTTTCTCTTGTTGGTTTTGGTAGACGGTTCAGGCTTCTCCACGGCATTGGCTTTAGATGTGCCTTCATAAGAATTATCATTCTTATCTTTTGCCCTTGATTCCTTTTCAATTCGAAGATGTTTTTGCAATTATTCTCAAGATTAGTTTTCGGAACTATGCATGATTTTCTTCCGGTATCCTTTCTAAGATCCGGAAAGTTTGGCAATAATAGCCCCCACTTGGAAAGTTTCCGGAATTTCAGTCTTTAGCGCCTTCAACTTATTCACAAGTACTTGCAATTCATGTATTTGGGGGAGTATGAGAATATTTTCAAGAAATTTGAAATCAAAATACCTCGAAATTAGAAACTTCTTTGTTCCCTCTTCTTCGGCTTTGTATTTGTTTTCCAATGCGTTCTAGATTTCCTTTGCGATGAAGTGTTGGTATAGAGATCATATAGCCGGTCTGATAGAGCATTTAGGATGTGACCACGACATATAAGTTCATTGTCTTTCAGCCCTTACCACATTGGTTTCTTCATTTATAGCCTAGAAACAATGCTACACGAAGTAGTGTAAAAAACTCTCCAAAAGTCACCAAATTTGAATTCAAAACGGGCAAAAATCAACCTCCAAACGGTTAAAATATTGTATAATGCGGCCGCATGGTTCAAACCAACATTTATTTATTTTGAACAAAAATCATTTTCTAACAATCTATCTAACTTCAAAATACAAGAAAGTAGATGACGTCTAAAAGAATCCAAACATTTGATTTGTTTCATTATTTAGACACATTTGGTTTAGCCGGGATAAGATTTTTAGTAGATTTAGATTTTGATAAAAGTTGATAAATTTGCGAGTCTCATAAAATGTGTGATTGAAAATGAGTTTGAAAAAAAAAACTTTTACAAATGTGGACCAAACAAGTCATAGTAAGTACGAATATTTGGCGTGGGCAATTTGATGAACTTTATACTTGCAATGTTGATATACATAAATTTTGTTTGTCTTGGAGATCAAAAGTAGTCACATTATTGCACCCAAGGCTTATTCTACTGTGAAATGTAAGATGTGGTGTAGTTTGTCGACTTTTTTGCTTCTTTGTGGTCTATATCGGCTAAGTTATGCTCGATTATGGATGCTGTACATTTTATTTATTTCAAAATATCACAAATTGTATATAACACTCTAAGAGATCACTTTTAGTGTGCACGTTAACGTGCACAAAATATGTAACACTATCATACAACGTACAATATGAAATTTTATTTTTAATCAGACCATGCTTTTCAAAATTCAGCTGGTATTAGACATATCTTCTGTGCTGCCGCCGGAATTGAAAAAAATATGATGCTGTGAATATGGTTATTTGTATAATTTTGATCAAAATCTAAGTCTAGTATGTTTGGAATTAGTTTCAAATATGAGCCTCTCTTTGATATTTCCCCTTGAGAAAATTAGGCTCACTACTTTGACAAAGAAACCAAATAGATTAATGCACTTAATATAAATTTAAATCTCTAATCACTGTAATTTATACGTCCCAAAATCCCGAAAAGCTTCAAAACCAATTGCTTAACTAGAGAGGAAGAGGAGCGGAGAAATCTCGGGACGTCAGCATGTCTTTAGCAAAAGCCCAATCACCGCCATACCCAAGTGCAACTCACATAGCCGATTCTAATTGCTATCCACAGTACACTACTTCTCTCAAATGTAATTGTCAAACCCCCAATCAGGGGCAGAACCAGGAATTCATCATACGGGGGGCTAAAATTTTTAAAACGTAATGTACGAATAAAATTTATATATAACAAGGAAAATTGTAACACAATGTTACCTATTACAGTTGTAACCGACCATGTTTTATAGCATAAAATTCATTTATAATAGAATTTAGATCTAAATTCATACTAAATTCTCGTTCAATGTTTAGTGTTCACATATTTGCTTTCTTTTTCCTGGGTCCCGTTCAATAGAATCAAATGGTTCTACATTAAGATTAGAAGGTGAAGATCGTTCAACTTCAGGAGATGAAATTGGATTTGGAGTGGACGACGTAGGAATTGGAGTACCCTAATGTTTGTTACTCTTTGAAGAGAAAGATAACAAAGTTCTTCATTTCTTGGAAGTGTGTCGATCTTCCTCTATATTAAACCTAAGAGTATAAATATCAAAAAAACTTCAAAACAATGCCATCATAATTCATAAATATGCATCTTCACTCTCTCTTTCTAGTTCTACCCCAACTTCTTTCTAGACACACGTCCAACCAAACCAACAATGCCAAATAAAAAGTTAGAAACACTTAATATTTTCACAAAAAATGTCAAATTATCTATTGGTATCCAATTCAAAGCAATTAAGCAAGAACTCACTTTCAAAAATTATTATTTATTAAACATTAATGTGACTATGTGAGCATTTCATTATTATTTATTAAGCATTTCATTATTATTGAAAGTGAGTTCTAGATTATTCATAACAATTTATTAAACAATGAGATTTATAATTTAATAATTTATTAAACATTCATAATTTCAGATTTTAGATATTAATTAAACTTTAAACATTCATTATTATTTATTATACATTAATGTGAGCATTTGAGCATTCATTATTATTTATTAACTATTAAGCATTTCATTATTATTGAAAGTGAGTTCTAGATTATTAATAATAATTTATTAAACAATGAGATTTATAATTTAATAATCTATTAAACAATAAACATTCATAATTTCCGATTTTAGATATTAATAAAACTTTAAACATAAAACATTCATTATTATTTATTAATGTGAGCATTTGAGGAGCATTTCAATGATTTCATTATTATTTATTAAGCATTTGTCGATTATTTACCACATCAAATCATCAATACATCATGGATTCATCTATATGACTATATTCTAGATTTACCGATTTACAAATTAGTAAATTACAATATCTTACCTTGGTCCTTGGTGGTGTGATGCAGATGGAGGCGGACGACAGTCGACAGAGACTGTCAGATAGAGCTGGTAAGCTGGAGCAAGGCTGCAGGAGACTGGAGAAGGTCGCGGGGTAGCCAAGAGTGAGAGAGTTTGGGGAGTTTAATCTAGGTAAAGTGAGTGAGAGAGGGTTGGATTTGGGATGAAATTGGGTTTCTCAAATTGAGGGTGAGGGGAAATTGGGCTATTGCATATTGGTTTGGACTGTGACATTGGGCTGGCGCCTGGATTCAACCAATTTTTTTTTTAACATAGGTTGGGCTTGGGCAAGGGTAGGCTACAGCCCACCCCTATCTCCGCCCCTGCCCACAATGCACAATTAAACTTATTTTTGTTTGAATGAATTCTTGTTAGTTTTACGCTGTATTTTTTGTGTCAAATATGATTGTTGTCTGATTTTATGTTGAATTGTTATTTTTGTTATAGGGTTTGTAAATTATTTTGTGGGCGATTAAGAGTCTCCCTAATTTGTACTTCCAACTACTTGACAGTAATTGATTTTTATAGCGTAAAATTTCTTTCTTTTTGAGTGAAATATATCAGGTTATAAAATTCAAAAGGAATTAATTTTTCATTTCTGTTGGTGGCTCGTATTGAGGTTCTATGAAATGTTGGTTTTAAATATTCCCAATTTTAGGTTTCGATTCTCATTCCCTCCGATATGGACACAATTATTAGGGCATTACTTCTTTTGCTGTTGTGATAAAATTGGCTGAGAACACAAGGTTTGTATAGTAGAAGTATTACCCTTTGCAATGTAACTATTCTAACTAAGCTAGCATATTACTTAATGGTGTCAACGTTAAGTTGGCTAAGCTTATAAGTTACTTTATGCAATATTTTTTGCCAACCACGTTTGCAAATTTTTAAAAGCTTCATCTTATTTATTTGTTTTTTTTTTTAGGAATCTTGAGTTCGAAAGCTTACTACGTACCTTCTTTTATAAGCTTAGCGAAACATGCTTATAGCCAACTTTTTTTGGTCATATTTTAGGATTTTGAAATCTTCATGATTGTTCATACTAAATGAATTCTTTAGTTTTTATTCATGTAAAATCTCGTTAATGGGAGTAGGAATAAATGAAATCAGTTGTCGGCAGATGGTTAATCATATTGACTCCTAGAGGCGAAGTCTACATGGTTTCTAATTGTTTGTGGTATTGTAGTTCTTGCCATGTCCCTTGATGAGAAAGAAAGATAAAGAAATAGAGGAGGTGGTGGAGTAGAGTCACGTTGATGCTAATGAGAGCGTTCTCTGATTTTGAGAATAATTTAGTGTGCAGATTATGTTATTTGTGTGTCTCCGGGACTGACTAGGCTTACTCAGAATCCGTGGACTTTGCCACCGACCAAGGGAACAACCTCTATGTGGTTCTCTTCCCATTGAAGCCACCATTTGTTTTAACAGAAGATTTTTGTCACTTTTTTTTTTTTTTGAATTCATGTCACTTTTTTAGTGTTTTGTCACTTTTTTCTATCACTTTTTTTTATTTGTCATTTTTTTTTTGTCGCTTTTTTAGTGATAAATATCACTTTTTAATGAAAGTGATATTATATGTCATTTTTTTTAAAAATGTGATATTAAAAGTGAAATTACACTAATTTTTTTACCAAAAGTGATACAATGTCACTTTTATTAAAAAGTAATACAATTCACCCAAAAAAGTGATGGGGTTTCGTCACTTTTTTGAGTTTTTATCATTTTATAAAATTTCTATCATTTTTTTGAATTGATTCCAAAGTTTTGATTGATGTTTTGTCACTTTTTTTTAGTCGTCACTTTTTTAATTTTTGTCACTTTATTAAATTGAATCTAAAGTTTTGATTAGTGTTTTACCACTTTTTGAATGTTTATCACTTTTTAAAATTTTTGTATCTTTTTGTAATGTTTGTCACTTTTTTTCTATCACTTTCTAAAAAAATTTGTCACTTTTTTTAGTAACAAAATCACTTTATAATAAAAGCGAGATTGTATGTTATTTTTTAATAAAAAAGTAATATTTAACTTTAAAAAGTGATATTGTGTCACTTTTTAATAAAAAAAGCGACACGGTATATTTTACTTCTATAATACTTTTCATATGATTTTTCAAAATACTCCTAATTTTAAGGGTATTTTTTTAACTCGCCCTTTCGCCTTTTAGTTTTGGTTTAGATGTAGTGTTGGGTTTGGGTGTTTAGTTGGGTTAAATTTTTGGAAATTAACAAGTACAAGGTTACAAGATAGGAAAACGACAAAATATGCTAACGATTTTTATTTGGAAAAATACAGGAGATGAAATATAAATTACAACAATTAATCATATTTAGTTTAGTTCCCTAATTAAAGGGATTGTGAATCTAATTGTACTCTATCTATCTCTCCAATTAAAATCCCTAAAAACGTTGGTGGTTGCGGCAACGACGAACGATTACAACAATTGACAAGGAAGCCATTAGATTTGATGGTGTCAGGATTTAAAAGATTGAAGAGATAAATTATAATAATTTTTTTATATGAATTTGGAATGGCAAATGATTATTTTTTTGATAAGGATTATACACTAGAAAGTAGAGGTATTTTGATAAGATTATTTAAATATAGGATAAAAATTAAAAGAGGATATCTTTGAATTTTAAGTGAAAAGGGAGGCCTATGGTGTAATCAAACCTTTCGTTTTGGGTTGGTTGGGCTTGGGTTCTAAGAGATCGAGAGATGAAAATGGAAAAAATGACTTAATTTTATTTCTTGAAATGAACGGTGTACATATACACATCTGGAAGTATAAAATACATGTGCACGTGCATTACATGTGACAAAAAATAAAATATTTACAATTAAGATCCCCCCTCAAGCTAGACCGTGTAAGTTAATTACACCCAACTTGCTAAGAAGACCAATAAACTCGTCTATGTCAAGAGGTTTAGTTAACGTTCAGAAGATACATGTAATGTAATTATAGTGCCAGCTTGTATCATATCTCTAACTAAATGACAATCCATCTCAATATGCTTAATTCTTTCATGAAAAACAGGATTAGCAGCAATATACAAAGCTGCTTTATTATCACAATACACCACAGATGAAGTAGAAAATTAATTCTGAAATCAGCATGTAAAGAAATAAGCCACTGAAGTTCACAAGAAGCAGATGCCATTGACCGATACTCAACTTCAGTCGAAGATCTGGAAACTGTGATTTGCTTCTTAGACTTCCATGAAATCAAAGAATCTCCAAGATAAAGCAAAAAACAGTTACAAAGAGCGGCGGGAATCGAGGCAAGTGGCCCAATCTGAATCACAAAAACCTTTCAACTACAACAAAGAAGAACCGGGAAAGAAAAGACCTTGACCAACAGTGGCCTTAATATATCCAATAACTCTTAAAGCAGTGTCATGATGAAACTGGAGTGGCTAATCCAAAAATTGATGCAAAGTGTTCACAGAAAAAGGCCTAGTCAATATCAAATTTAGAAGTCTACCAATCAACCTTCTATAGGAAGTCAGATCATCAATCAAAGGGCCAGAAGATTCAGTTTTAGATAACCTCAAATTCTGATCCATAGGGGAATTAATGGGCTTTCCAGCGAATAATCCAGAATCACTTACAATTTCAAGAACTTATTTTCTTTAATGGATAGAAATACCTTTGGAAGATCTTGCCACCTCAAGACCCAAAAAATATCTCAAATGTCCAAGATCTTTCAGCTTAAAATGCTTATGAAGGAAAGCCTTAAGATCACCTAAAGTGCAATAACAAAATCACCTGAATACTTTGAGAACAAAGAATATTCAGATTTTGACTGAGTAAATGCATAAGTGATCAAGGTGGAAGATAACTTAGAAAACCATTGGCGGGACGCCTGTTTAAGACCATATAAGGACTTAAGCAACTTACATACTCAAGTCTCATTATGTTTAGAAAAATCAGGTGGTAATTTCATGTACACCTCTTCATCTAAATCCCCATGAAGGAATGCATTATTTACATCTAATTAATGTAAATCCCAATTATGTACGGCAGCCAAAGCAAGAAAATAGTGTACTATTGTGTGCTTGGCAACATGAGAAAAAGTATCAAAGTAGTCCATTCCCTCACGTTGACTATACCCTTTTGCAGCCAAACAACCCTTATAACGTTCTAAAGTACCATCAGACTTCAACTTGCACTTATAAACCCACTTGCAACCAATTGGCTGCTTACCAGCAGGTAACTCAATTAAAACCCAAGCATTATTAGATTTAAGAGCATCGATTTGAGCTACCATTACATCCCTCCAATGAGGATGTTTAATGGCTTGATGGAAAAAATTTGGTTCATAAAGGGAGTCAACAAAAGAGCAAAAATAGTGGAATGAATCAGAACATTTAGAATATGATAAAAAGGAAGAAATATGATAAATTGTACTTGGACTTGAAAAACCATCAAATAAAGGAGAATAAGTAGCTTTGTAGTTAGAAATCAAAGAACAATGATAGTGCTAAAAAGTGTAAAGTGTGCAGGTCGTCTCCTATTTCTCATAGACTTTCGGGTGGGAATGGAATCAGAAATAGGGTCTATAGATTCAGGTCTAGAAGATGAAGAAACGAAATATGAGGAATTGATCACAATATCTGGTATAGGGTTTGGTAAGACAGGATCAGATATGGAAGAGGATTCCATATTACTTAAAGAATTGGATTTAAAAGGAAAAACAGTTTCATGGAAGATGACATCCCTAGAAACTATTATTTTGTGAGTATGGATATTATAGAGCTTACACCCTTTTATACTAGTTGGACAACCAAGAAAAACACAAGGTTGAACTCAAGCAGAAAATTTATGAGAAGATCCACAAAGAATGGATGCATAACAAAGACATCCAAATTTTTTAAGATGATTATATTGAGGTTTGGCATAAATTAAAACCTCACATGGTGATTTATTGGAAAGAATTGGAGTTGGTATTCTATTTATAAGATAAACAGCAGTCAAAACTAGGGGTGGGCGTAGGATGGGTTGGGTCGATTTTTGCCTCAACCCAACATGGTCGGTTTGATTAAAATTCAACCCAACACAACCTATGTGTAGATTGAAACCCAACCCAACCCAACCAAATGTCGATCGGGTTGGGTTGGTCAGTTAATGACGATAAGAATTTAAATCCACCACTTGATCACTTCCGGTGTGTTATGACTATATTTCCTTCAATAATAAAATCATTTAATGAAACTATTATATTCTCCCCCAAACCAGACATCATCTCCCCCAATCACATTTTCAACTAATGGAATTAAAAATAAATCTTTCAGACACACAGACATCATCATATATGATCAACTAAAATCACACGCATTACAAGAACACATAACCTCAGATGTACTGGAAAGTGACTATTTGCAGATGTAACTTCAAGAAAAATTGTAAATACGTAAATACCATAGGTAGAATTATTAGTCCTTGGAGTGTCTACTTCATTGTAATTGCCTCAGCAGTGTTGGTTTCCAGAACTAGGAGTAGGTGCTTCATAAGCTCGTGAAGGAGGACTTCCAGGCTGAAAAAATAGTCTAGAGTTTAACATCACTTAGTTTGTTGTTGTTTAGAATAGCAATAGATATAAGAAAATCGGGGGACTCCTATAACAAGCAGAACCATTACAAACAGTTAAGTCTCTAACCAGAACAACACAAACAGGGACTCGACAATTTCAATCCATTTTACCAAAACAAAATCATTTTTTTTAAAGTGCCGTTGACAAATTAATTGCAAACGCCAACAATCTTTTGAGCGTGAAGTGAATCGTAAGTAGGGTAGGAGGTCTTTGGGTGTGGAAATCTAAAACTTACCATTAATTGCAAAATGTCGATAGAAATCAAAGGAATACAGAAATCAAAATCTGAAACTTATTTCCATCAAAGGACCCTACTTATTTCCATCCAAGGAACACAGAAATCAAAATCTGAAACTTATCGTTACTCTTGATGGAGGTGAAGATCGGTGAAGAGAAGCGAAGAGAGAAGTCGACAAACAGAGGAAATGACAAATGAGGGGAAATGAAATGAGAATTTTAGGGTTTTCCTTTTACCATTTTAGTTTGACAAATTTTTTTTTTTAAATTCGTGGGTCGGGTTGGGCGGTTTTGGTCGGGTTGGGTGGGTTAACCCGCAACCCGACCCACCTAACCTTCCCAAATCCCAACCAATCGAACCGAAAAAAAATGGCAAAATACAACATTTAATATGTGCTCATGTTTTCTTTCAACAATGACATTTTGTTGAGGTATTATATATACAACTATGTTGATGAATAACACCTTTGGCAACAAAAAATTGTTTCATATCAAATTCTAAGGCAATATTAGAATGAAAAAATTTTAATTTTAGAGTTAAATTGAGTTTCGACCAAAGCGAAAAAAAAAAGGAATGAATATAATGCTGAGTTTCAGATTTTGATTTAAGCAAGTATATCCAAGTACGCCTAATAAAATAATTCACAATAGTAAAAAAATATTTGAAGCCATTATAAGAAGGTATAGAAAAAGGTCCCCATACATCACAATAAATAAGATCAAGGTTGTGTTTGTTTCTCATTGTCTGGCCATGAAAATGAAAATTGCAACCGTTATTTTCAAAGCTATGGGACCCACCAAGAGAGCATTTGGTCAAAGATTGTGGCTGTGCCACTGTGTAACGGTAGGATGTTTTCTAAAAATGAGGTAAAAAGGTGAAACAAACACAGGCCAAATGCAGAAATAGAAACAGATGTACTCAATGGAAATGGAAGTCAATTTTGTTTGGCAATAGGACAAACAACACAATGTTTATTATATGTATATGTGAAACTATGAAGATCAGAAGCAATGTCATAGAGTCTACAGTCAAACAAATGACCAAGACGATAGTGTCATATATGTGAAATATTACTAACAGAGTTACAAGAGGGAAAAACAACAGGATCAACAGGTTTACAAGAAATGGAAGAGATGCCTGGAACTTGCAGCAAATGATATAAGCCTTGTGTTTTTTTAGCTACTCCAATCGTCCTCCAATTTGAGTGGTCCTGAATATAGCAAAAATCATGTAAGAACAAAAGAAAACATGATAACTATGATATCAATTTACTGAAAGCAAATGCAGGAACATATAGAACATCAGTTAGAACAAGAGAATCAGAAAGACTAACTGTGCTTATATGTGTGACTTTAATATGTAAGAAAGCCAATCATATGATCAGTGGCACCGAAATCCAGAATCCAAGATTCTATTGGATTGGTATGGTGACCAATAGTAGAAGAAAGAGTAACAAGAAATACCTGAAAAAATTAGGATTGGATGTAGAGGGTATAGAAGAAGATGATAAAGCAAAGCTGCTACCTACTTGATTCACAAAGGACAAATTAGAAGTCTTTTGGAGTAATGCAAGAGTTGATTACATTGCTCTTGAAAAAAAAAAAAAAAACCGAGTTAAAACTAAGTTAGAAACTGGTTGAGTAATGACTTGATTCACAGTCGAATTTCGTGATTTCTGTTCATAACCAGCAGGATACCCGTAGATCTTGTAACATCTATCTATAGTATGGCCAAATAAACTATAGTGTGTACAAAGTGGACGTTCTCTCCGAAATCCAATAGGTTTTCCATATCTGGATCTAGTACTATCACAGTTAGAAAACATCACAACAAATTTAGTAGGGACTATAGAATTAGAAACAATCTCTTTTTGTTTTTCCTCTCAAAGAAGAAGAGAAAAAACTTTATTAATCAGGGAAAACTGATCATAAAGTAGAATCTGACTTTGTAAGGAATCATATGACTCATTAAGCCCCATCAAAAATTGAAGAACATTGTCTTCTTACTGGTATTCAACAATTTTCTTGAGAGCTCCACAAAAACAAGTAGGAAAAGGATGGAGATGTATTATTTCCTCCCAAGAGCATTTCAATCGAGTAAAATAGGCACTTACAGATGATGTTTCTAGATTCAAAGAAGCAATATTCTTACGAATTTGAAAGGTTCGAGGATGATTACTCCGAGCCAACCTCTTCTTGAGGCCATTCCACATCTCGACAGCGGAGTTAATGTAGATCATGGACGCAACATCTCCTTGGACATGACGTTTAAAAGCCATGAAAGCACGATTGTGTTACAACTTGTTCTTAGACAAGAGAGCCATGGACATAGAGTGATTCCAAGTGAGGTAGTTATCGCTATTAAGTGGCTGAGAAACAATCACAACACTGGGATGATCACCGTGCTAGAGATATAGAGGATTGGAATAATCCTCAGAAATGGTGGAATTACTCGAATCAGATGGAGCCATAGAGGATTTGTGATAGGAAGAATCGCTATTAAAAATGAAGGAAATCACGAGTCAAAGCAAATGAAGGCTAGAGTTTACATCTGATGCCATGAGAGAGAAATGAAAATGGAAAAAATGACTTAACTTTATTTCAAGAAATGAGCAGTGTACATATACACATCTAAAGGAATAAAATATTTGAGCACGTGCATTACATGTGACAAAAAATAAAATATTTACAACTAAGAGGTTCTTTGTTTGGGGTAGGATTGGGTTTGGAGAACGAATTCCATGTATTTCTCCTTGCTTGCATCGAAAAAGATAGATAGGTGACCTAAATGCGACCGAAACATGAATATGGATCCAAGTGAAACAAATTGTCATGTTCGAGGATTGCGAAACATAAGGCCCTGTTCTCTTTGCCGTTTTCAAACAGTTTTCAGTTTTCGATTTTCCAAAATAGTGAAAACGCGTTCTCTTTCCTATTTTCGAAAACGTGTTTTTGAAATTAAAAATTTTTTTTGTACTGAAAACACAAAATGAGGTTTTCAACGTTTTGGACGTTTTCTGTGAAAAATGCCCCAAAATTGGAAAACACGGGAAACGCTCCAAAAAGGCCCCAAAATTGGAAAACACGGTAACGTTCAAAACCAACTCTTCCAGTCTTCCTCATCTCTCCTTCCAATCCCGTCTCTTCCATCTCTCTTCTCGACGTCGACGACCCGCTCAAACACTGCAATCAGCGACGAAGGAGATGCGCCGGTTGAAACCTAGTATTCCTGAGCCGCCTTTACAATTTCAAGGAAGAATTTCAGTATTAGCATAATAGCATTTCAAGTTTTGCTCTCCGTTGTATTTATTGATAGCTGTAAAATGCTGGGTGATTGACTTTTTGATGAATTTTGAATTCGAAGATTGAATTATTAGTGTATTTGGAAATTGGCTCCTCGTGATAGACGAGATGGAAATAGAAAAATGGGTATTCTGAAGATATTGAATTATTTGTACTCATTCTTACTAGCTTGTGAAGAATGAAAGTCTCAATAGTGAATTAAATGGGTTATTAATAAACATTTGAAATTCTTGAGCACATATTTAATCTCCTTTGCACATGTTTTGAAGGATGATTGTTCGCTAGGGTTTGTAATTACTAAATCTTGCATTAGGTTTTTGATTGAATTTCCAAAGCAACTTGAAGGTTTCTGTAGGTGTCTTTAGCTGACTTGGTTAGTATAACTTGCTGTAATCTGCAATGGGTGAAGAGAGCCTACGGCTTGGTCGGCTTTCTTTTGGTTTGGCCCTAGTTCTGAATGGAGAGGACAAAAGTGAAGGTTGTGGGAACTCCCACCTCGTATCATATTGTGATGATTTTGGTGGTCAGTCCGCGGAGTGAAATCTTGAGCACATATTTAATCTCCCTTGCAAAACTATCCGTTGGCACGCCCAGTTGAAAGTAATGTGGTTTACTCTATAATAAAGAATGAGTTCTATAAGTACCATCCTAACTTTAAAACTGTTGTTCGAAACAGAGATGGGGAATCTACAATTGGCGAGGTTGTTGGACTGGAGAAATCAAGCATATGTGGTGAGAAAGAAAACAAAAATGAGCTGTTATAGAAATAAAAGACACGAGAGAGAGAGAGAGAGAGAGAGAAGGAAAGAGGAAAGAGAAAATGAAAAGTCAAATCAGGAAGGAAAAAAAAAGCAGGAGAAGAAAGAAAAGGGGAAAGAAAAGAAATTTCAAACACCAAATTTTTTTCACGTTTCATCAAATTTTGGTGATTTCTTTCCACTTTTGCATGTTTAAATTCAACATTATGATTGATTAAATATTTTTATATTATGATTGATGATGTAGTTTAGATTTTCATTATATATTTAATTTCAAGATTTTCATGTCATTTTAAGATTGATGATGTAGCTTAGATTTTTATTATATATTTAATTTCAAAATTTTCATGTCATTTTAATACTTGTTAATTAATTATTGTATGTTTAATGGTTTAATTGTCTGCGCAACAATTAATTGATTTAGAGATAAACTGAGACCGATAGTTGATGTATAATTCTAACGCGTGAAATAATTGACATAGACATTATAAGAAATCGAGAGATAATTATAAGCTATGCGATTTTTGTTGAATTCCTATAGATAAATGTGTTCATATGTGTGTGAATTTACATAGAGATATAGCCCCCGTTTGGTACACATTAAAATTTTCATTTTCATTTTTATACTCATTTTCAACCACACATTCTTTAATAAAATAATATTTTCCATCACATCGATAATTTTTCATTCTTTTTCAACCACACATTCTCCATCAATTTACTATTCAAGAATACATTCTTCCAAAATAATGTGGCTCAAACACACCCATAATAAGTTCAAGAGTATGAATATAATTAGTATTGCTCGAGAGAGATCACTAACTATATCAGGTTAATTCGATCGTTGGAAAGTATGAAAAATGGATGAATAAATTGAAATTAAATATATGATAAATAACCTAAGTGAAATCGGAAATCCTAACTATCAATTCATATAATCTTATGTACATTTTAATTTAAGTTCATTATTTTATTTATTAGAATTTCGCTTAGAAAACATAAATTGATTTGATTATTAGTTACTATTTTAATTTAAATTGAAACTAGATTCATTTTAAAATTTATAGCAGATAATATTATTTATGAAACAATATTCGAACTTAATAAATCCACTTTATTATTTGTCACGATCCGTACACTTGTGGAATTTCACAACATAGGCTAATGTGGCTTACTTGAGAAGTTGAAGTTGAGTGTCCTTGTGTAATCCTAGAAGCTTTCATGCATTGATCGAGCTAAGCTGCATACTCTTGAGCTTGGCCTTCCTATGGGTTGCATTGTGGCCTTTTAACTTGGCAGCTCTACCCGACCTTGTGGGCGGTTGTTCCAAGTTGTACTCATTATTTATGCTTGCTTTCTTGCGACTGTTTTGGCCTTCGAGGATGATATGTTAATATGGTCTGCTACTAAATGTCCGTAGGTCTAGAGGAGCCATGTTGATGGATGGCTACATGTTACGACCCGTCTCGAATCATCCTGGTGGACACGACACGTGACGTGCGCCGATGGTAGATGTTGACTAGATGACATTTCCACCACCAAAGCTGACTACGAGTTACTATAAAATATAAAGAATCACAAGTTTATGAAAAATATAGTGCAATAGGCCCAAAATAAATATTTTGTGCTCTACCAAAATACATCATATCGTGTGACTATAACTCTGAAATCATCATGCTCTTCAATCTATCAAGAATCAATACTACCTATAAGAAAAGTTGTGGAAAAATATGTGAGCTAATAGCCCGTGAGTGACAAATTTTAAGATAATTATACTTACTCATTTATACACTTTTATCGAAACTTAAGTGAAAATCACCTAACAATAGGAATGACAAAAAAGTTCGACGGCTTACGCTTGGCCCAGAAAAAGCTAGAGCCGGACTCGAGCCGAGCCCCATTTTCGGGCGTCGGCTCGTGCCCGGGTGAGCTAGCCCCATTATAAAAAAATATTTTAAATATTTTAAATTGGCTGCCTGCAATATATATAATTATTAAAAAAGGAAAAAGACAAAAATTCGAGCCGGCTCCGTCCAGGCTTGGCTCAGCCCGCTAAAGCCCAGCCAAAAGCTTAGGCTGATCCTCGATTTTTTGACCGGGCCCGGCTCAGCTCGAGCTCGAGCTCTTTTTTCAACTTGGGCTTGTTGACATAGCTACTTAATAGTTCACATTATAATAACATAAAATAACAGCAACATCATATCATCCCATCACAAGTAATCATCCAAAAATGTACCATTTGACTGAAATCTATAATCCGCCCCTCGAGCTAAATACTTTCGCCACAGACCTTTGGCCCCCTTCGTGAACGAAAGCGGGTCTCAAAGACTTCTCATAATCAATACTAGAACACGGTTATGCCCCCTCAATGAACTATATGTACACGGCCAGACCTCTTCATCCACAGTTAAGACCTCTCAGTATAGTATAGAACACGACAAAAGGCCACTCTGTGAACTATAATAACTATATTGTCATGGGTACTTTTCTGGTCAATCTCAATATCACAGATGTCTCACATTCAAGTTCACAAATAATCCATACACAATCTTTAAAATTCCATATCGATCATAGTGAAGGAATATTTCCAAATTAATCATGTCATTGGACAAATAATTCACATAATTGTATAAAATATATAATAATGTAATTAATTTATCAATGCTTGGAGAAAATCTAAGTTTTTCCACTCACAGATTAATGGATAGAAATTTGAATAAATTGACTGGTCTTTCCAAACTTTCACGCAACTACCTAAAATAACAGTATAAATACACTAATTAAAACTTGACAATTAAATTAATACAAATCCACAACATAACTCCTCAACTTCTATGTTTATTCTTGCTTCTCTATTTCTCCAACTTTTCATCTCTTTAATTATTTCCCTACAAATCACCAAATTATCAAATCCACTACTGACTCGCCTTATACATATACAACCCCATACATAATTCAATCCAATACCTAAACTTTCATATTTATCATTTAGTCTCATTCAACTTGTAAAATATGAGAAAAATTAAGTTTTGACAAAAACAACACTTCCTAGGCAGAATATCAGAAATAGCTCCTGTACATGAATCTTGCACGAAAATTGCTTAAAATACGAAAATTCAACCTCAACTCCATATTTCACTGTAATACATCATAAATCAAGTGTTTTATATCATGTACACACAATAAATCAAAGATTCAAGCTCTAATTTACAAACTCATTTCAATCTCTTACGCTTATCTTCCAATATATATACTTTTCTACTTGTTTAATACCTAAGATATATATCAATCACCTTCAATTCTTGCTTAGATTTGAATATAAACAATTATTCATAAATCCTAAAGAAAATAATAATTCAACATACTTACTATCACCTCTTCAAATCAAATGAGAAATTAAAGGAATGGATAACTCAAGCTACTGCTTCTTCTTTTCCACTTTTCCCTCTTTTTTTCCCCTTCATTTTTCCCTGCTTTCTCTATTTTTCTTCTCTCTGCCAATGTCTCTGTGTGTGTATATAAAATCAAAAATGGGTTTCAAAAATGACACTTGTACTCCACTATCCTATACCACTATCCTATATTTGCAAAGGAAGTCCCCATCTTCCCATTAATATAACATTTGGTAATATAACTTCCAATGATAGGTAAGTATATCCCCAACTTTAAATTTAATCCATCTTAAACCCTCAATTATTGTCAATTATAAAATAAACCACAATAAAATGATTTATTTCATTTAAGTCCCTAATTGGCTTTGATTAGTTGAACTTTTGACTTTGACTAAATAATTCATTTACTTTGACTATAAATGATTGGAGTGTAACACTACATGACTTATAATGATTGACACAGTACATATAACTCTGAGTACATTTTTACTTCTTGTTATTCTATTTATATTGAATTTATGTACTTGTCTTAACTGTTTATGAATTGATGTTTTTTTTTTCTAGATTTACCTGTCATCTGTTAGTCCTCACACTGATGCCCTAGGAATCTTAGTTTGTAAATTTTTTATCCCGAAGCATTTGATACTTGTATGTGGTGAAAAGACTTAAATGACTACACCGTGACCCTTTCTTCAATTCCTTAAGATAGAGCTGGTGCCCTGTTGTGCATTTCTACAAGCTTATACTAGGATTCTGATATAATTGATCTCCACATGAGAGCAAAGCCTCTAACGCAACTCTGCGATGAGTATATGGCTGAAGTTGATACCGAACGTGCAGAGATCAAAATCCAAAAAGTGTAGATTAGTAGTGAAAAAATTCATAGTCAAGTTTGCTCACTACTGCCAGTATATATTATCAATTCAGAGACTGGAAAGATTGTGATTCTTTCTCTCTTTCCAGTGATGTTAAAAGCTATTGATGTCACCTACTATAACACTTTCAAGTAAATCCCCAGTCGGAGCATCGAAGAATTCAGTATAAATCTTCAAATTGAGTTAGTTTCCTGTCTCATATTTGCATAGGAAAACTGTGTTCATCTGAAGCTGGTGATGATAAGCTTGCTTGGACATTTACTTCAATGATCAAGACCTAAGCTGCATGTGTTGAATAAGTATATCTTCAGTTAGTTTCCACAAATGGTGGATTAATAATACAAATTTTAGGTCATTATTTTGCATTCTAACGAATGCCTGTTTAAATTATGACATTTGAAAAAGAAAAGGTTTTGCATTGAACTCAATAATTTTAGTTAATAACTTCCAAAATTACAAACCAGTTTTGGTATATATTAAAATTTTCATTTTCATTCTTCTACTCATTTTCAACCATACATTCTCCAACAATCTACTATTTCAAAATATATTCTTCCAAAATAATGTGGCTCAAACACACCCTAAAAGTGTAAAAGCAGTATAGGGTTGCTTTGGAGCTATCACGATTCGTATTTTTAATGGGGATTAAAATTAGATTTTTAGTAGATTGTGATAGAAGTTTTTAAAATGTGTAGTTAAAAAGTTGTGGGACATATGAACGATGTGATTAGTATTAATTGTTTGACTTAACTTAAATTAAAATGGAAATTTATAAAAAAATCAGGTGTATGGTTTACACCAATTCAAAAATCAAGTATTTTATTTTATATATCAAACCTTAAATCTATCCAAACCCTAAAATAATCCATTTCTCTCAACTCTCTCACTCTCACACCATTTCTCTCCACTCTCCACCGCCTTCCCTTTCCCACCCCTCCACCTCCCTTCTCCCTCATTCACCTTCCCCTTCCCCTTCTACTCCCACTCCAACTCTCTCCCTCGTCTCTCTGAGTATTGGACGCTGCTCTGAACGGCGATAGCGTCGTTGCCATTCGCAATAGCGCTGCTGTGAACGACAGCCACGCTATCACCGTTCAGAGCAGCGTTGATCAACACTGCTTTGAATGGAGCAACGTTGCGCAACGCTGCTGTTCATTCAGTCTCCAAATACTTCCCTAAAAGCTTTAATTGAAGCTCCCATGGTGGACTGTGATGTTCGAGTGCCGTCTACATTCACGACTACAATTATACTGTGAAAACCCCTTTGAAAGTGACCATCAAATACGTAGTCGAGAATCCATCTTCCTTATGTTTCAAATTCTAATTTCTACATATGAATCTTCAGTAAAAGAAGGAATTTCAGAAGAACTGAATGAAGAGTTTACAGAAGGACTGCTATTAAGGCTATTACCCGATCAAAAAGTTCTGGCCCATTTTCACTTTCAAAGCAATGTGCCACCAACTCGAATCTATGGCCGCCACCACCATCTCTTCCCCAAGTCAATTTATCAACTGGTAAAGTATACTACATATATTTTGAGTACGAGGCGAACTTTTTTAGCAGATTTCGTATGTTTCCAACTAGTTAATACAAGGGAATGAGGGTCGTTGCAACATATATGGTGTTTGACTGCAGATATGGTGTGTGGTGGGTTTAAATCTAGTTGGTGATGGTGTTGATAATCTATGATCTTAAAATTCGATAATCTGTGACTAAAAATATAATTCATGACTAACCATTTTTTTATTTGTAACCTAAAAATTATATAATCAGTGATCGTAAAAAATCTGTGACCAATTAATTTGAAAATATGTGACTGTGTGACATATAAATCTTGATTTGTGACCAACTAATTTTGAAATCTATGACATTAATTGTGACCTATAAAAATTTTGAATTGTGACCGCTAGAATAATTGTTGGAATCGGAGCAATTGTTGGAATGGTTGTCGAAATAGTCGTCGGAACGATCGCTAGAGATGAGTGGTAGTTGAAACAGTCGTCAGAATAGTTCCCGGAACGGTGGGGGTGGTGGAGGTGGGGTGTGTTAATTATATTATATTAGAATTAAATTTATTTAATAATTAATTAATAAAAATATTTTTAATTAATAAATAAAAACCTTAGTTTTGCATTTTGAAACTTAACACTTGAAAATTGAATTATGTCAAAGTTAACAATTGACTCTACGGCACGGTGGTCCTCCATTGATGGTGAGATAGAGAGGAGATGAGAGTGGAGATGGGATGAGATTGTAGAGACGGGATAAAAGATGAGAGTGGAGAGGGATGAGTTCAAATGATTTTTGGGTTGATTTGTTAGATAGGGTGGGAGTGTATATAAATTAATTTTTATTGTATATAGATATAAAAATTAAAATTAAAAAATGTTTTTAATTTAATAATTAAAACCTAATTTGTGCAATATTAAACTTGATTCAGGCTTTATGAAGTTTGTAATCTAATTCCATATCTAGGTGTAATTTTCTCTTTATTTTATCATTGCATTTTAAATGTGGACTTATAGTTTGTACAAAATTGGGCCCTTGATTATTATGACGACAATTTAAAAATCATCACTTATATTTTTGTACTAATTAGATTCTTTGTCAAATTGTTAAGCTCCAATTTGACAACCATTAAAATAATTTTTTTCTCAAATTTATTTTCAATCACAAATTCTTACAATAAAATATTCTAACCTTTTAACAACATATTTTACAAAAAAAAAAAAAAAAATCGTTATTTTAAAACACATTTTAATATCTATCAAACAAGGGTTTATATGCCTGAGTTTTGCTATTATGACCAGTTTAAACATTTTGTAAAGTTGAGTACTATTTTGAAACAAATTAAACTAGAGTGGCATTAGTAAAAGAGTTGTGCTACTTGTACATTAGCATGTACATAACAGTGTCTATAATGAACACCCGACGCCCTCTATTGGAGGGAGTGTCGGACCCACAAGCACTCCCTACAATACAAAGGCGCTAATGGATACCCTCGTGTACATGCTAACGTATAAGTAGCATTTTCCTCAGTAAAATTACAACCAGCATCCTCCCTTTCGCTGTTATATTCCGCGCTCAGAAGTCGTCGCGCCATCTGTCCCCTCTCTAGAACACACCCTCTTCCCACGCCGCCGCGACCGCCACTTGGACACCCCCACCACTCCATATCCTTATTGCCACACTCACTATTCAACTCCACTCCCTGTACTCGCGTAACCAAAATTAGTGAAAATGTCATCGGAGCCGTCTTCACCGGCCAACTTCTCCTCCATCGCACCACTCCTCCGCAACCGCCAGTCGCCCCCTTTCCGCCCCTCTCCGCTGTCTATCCTCCTGTCACGCATCGTATCCTCCCAGCGCCGCGGCGGTGCTTCTATGCTGGTACGGGAGACAGCAGCTCGTGAGCTCGAGGAGCGCCGCGCCGACTGGGGATACTCCAAGCCTGTCGTCGCGCTCGACATGATTTGGAACTTGGCCTTTGTGATTGTCTCGATTGTGATGCTGATTTGCACGGGTGATGAGAACCCTAATGTGCCCATTAGGGTTTGGGTCTGTGGATATGCTCTACAGTGTCTAGTCCACGTGGTTCTTGTTTGGATTGAGTATAAGAAGCGGAATTCGAGGCGGAGGAGAAATGGGAGCAGTGGGGCAGGGGAGGATAATGATTTTGAGAATGAGGAGGACGAGAGTATAGGGATTTCTAATAGCTACAGGTTATCTCTTTTTATTCATTTCTTATGTCATGGTATCATGTAGAAAGTATTTCATGGCATCCAGGAGGTTAATTTTAAGAATTTTGTGGGTTATTAATGTTCTTTGTTGTCTCCTTGTCTACTTGAGTTGGAAATGAATTTCAATTAGTGTTAAATTACCTGATACCTTGGCTACCAATGGTGCGGGATATAGCTCCAGCTGCAACTGTGGCACTCAAAAAAATGACTGTGTTCCCCAGTTTTAACTCCAACAATCAAGTCAGTGGGTTGTGTACGAGTATTTAAGGAAACCAAATCTTTGTTGTATTTACCGTATATGATAGTGGAAGAAGAATAATACCTGGCTTCACCTTCTATTTCTAGGTATATTTACTAGGTGAACATATCTGTTGTGGGGGGACACGTGTCATATGTTTCCAGTGATTGGTGGATAAAATCTCGCTAAAATGTCCCTTTTTAATGAGCTGGCAAATGATTATGTCGAATTAGATGACAGCTGTTGATCATTGCACTTGGTCGGTTAGCAGCTTCTCGTCATCAAGCTTTGACCCGGAAAAGTGGACAACGAGCATGGTGTTATTGTGCAGCTGTGAATATTGCCAAGCATTGCCCCGACAAATGACTGAATTGTCATGAATCATGGTCGAGCACTGCCCAAATATCAATCAATATGCACCTTATAAGTTGTTTGAATGTCAACTGCTATCGAAGCCCTAATGTTATTGGTGCTCCTAGATTGACAAATCATGCTAATGGTTGACTCCTTGTATTCATCTGGCTTCATTGTCAATTTCTTGTTTATTTGATATGATAGTTTGTGTATGTAGTGTGCTTGAACACATGCTTGTTTTTGCTTCTTTGTTTAGGAAGTCTGAAATTATAGTTCGAGTTTGTTGTTAACTGCATAATTTTCTGGGAATAATTTTCCAATTTATGATAATATATGTTTCAAAATATCATACTAAGAAAATCTTTCACCCATCATTATGAAATCTTTGTTTTCCCTTTTATATTACAGTATTTGAACTAATTGTCTTAGAATGCTAAAATGGTTACGAAGTTGTTGAGCAAGCCTCAAGGCATTCTGAGGTTAAGCGTCAACAAAAACCAATAAATTAATCCTAAAAAAAATAAAGGAATTAGGAGATATGTAATAATTTTTCTTGCCTTGACTTTGAAAGGAAACCTAAAAATATGGAAACAAGAACGTGGAGACAAGAAGGAAATGTAAAAGAAAGAGAAGCGTTAATGTAGTCGTCACTGTATTAAATTGGGAATCCTCATTTTATCGTCACTTCTCTCTGGTCACTAGTCTTCTGCTGTTGATATGTCTCAACTTAACTTGGGGGATTAAATATTTTTTGTAGGAATAACAGCCAAGAGCACGCACAAGCTCTTGAACCTGACAACAAGACTTAATTGTTTCCTGTTTCTGAAAGTTATACATTGATATTTTCTTTTTTTGAAACAAGAATTTGCAAGCACGAAACTGTAAGTCATCTTGAAGTTGGAAAATTGTTACCTTTCATCTTTCATTCCCGTAAGTTAGTTTTTGTGTATTCTTTTCATAATTTATATTACCTTTTCTTGGATGATCGCCTAAATTTCCTACAATGAATATCCCATCTTGATTAATGATTGCCACTGTATACTCATCCATGCATTCCCAAAGGCATTACCTTGTGTTGGATTATCTAATCCTGTTTGTAAATAATAAATCTTCTACCTTATCATCTTTAAATCTCGTTCAATGATTATTTAGCCCCTGTTGTGCCCCCCTTTTTTTGGGGGGAAATGTGTTTTGGAATAGTGATTTTTTTGGAGAAGTGTGGTTAAAAAATTGGGAAAGCTTTGGATTTACGTATAAAATTATTTTATGGGAGAATGTGAGGTTGAAAATGAGTTTTGGGAAAAATGGGGCTCAAACAAGGGCTTAGTAAATCAACGAACACACTCTACTTATACCTTGAGGAAATCTGGATTCCCATGGGCTACAAGATGGCTTTCACTCTCAGAAAGTCCAAGCTTAGAGATGGCTACTCGACAACTGAAGGTTTCCGGGAGTTTGTTACTCTAGTTAGTCGGCTTTCCTTTCTTGCATGATAATCTCTAAGAGAGAATGCAAGGGTTCCACCTGAGTGTATTGAGGAAAGATTGACTATTTGTTCTTCGATATAAAAGTGGAAAGGATCCCATTTGAGCAAGTTTCCAATACAAAAGCAAAATTTATTGAAATTGATCGAACTTTTTCTGATCCAAAGTGCCATCCTATGTTTGCTATTCCTCTTACTTATTAACCAAAGTTTATAATACGTGTTCCCCAATTCTTTCACATGCACTAATTTATATCTTGTATGCAACCGATGTAGACTCTACTTGTATGCACAAAATCTATTAACTTGTTAAATTTAATTCTGAGCATAAAAGTCCTTAGTCTTTGACACATCTAGACACAAAATGCCATGCCACTAATAGCTTACGACTTACCTAACCTTTCCCCAGTTTTCATGGCACTCAGGGTTTGACGCCATGCATCGTTACTAGGGGACACATAAATGAAACATTTTGAAGGATCCATAATGTTTTCATTGACTCGGTTTGATGCCATGCATCATTAGTAGGGGACACATAAATGAAACATTTTAGAGGATTCATAACAAACTTGTTGATCAAGTGCACTGTTGCTCAAGTATCCTTGGGGCCTGACTAAAAACTCCTCTCTCACAACTATGCCATATCTATACAACAGCTTATTCTGCGGCACAAACATAGAATTATATAATTGCCGCTACGAGATAACACTTACTGTATGTGTAGATAGCAAGGAGGAGAAGGGAAATTAATGAAATAATTAGTTAGAAAAAGGAAAGGTTGGAGCTGAAGGTGTTGATAGTTACACTGTTCTTGGGTGGATAACAGGAAGGGAAGGGAAGACTTGCATCAGAAAAGGACAAAATATTTTATTCCATCTCCTTCTCTTTTTCTTCTATTTGTAATTTATTGTGTGTATGGGTGCCTTAATATGCGTCATAATACGTACAGTTGCTGATCATGTATGTGGAAACCTATGCGCTTTATCAATAATCTTGTTGTGGAAGTTCTTGTGTTTGGTTCTACGAGTGCACTTTATTTTAAAGATGTGAAGTAAATTTGATTGTCTTTTTATATTTTGATAATTGCAAAACTGGATTTTATCAAAAAAAAACGAAGAAGAAGAAGAAGAAGAAGAAGAAACACAGTGGTACGGAAATACTGCTGATAGCTAATTTGGAACAGGAATTATCTTGACAAAAAAAATTGTAACTTTTGAAAAATTGCAGAATGATCTCAACCATATAACTGTTCTTCTGTATTTATGTCCTAGAGTAATGATGATATAAGGTTTTATCAGTAAGGACTTGTTACTGGTTAACTATGGAAGATAAATGTATATCATATTCAGCTTAAAATAAAATAGTGGTGCAAGCTAACAGTGTTGATGAACCAGCAATGTTTACTATTATGATATTTAATTATCTTTTGGCACCGATTTAAGTTTATTCTCTCTTATTCTTTTTGTGAGGGATACCATATCATGTCATTATTTTCCTCTTTATGTTCATTTGCTAAGCTATGGGGATGGGTTGGGAAAAAATGTATTTGCTCATTAAATTTGTTCCTATAAATTGCTGTTGAAACATCATCTACTTGCACTATTTACTTTGGTTTGATGACATTTCAGTATTGCAAAACGTTGTGAATCGATGAACACAATGGTGTCATTTCTTTGGTGGATAGTTGGCTTTTACTGGGTTGTCTCTGGTGGTGAAATTCTTTTAAGAAGTGCTCCACGTCTCTACTGGTAAGTCTAGAACCCGTCTCATAGAATGTTTTAATTTGTAGTGCTCAATTTATAGTTGTGGTCCCTTTAAATGGTGAAACAATCTCTGAAAGCCAATTTTGCTTCTTTATGGCTGTTAAAACTGCTTTTATTTAAATTGTCACTTAGTCCCCTACACTTAATTTTTATTTTTTATTTTTAGTTAACTGGTCAGTTTTCTCTCTCTCCAACAACAAAAAATTCTTTCGTTTTTTTTAAGGCTTTCATCCTAGAATGTTTTGGAGATAAGGATTTAATAAAACATAGCTGCTGGGTTGTGCTTCTCTCCCCATTTGGTGCTTCTAAAGTAAAAGCAACAACGAATACTATTCATGTCATTGTCAAGTGGTCTCCCCCATTCAGGGAAACCCGCTTTTTGAGGCTTCTGCCTTACGCAAAGAAGATTGGAATGCCTGAATCACGAGTCCATGGAGCTTAGTGACCTGAAGAGACGTTAAAGTTTGAAAGTACTGACGCAAATAAATTTCAAATTCTCGTTGGGTACTCATTTTTTCAAAAAACTTTTTATAAGTATTAAACAAACATGGAACTGATTCAATTTATTAAAAGAGCAAAATTCATGAATATTATTGATTGTTAACACTAACTACTGTGAAAAGTTCATTATTTTGATTCCTAAGTGTCATCTATAACATTTTCTGCTGGTTCAATTATATTAGTAATAATAAAATTTTTAACTTATCAAATTTGTGTGTTTGTGGGGTGTGGCTGGTGCTAATAACCATTTTTGACCCATATTTAATATCCTAGTTATTTGGCCAACTTTTTGTGTGGGATGAGGAAGCCTTGTATATTGGTTTTGTCCTTTTGTTTTAGCTTCCACAAGAACTTTCAAGTTATACATGAGGCCATTATGCATTCTTTTACATTATCATATAAAATTGCTAAGGTAGGGTTATGTTCATTTTATTAGTAATAGTTCTACAAGCTAAGTTTGCTCGGAGTCGGGTACGGGTATTGGGTATAGGTACGTATTTAAGTGTCAGATCTTTTATTTTTTAAAATGGAGGATACAGGGATATGACTAAAAAAGTCCAAATTTCGGACACAGGTACGTGGGTACGTTTTTGAAATTTCAATTATTTTTTTTTCCCAAAAATTTTATATGTAAAATTAATCAAAAATATTATTTGATTATTTCTATTTTGTCAAGTTTTGAAAAAATATTAATTTCAAAAAATGCTATTAAAGTGTTCTAAAAAATTTATGTAGGTTGATTTTATAATTATCTATCAATTATTTTGGCCAAAGAAAAATTATATTTTAATTTTTTTAAAAATTTTGTAACAACATTAATCATGATATTTTTTTTAAAAAATAAAATGATATTATCTAGATTAGAAGAACCAAAAGCATAATTAAGAAATAATAAACATCGTGTAATTTGCTCAACCAATAAGGCTGTAAAATTTGAAGAAAATGATAAATAAACCCAACCAATAAGACTGCAAGACTGTAAATGTGCTTTAATAAAAAAAAAAAAAAAAAAACAAAGCAATGTTTTAAATCCCAAAAGGCCTAAAACTTAAAACAAAAAACAGGCCCGTCCAACACCCCTCCTCCTCCTTTTCTTCTTCTTCCCTATGCGACTTCTGGCTCTACAACAAATGGCGGTTCTAGCAGCAGTTCAACAGGTTCCGCCCCTGGCCATGTCCGGTTGATCGCGTCTGACCTGTATTTTTTACTCGTGTCGTGTCGACATGGGTATGCTGACCAAGAAGAAAGATCCGAGCATCACAGTCTACAAGTATACTTCAGGAAAAATTGATATAGTGTAGTGAACTGCAGGAAGTAAAAAATTTATTGCGACATTGCAAGTAGGGAATAAACTTTCAACTCGGTACGAGTGAGTAATAATTGATTACAAGAACTATAATAATTGAGCATTATATTTTGAGCTGAGCACTAGGAATAGTATGTGGTCCATTTTAATAACATTAAAAATAGGAAGCATTATGGGTTGAGGATAGCTATAATAGATTTTTATTACAACTGCATTAAGGCTTGACTGCGAATTTTCTTTTCATGGTAGCATTTGTTTTCAGTGAAAGAAGCAAGCTTAATTGACGGTAACCCACTTTTTCTTTCTGGAAAACGTGTCCCTCGGACATAATTTAGTGGATACTTCATTCTAAAGTTCTGTTGGTCTGGTTTGATAGCTTACTCGGAAACTTATTCGACTGGTTCAGAATTTCTCTAGTTTTGTTAAAAGGTTCTGCAACCATTAGCTACAGAAAGAGAGACTACAGATCTCTGAATTTGGAAATGTTACAGGTTGAGCGTGGTCTTTTTGGCATTCGATGTGTTCTTTGCCGTATTTTGTGTTGTTTTGGCATGTCTGATAGGAATAGCTCTCTGTTGCTGCTTGCCTTGTATCATTGCGATTCTTTATGCCATTGCAGGCCAGGTATGATGTAGAGCAATAAAATTAGCTTTGAACTGTATCATTTGTCTACATGGATCTTAATTTTATTATGGCTTTAAAATATAGGAAGGTGCATCAGAGGCGGATTTGAGCATCCTTCCCAAATATAGATTTCAGATCTCCAAGGATGAGGACAAACAAGGCATTGGAGGTGGCAGAATGGTTCCTATTGAAACAAGCCATGGGGACATGGCAGAAGAGCGAATACTTCTACCTGAAGATGCTGTAAGTTCCCAATGTCCCCAACCGGTACTTAGTTCTGATTTTCTGAAACTTGAGTTCTATTCGGACCTTTTTATTGTTGACAAATCGATATTATCATTACTTTATTGTGCTTTTGATATTTTAGTTGTATTGATGTGTATGGCTAATCATTTTGAAACACATTGTGGATTAGTTATAAATTGCCTAATGGAGGTTGTATCCTTAAAAGGGGAAAAAGTATGAAGTACAGAATCCTGAAAGGGGAAAGAGTGCTTTATTAATTAAATCACTTTTATTTGACACAAAATTTATCACCCAAAGGTTCCACCAACTTTAACAAGAGAACTGTTTTAAACTTACACAGCACTCCAACTCTTCATACGTGCTCTCATCACTCCATAAGAGATCCTTGTACCACTCCTCAACATTCACCTACATGCATATATTGACTTCTAGTGTATGTTCTCAAAAATGAAGTGGATATTGAAATGGCTTTCCATCTGGGCACAGGTTGACCCGTTGGATCAGTCTCGTTGGAGCATCTAACATTGTGCTGTCATATTCATTATCTTCAATATAGAACTTTTGAAACACACAAGGGAATAGAGCCATAAAAGACAAACTTCAATTTCGGTTCTTTTAAAATTCTAGTGTTCACACACCAACACATCTAGTATTGAAGTGTACTAAACTGTAGAAAATTTCATCATATTCTATTTATATGAAGATTAGACTCGAAAATGACTGGAGAATTAATTAACAAATATATTGCTTTCGATTATGAACCAATAGAAACTCTTCACCTGCCATATTCTAAATTGTGCATATCACATCCAGATCTCTTGAACACCTTCCACACTCCATGTATGTGTAAAAGATATAAAATTACACAGAGATCAAAAGGGACCTACAATTCCCAAGAAACGTCATACAAACTTTTAAGTAAAAACCTGTCTGAAGCTTGGAGAAAAACATGAATGGCTTCTGATTATCAATCTATTCTTTGCTCGATTGACCTTAAATTTTGAAGGTTGGGATGGTAACTTGATTTAAAGTCGTGTTACGAAAATATGAAATTATATGGGAAATGAGAAGCCATTATGGGAATGCCCGAAGGGTGGTGGTTGCGGTAGTAAAGTCTGTACAAACATTAGAGAAGAGATGAGCAACAGTGGCCTTTGGCTGTTGCTCAGTAGGCAGCTCAAAGAATTGGAGAAAAACTTATAGACTCCTTAATAGTAGCCAGCATCTGGATCTCAATTGTTCATGTTTTACCAATGAGGCAGTGCTGGCTTTCATGCCACTAAAATTGAACAGGTGACCAGGACATGGTCTGGTCTCTCTTTCAGAAGATCTTAGTGGGTTGCCTGACGGGAAAAAAGGTGTTATTTGCACTTGGATTAAGTTGTAACTATAAATAAGTCTATTGTTGCGTATTTTTATATCGCAAGTGTACGATATCGTAATAAGTAATATAGTGGACCAAAGAGTCCGGTTTATCGTTCCCACGAGGACTATACTTTAGTCTTAATCTACTTTTTTAACTCATATTTGATAAAAGATAAACAAATAAAGAATGATAAAAGTTGTGAATATTGATTCTCTTAAATGAACTAAATGTCTAAAACTAATGAAAATTATGCTGAAATAACAAATATAAATAGATCAAAGATTCATGTATATAAGATGTATTAAGACAAACCAAATTCATCTAATGATCACCTTAATTCCCAATTCAAGATTCTAGCCTAATGTAGTGTTCGGTCGAATTCTCCTATGGTATTCAATTTACCCCTCTCGAGTTCTCATTGAGCCTATTTAACTAATTCAATCTCATATCTCTATACGAATTACCCTTAGTTAAACGAGTTATGGCACTAGGAATTCATATAACGATCGCATCACTTAGTATAGGTATCTCTACACGTTCTAAGTCTCAAACTCACCTCTCGATTCGTAAGAAACTCAATAGATCATCAAATTATTGATCAGGTAATTCAATGCATTGCAATCATAAAAAAATCAACACATGGAAGAATAAAACTCAGAATTCATGAATTAAAGAACTAAGGGTTTCAATAGATTACATTATTTGCTCTAATAATGAATATAGCTACTCATAATCAAAACAATGAAATAAATAACTAAATTCGAATGCATCACCGGATTTAAATGATAAAAAGATGGAAAAGAATCAGCTCTTGCACCAAGATCTTCTTCCACTTCCAATCCTTGATTTGAACTCGATTCCTTCCTCTTCGATCTTGTGTTTTTCTCTTAATGTTATAAAGTGTGGAACCCTCTTTTCAATGTGTGGGAACCCCCAATTTCGTGCCCCATTAAGTTTATTTATAGTTCATCACATTCATGGCCAAGTTGGAGACTTATTCATGGGCTTTTCGTAGCCCAAGAAAAATAAAACCTAGATTTTACGACGCAGCGCTTGAGCGCTAGAAGGCAGCGCTTGAGCGCCGCGACTTCTTCCCAAGTAGCGCTTGAGCGCCACTTAGGTAGCGTTTGAGCGCTACATTTCTGTTGATTTTTTGTTTCCAAGCTATGGTGTAGCGCTTGAGCGCTGAAAAGGTAGCGGTTGGGCACTGAGTTTCTGTCCATTTTGCGTTTGTTTCAGTATTTTTATCATAACTTTTCCTTTCGATATCCGATTGAGGTGATTCAAGATGCGTTGGAAAGATAACTCGAAGGACTACAACTTTGCTAGAAATAACTCTTCTTCAATTCGAGTTTTTACTATGCCAAAAATAGGTCTCAATCTCCAACTAAAACTTTCGACATCCTTGTACGGTTGAAAATTGATTTGTTGTCACTCCTTATGATCTTTAGTTGCATCCATTTTACTTCTAGAATTCTCGAATCTTCATCGTGAGCTTCCACACAACTTTTGAGTATTTGCACTTTAGCCCCCCAAGCTTTGGATCTTGCCAATTTCACTCTTTTCGCTTCTTTCTTTCAATTTCACTTCCATTCATTGAGTTTCACCTAAAAATACATTATATAATAAATTAAGCTATAATTTCATTGAAAGAACCACAAAATGTCGATATTTTAGAGCCCAAATAAGTATATAAAATGCACTCATCATCTATTACTTGGCAAAGGCAACTTCAAGATGCTTCCAGAGCACGACAAGGATCAGTTTATGAGAAGATTCCAGAAAGAGGAGACATATCAGACTTGCCATGTCATAGCTGCAATCTCTTCCTAATACTATTCCAGTGGAGACTCCATTTGTATGGATTGATGCATTTTTCAGCACACTACCACACTAAATATCCCATATGATTAGCCGAATCCACTTAATGGTCAAATCTTAACGGTTAGAAGATTAAATCTAAATTCATATTTGTAAAATTATCTCCATGATTCTCCAGGACATTTGTTGTGTCCTGAGAGCAAAAGAAAGTTTTATCTGTAGGTAAAGATTTTCTGCAGAATTTGTTGAGTTTAAGAGTAATTATTCTCCATTGTATAATTGATTCTTTCCTGCAAAGTTGTCGTTCAACTTATTGTCTGTTTTTCCGGTTGACTTGTGATGAGTGAGTCTTAAAAAAATTTAATAACTAAGATGTTTTGCCTCTAGATTTTGTTTATACTTTTCTGGTACAGTACACATAACCCAATAACACCTTTTTAGCTTAGGAAAATGGAAATGTCCAGTGACAGTAAATTCAAGCTACTTACGTATGAATTATGAATATTGCTTTACAGGACATAAATGACTCGTGCTTCTTCAGCCTAACATTTATCAAATGAAACTAGATCAGTGCAATTGTGATTTTCATGTTTGCATTAAAAATTTTGTTGATAGTCCACCTCTTTTTTCAGGAATGCTGTATATGTCTTTGTGCATATGAGGATGCCACCGAGCTCCATGCTCTTCCTTGCAATCATCACTTTCATTCAACTTGTATTGTGAAATGGCTTAAGATGAATGCGACATGTCCGCTCTGCAAATACAACATCCTCAAGGGGAACGGCCAAGTTTAAACAAAGAGAAGAAAACCAGCTGGACTTGTATATCTGCTCGTCTCGTCTGGAGGGACTGCAATCTAGACTGGAACTATATACATACGGGAATAAGGGCCCGTTCGGTAGGGATTAAAATCAGATTAAAATTGAAAAATTAGCCGTTATTGTTGACTTTTATTAGACGAGTGAGACCCAATAACGGTCATATTTTCAAATTTAATTGGATTTTAATCCCTACTGAACGGGGCCTAAGATGGCTTAGCTTTATTTTTTGTACATTTTCCTAGTACAAGTTTTTCATGCTTTGAAGGTCTACCGCTTTTGTAAATATTTTTGTTTCCATTTGTTTTATAGTTGGTTAGAGCAAGGCTGGTGATTGAACATAATATAAGCATACATGTTGTGTTGATATAAGATTTATGATTTTTATTGTATTCTAGTCAACGTTGGGCATGTTATTATGAAATGTTTTATAGGTACTATAAAAGTAACATTTGAATACAGTGAAACCTTGACAAATAAATGCTCAATAAATTAAGAATCTCGATTAACTAATAAAATTCTTTGATCCTGACTTAGGTTAGTGTATTAAATTAATAACTTGAACTAAATGCTTTTTAGATCCTTTAATGCCCAATGATTATATAAAATAATTGCTTAAATTTATAAAAGTTCATGCTAATATAAATTAACAAACTTTTAATTTGATTAAATTTTTTTTTTTTAATTTGCTTCTTTTTCAAAATATGCCTATGAAGTCTTGTTTTTCTTTGCATCCAAATCAAAGTCAATTTCAATCTCATTTTACGATGCACATGCTACATTTGATATTTTTTTCATTTTGTACAAATTAATTATTTAAGGTTACAACGAGTTTGAAATGTCTCTTTTCAAGAAATAGTTGATAAAACACAACTATCATCGATATAGATTTTTAACTCCTTTCAAATGAGAAGTCATGGTAGAAAAATGTATGCAATTTGGAATGATTGGGGGTCTAAGTTAAAATTAATGACGGTAGAAATTATGCTTGTGTTTGGCACCTATTTTGGGTGTGTTATAAATTTTGGAATAGTAATTGATGAAAGAATGTGGTTGAAAATTAATGAAAAGTTTTAAATTTATGTGTAATATTATTTTATTTGGAGAATGCGTTGTTATAATTAAGAAAGAGAAATAATAATAATAATAATAATAATAATAATAATAATAATAATAATGGGTGTCAAACACAAGCTAACTTGAATAATTAATCTTCCAAGATATTAAATTTTGAAGTCAATGTATATACATTAATATTTTCTTTTTAATGTATGCAAGTGTGTGTCTTTTCGTGTGCTTACAGATTAAATTTTAAATTTCACTACATTCAATTTTTTTTTTCTTCAAATTTCCCACATTTATTAGGATAAACTATAATTCAAGCTATGAAAATATAGAATGCTCTATAAATTAATAAATATTCATTTATGGATAGATTAATAAACCCACTAAAATAATAAATTTTCTCTGTCCTAACATTATTATTTTATAGTGATTTTACTATTTGTTTGGATGTTAATTATATTAGAATTAATATGAGAGAATATATACGTGACAATGAATGTTAAATCATTTATTTAATTTTCAATTAAGTAAAATTGGATATTAATTGGCATACATGAATGTGAATAATGAAATGTATTCTTGAATGTGAAATTTTAATAAACTTATAATTAAAATTAATAACACTGAAATGTATAAATGAAGATGAATATTAATTAAATGAATATGAATGATAATTAATAATAGGGAATTCATACATTACTGAAAGCACACGCGTCAAATGTATATGTATATTGATGATAACTAAATGATTAAATAAATTAAATACATATTGGAAAACAAAATGTAATGTATTATTGAAATAATTGAATTATGGTAGGACTAAAATTGTCCAAAAAATGATTCTCACTCGACGTGATATTTAATATATCATAGACTATGCATTATTTTATATATTTAAAGATATTAGAATAATAATAAATTTAAAAAATCCGTATTTGTATGTTGGCTCGTAAGAACTAAGACTTGATATTGTCGAGTCTTGTTATATTCTGTTTAGAACAATGAAACTTACAATGGCAACATCATTTTATTTGGTTACGCTTTCCAAATTTTTACAAAGTGTGGTTTTAGATCCTCAACTTTCAAAGATCTAAGTCTCAACTTATTTAAATTTGTGGATTTAGCTTCTCACGTGAACAAAACTACTTTTAACATAAATGATAAAGGTTGCACACAATTTTTTACGTGACCTTGAGGAAAAAACCCTCAAAACAGCTAACAATTCTCTAATTCAACTTTTCACACCAAATATTTCAACCACTTTGGATCTCAGATTTATAAGTTTAAATAGGTTGAAGATCTAGATGCTCACATTTGTAGGTCTTGGATTCATAACCACACTACGTAAAGGGAGCACAATCCTTTTTTTTTTTTTTTTAAATTCTTACTTACACTACAAAAAATGCAGTTTCAGGGACAGAATATTTCGTCAATGATAATTTGAATTCCATAGCTAACGGGGTTTATCGATGGTAATTTAGTGACAAAAAAGTTTGTTGTTTACAAATGGAACATTGCCGTAGCTAATTATCGACGGAATTTTTTGTCTCCAATCTGTTGATCACCAGCATGTGTGCGATTTTACAATTGGAGTGTCATTCGACTCGATGTTTGTCGATGTTGTTAATGATGATGAAACTTGCTGTTGAATATTTTGTAAACTGTCATAGCCATTTTGCTATTGAATTGGAAGCATTATACACAATTATTTCATTCATTGTTTATTTATTTTGCAAGTAATCGAGTTGGCCACTTTTCTACAATATACTCGTTGGCCGTGCTCATCGGTTAACAATTGCCACATTACCCCTGTTTGGTAGAACTTAAAATCAAGATTTTAATCCAAGTCAAAATTAACAATTAATATCAATTTTTACCAAAATCTACAAAAATTTGACCAAATATAGTTCATTTCAGTTTGGTTCCATCGATGTGCGTAGGGGATTGGTTTGGTTTAAGGATTATCAGTTGTCTGTGAATAAGTATGTCATTTTGATCAAGTGATTCGAGAATAAGGAATTGAAACTGCAGTAGGTGACATGGTATCGCTGTGAGTTTAAATGTGAGAATGATGGATTTTTACGATTATGCGATATTGAACGTAATGGCCTGGTCAGTTATATGGTGGTATATTAACATATTACAAGCAGGTCCATTTATTGTTAAATCTAAAACATTGGTTTCTTGATTAGTTAACATTTGAAAACCATGCCTATTTTTCAACTAATGTTATCATTTTTTGCGTATCTGGGCTTGGGCAACAGTGGACTACAGCCAAGTGCGGCCCACTGCCCTGCTTGGGTGCACAGCGAAGGAGCGGATACTTCAACCTGAAGATGCATTAAGTTCCCAATGTCCTGACCGGCAATGTAGTTTGATTTTTTCTGGGGTTATTCGGACCTTTTAATCTCTTACAAAGATACATAATTGTTCGTGTAATTTATTCTGCTTCAATTTTTTAATTGTATTTTTTTTGTATCGCTAGACCATATGAAACAAGCATGTCGTTTGGTTTTATAAAGCCATATGGAAGTTGTCTCCTATGTCAAGTAGGAAGTATTGCTAGTTTATCAGTTTAATGTTTTATTCTTGTGTAGACGAACATTGAGCAAATGAATCCATCAGTTCTGATTTAATTGTCAATAGTCCCACCATATTTCTTTCCCATTCTTGCAGGAATGTTGTATATGTCTTTGTAGATACGAGGATGCAGTGGCAATCCATGAGCAAGTCCTAGAGTAAGCCATTTACTCCTTGCTTACGACTCGTTGATTTTCTTAATAGCAAAGTCGTCAGATTGATATTTTGTCCGCCTACAAAGTAGCATCAGGTAAAAAAAAAAAAGTGGAGAAATCAACAATTACGTTTAGCCCAAATGTGGGATTGTATGAGCGTGAAATTGAATATGTCCCAAGTCTATTTGGAATGCAGACGACTGAAAGTTCGAATTTTCTTCAATCGTACGTAAGAGAACTGTACAATTTCTACCAATTATCTTGGTGTGTTTTCTCTGAATTTTTTCTTTGCTTTTACTGTCATTTTCTTATTATTTAAGTAGTCTGTCTTGTTGTTCGTTGTGTCTGTAGATCGAAATCGACATGGGTTCGTCATTGCTACGATGATTTAAGGTATGTCGTTTTAGCTTAGGGTATGTGTTCTCAAATTTTATTTGTGTATTTTAGTTATTATTATGTTTTTTTTTGTTGCGATTTAATTACCCTATGTCGTTATTCATTCCGTCTGTAGGTGAAAATCGACCTAGGTTCGTCCTCGTTTATGTGAATCTAAGGTGTTAGGGTGTGACCCGAATTCTTTGTTGAAATAATTGAAGAATTTCAATTGAAGTGCACGTCAAGAGAAATTCAGTTTGGAATGTCATTGGAGTCTTATTCAAGTTGAAATTCTATTTGAAAGTCATATCGGGAGTTGAAATTTGTATTGGACTTAAAGATGTTGAAATTATGGATCGGGAAGAAAAGTTGCCGCATTTTCGCTAGCATACTGTTAGTTGGCCGCTCGAGCAACATGTACATGTTTTCTCTCTGGACCTAGTCGCTCGTCCGGTGCTTGAGCGACGAACCGTCGCTAACCTGTCATTAGCTTATCGCTCGAACGACAGGGTTATCTGGTCCAGACCCTTTTCTCAACACATTTTTGACATGTACTTCAACTACAACTTATTGATTACAGTTTGGACGTCGTCCTACTTAGTTGCCTATATATATTTGGCTATTCTCTATTTAATAATAGCGTGTTAGAAAAGTGATTACTAGCTTTTAAAATTATTATAATATTTCTCCATTTTCATTATTTGTGGTGCAATAAAATCTCATAATTTCTCTACTATATTTTCTTGTCTTCTTTTATTCTTTTACTTGCAATCATATACTTTATTATTGTGCCATATAATTTCAACATCTCAATTCGGTGGTTGATTTTATATCAAGTGGTATCGAGCAATACATGATATTTGAATTCCCAACAATTAGTATAAGAGATTCTGGACATAATTAACATAACATATAATATGTCGTTTTTTTGTGCATATGCATGAAAATTTACATGGGTCCCTCTTCGTTTACTTCAATCTATCCGCTAAGCTTTACTTTTTGCTCTGTTGTGTTTTTTTTTTTTTCCGTTGGTATTTGCTTATATGTAATGTTTGTGCTCGATCTTTGCTCTATTGTGTTCATTTTACGGTCTATATTCGCTTTTCTTGTAATGGTTCTATGAGGATTGGAAGAGATTTTTGTGGGGTTGGCCTATTGTGGGAGTTTGAACAGTTTGCTTGTTGTCCGAGATTCTTCAGTTCTATGGTGATCTGAAAATAAATAAATAATTGATGTAGCTTATATTAGGTTCCGTCTCCTGAGCAAAAAATTGTTTCCATTGAAGTTATGTTTGTTACATATAATAAGCTGGCAGGTTAGGGCATAGTATGCCTATGCTTGGTTTTTGGTCTTCCATGTCAATTGTGAAGCTGTAGTGAGGGCACATGAGAGAGAGGAAACTTTCTATAAGTATTTTTAAGATAGAATGTTCTCATTTAATATTACTTTTGGGGCTACAACATGATTTTTAGATGAGACGATCATACATCCATTCAATAAAAATGTAGTATATCTATTCAGCTTGTTTGTGCCCTTCATACAATTTGGGAAGAATGATTAAGACTCTTTGGATTGCAGATTGAAGTCCTCTGATATAGAACGCGAGGACTAATCCTTAGAGAAGCAAGGAAAAAAAGTGAACAATCAATACAAGTCTGAACGTTACATATTCTGCTCAAATTTTCAATTGCATGAGAGCTTATTGTACTCATTCGACAATAGTGCTAAACTCATTTGCTCTTGTTAAACATAACAAAGAATAGAGAGCCTAAGTTCTATTATGTAATCTTAACAATATAAGAGATGTTACAGGTAAGTTCGAGCAACAAGGACGGGGTATATAAATTTCTTAAAATTCCAGTCACTTGCCCAAACGACCCTGATGCTTTTTGCTTGCTTGGTGAAGCTAAATATGCGCTCAAAGATTATGGTAGAAGCGTTGTTGCATATAATGTGCTATAGACTTAATATTCTGTATGTAATCTTGATCCTCAGGGTTTTGACTTTTTCACTTGGGAATCATTACCGATAAATTTTTATTAGGCATGCATACAAAATATAGTAGGATAACTTCCAGTTTGTAAGTTTGTGATAACGCTTTCATGGGAACTTTTTATTTTCTTGCAGGTATCGAAAACTATTGAATTTGAAGTCTTCTGTGGCCTCACAAACTCATTGCTGGCTGTAAAAAAGCCTGATGAGGTTGGTCAATATTGTCACGGGGTCAAATTTCCTACACTAGAAATATTAGACACCGTGCGACCTTAACGTTCACAATTCCCGTCCCTACGAGAAAACGCTAAGTCAGCCTTTCGACGCCCCTAAAATAATTCAACCAAGTAGGCTAGTTCACTATAACTTTGAGTAGAGGATTTTGAAGTAAAGACACAAGTATGTGGGGAAACTCTATCTCATAAATATCACATGAATTATACTAATATATGAACCCTATAAATTCTAGGAGTTACATATATGACATGAATTACATGAATCCCATGAATCCTAGGAATCACATGTATTCCACATCCGAATTTACAAAGAGAACACATCTCTATTTGAACCCTATAAATTCTAGGAGTTCATATACTAATATATGAACCCTAAAAATTCTAGGAGTTATATATATAACATGAATTACATGAATTCCATGGATCCCATAAATCCTAGGAATCACATGTATTCCACATCCCAATTTACAAAGAGAGCACATCTCTATTTATAGGCAAAATCTCATGCAAATGTCTTGGATTAAATGGCTATGATCAATCCTCATCCAAGGGTCCACAATGGATTCAACTTACCTTAAACCTCCTTAGACTAAAGAGAAGCTAAGTAGGAATTGACTTCATGCAAGTGGGATGTCTCTACAAAAAGATCTCATGCTAGACATGTCCCCTTCATAGTCATCAATTTGACTTTTACTTTCTCTTGTGGCCTTTGGTTTTGCAAGTGGCTTAAGTAGCCAACTTGTCCAAAACTCTCAAAATATCCCAGCAACATGTCCATGGTATTTCTCCCTAGAAAATCACCTGGTGTGCTGAGAAAATCGTCCATGTCATGCCCATGTCACACAGACTGCAAGCTATGTGTTGCTGTGCTGCATGTGTGCTGCCATCACTGCAGTCTGTGTCTAGCCATGTCCTGTCTGCGTCCTGGATGCTGCCTGCAATCTGCCTGCGATGTCTGCCTGTGTTGCAGCCGTGTTGCCATGGCTGCCTGCACACCCGAATTTTCCAGACACGATCCTGTCACCACCGGGACACGAACCTGCCCTCATGGACACGAGTCATCTCTTTACCATTTTAGGTGACACCGGCATCGCCATATACTTTTGATGCCTAGACCTAGTCAACCATAGGTCTACCTCATTTTCCCCACCTAGTGCCATGACATCCCCGTGCCATGATAGGTTTCAAGGCATCACCTTGCGATCCGTCACAATATGCTAATAGATATAGTCATTTGCATATGCTGGATTGTTCTGTCATTCGATTGCTTCTACTGAATTTCTTATTTTTAGTATTCATTACTATGAACCAATATATTTTCCAAAGCAATTACTTGTATCTGCTTCTACTAAATTTCTTCTGGCCATTCATTACTATGAACCAATGTATTTTTCCTAGCAATTAGTTGTATTTGTTTCATGTTTAACTCTTAAGTAAGAATATCACAGGTTCTCAGTCACAACCACTTCGCCATGTGGTCTTGTGCATTCCAATTGAGAAATAGATTCTATTGCAAAAATGCAGTCAATATTAGTATATTTGACTAAAATGTCTATGAGCTTTACTTTCAATAACATATTTCAACATATAAAGATTTGTGATTTGGTAGTCATGCAATGTGGACATTGTGCTTTATTGGGTCAAGTGTTTGGGATTATCGCACTGATATGTGAATCCTTGCCAACATTTTTTTTCCTCAGTAAAGTCAGAACAAAACATCTGATAATTAGATATATTGTAGTACAATTTCTACATTATTTTCTAGACTGGTTAAGGTAACTAAAATTTTGTAAACTTAGTTATTGGCTGGAAATATTGGAAGAAACTGGCATACAAATTACAAATGATTTGATTGTATTACAAATATTTTTAGTGTTGAATATTGTTACTATTGTGTACAGTATGAATGCATGCTAAAAACCTCACACACACGAAAGGGTACATACATAAAAGTGATTGACGGTAAGACTAGGTCTTTTAATCATGTGTGCTGTTGGAAGCCTTTCGTGAATTGTGAGGGTGCCTTTTCAAGTCAGCTTCTTGGGCTTTTTACTCGAATGAATGTTACTTTTGTTCTCCCCCCCCCCCCCCCCCCCCCCCCCCCTTTTTTTTTATTGAGTGGGGTTGTCTTAGTTTTGTTATTGGAAAATAAACCTGAAGATTAAAAAAGTTTTGTTAAAAGGTGGAAAACGTTCTTGGTGGAAAATAAAAATGTGAATGAAAGATTCCACTATATTGAATTGGGTCCACGAATCTAAGTGTTGAGAAACAAACAAAGACTAGTTAGGAATGAACTAATTGCCTCAGAACTTAGTTCATCATAGGCTGGCCTCAGAAAGGTCACTTTCATCATAGGCAACAATTAGGGAAAAGGAGCAGCTCAGTACATAAAGCCAACTCTACTTTATCCCTCTTATGTATTGTGCAGCAGAATAGGACAGGAGACCGTTGGTTGTATAGTCTATATAAGCCATCATCATTCACCCATTGTAAATCAGAACAAAGAATTAATATCATTACATTGTTCATCATTTTTATCTCTCAAATTCAACATGGTATCAGAGCAGGTTTCAAACCTGTAGAAGCAAAAGGCCAACAGAGCCTAAGAAATTTTTCACATTCAAACCATGTCTCAACACACAGACAACACCAAGATCACAAGCATAGCACTCAATGGCAACAGAAATTATATGCCCTGGTCCAGATCAGTTACGATCGGTCTCAGTGGCAAAGGCAAACTACAATTTGTCACAGGCACCAAAGAAAAACCCAAACCCATTGATCCCCAGAAACCAACAGAAACAGAGATAGCCAAAATCGAAGAATGGCAAACCACAGATCACATGGTTATGTCATGGATGCTAAACACGATGGAGCCACACATTTCCAACATGTTCATGTACTACAATTCGTCGAAAGAAGTGTGGGACAAAGCCAAGAAATTATATGGCCAACAGAAGAACTTTGCCCACATTTTCAGCCTCAAACAGGAGATTTCAAAGATCAAACAAAGCAACCAAAGCAACATGCAATTGGTGACAGAATTAGTTTCAAAATGGGAGGAACTCAACACTTTTCTCCCACCAACAACAGACAAGGTCGAAATTCAGAAAAGGAACGAACATGATTTAATTTTTACTTATCTGGGAGCACTCGACGCAAGTTATGAGGCAGCCCGATCCCAAATCCTCCTCTCAGCCGAAATGCCAAGCTTCGACGATATAGTAGCAACAATCGAGCAAGAAGAATCCCGAAGAACACTCATGAACCCACAACAATCAGAAAATTCCGAAAACAATCGAGCCTTTAAGGCTCAACATCCAATCCCTAATTTCAGAGACACGGCCAAAACAAGGGGGATCTCAACAACCGACTGGTGCGACCACTGCAAACGTGCAGGGCACAACCAAGAAGGATGTTGGATCCTTCATCCTCATCTCCGGCCGGCTCGAAACAAGGGGGAGAGAGGAAATTGGAACGGAGCAAGAAGGGAGAGGCGATTTGGAGGATTCGGGGGTGCAAGCAGAGGCGTCGTGTTTTGCCCTAATGAAGGGCCTGGACTTGGACTGGGAGCTGGGCCTGGACTTGGAGTCGAGCATAAAGGGGATAATGGGCCTGGACTTGGAGTTGGGCCTGGACTTGGAGTTGGACATAAGGGGCATAATGGACATGGGCTGGCTGGGCTTGGATTTGGTCAAGAATTGGGCCAACCTAATTTAAATGAAGATAATGGGCCTTCCAGAACTCCTACAGCCCAATTGACACAACTTCTGGGCCAACTAAATGGTTTGTTACAACAACAAACTTCAGGTTTTGTACACTCTAAACCCGATTTAAATAATTTAAATATTTCTAAAATTGCTAATTTCTGTCAAAATACGAGTAAATGGATTATTGACTCTGGTGCTACCGATCATATGACATGGGACAAAAATAAAATTCAAAATATCGCCCAAATTAAGGAACCTCAGCACGTAATTGTTGCGAATGGAAATAAAGCTCAAATTTGGGGCTCTGGTACAGCCAGACTTTTTTCAAAAAACGTTAAAAATATTTTATACTTACCGGGCTTTAATTCAAATCTATTATCTGTTAGTAAAATAACTCAAAATTTAAATTGTAATGTTATATTCTCACCAGATAGAGTGACCTTTCAGGATCGAGAATCAGGGAAGAAGATTGGTGAGGGTTTTTTAAAAAATGGACTTTATTATCTTGAAGAAATTCCCAATAGATGTCATGTATCAGTCAATTCTACAAATCAGGACAAGTTGCTGCATTGGAGATTTGGTCATCCATCTGATCAAGTTTTAAACAAACTATTTTGTTATAATCTTAACTCTAGCAATTGCGATGTTTGTAAGTTTTCCAAGCAAACTAGGTTACCGTTTTCCTTATCTACCCATGTTTCAGAAAAATGCTTTGACTTGATTCACTCTGATGTGTGGGGGCCGGCACCTGTGGATTCTTATAACAATTTTAAATATTTTGTTACATTTATCGATGATTTTTCTCGTACTACTTGGATTTATCTTTTGAAAGGGAAAAATGAGGTTTTCTCATGTTTCCAAGAATATTTTGCCTTTATTGAAAATCAATATGATGCAAAAATCAAGATTTTTAGATCTGATAATGGGACAGAATATGTAAACAAAAACTTTTTAGACTTTTTTAAATTAAAAGGAATTTTACATCAGACTACCTGTATTAACACACCTGAACAAAACGGAGTTTCCGAAAGGAAAAATCGTCACCTACTTGAAGTCACTAGGTCTCTTCTCTTCCAAAGTAATGTCCCAAAATCCTACTGGTCAGACGCCGTATTAACAGCTACTTACCTTATAAATAGATTGCCTAGTGCTAGGTTGAAAAACATGAGTCCGTTAGAAATTCTTAAAGGTAGGAAAATTGACCTTGACCATATACGGGTCTTCGGCTGTACATGTTTCGTACACATAAAAAGACATGACAAATTGGATAAAAACTCGGTTAAAACCATGTTCTTAGGATATTCTTCTGAAAAAAAGGGATATAAGTGTTATGATCCCAAGACTCATAAACTTTATTTCTCACGTGACGTTTCCTTTTTTGAAAATACGCCCTACTATCAACAAAATGAACAAAATCATATGCAAAGTCAACCAATTATGTTATCACCAAATACTTTCTTTTTCCCGGAAGAAACAAATCAAGAACAGGTTGAGCATGAGGAGGATGAACAAACTGGTAGAACAGGTGCAATTTCTTCAGGGGGAGAAGAAGACGAGGAAAATGAATCAAGTGAGGAATCAACTCAAGAAGAAATTGTCTTGAGAAGATCCAGTCGACAAATTCGACCTCCTGCCAGATTAAGGGATTATGTATCCCATCAGGTGATGTATCCAATTCAAAATGGTGATGTATCCCATCAGGTAATGTATCCTATTCAAAACTGTATCTCCTATACACAAGTTTCTCCTGAATATCGGGCCTATTTGGGTAATATATCCAAACAAACCGAACCCACGAACTTTAATGAAGCCACCCAGGATCCTATCTGGCGTAAGGCTATGAATGAAGAACTTCAAGCTTTAGAAAAAAATGACACATGGGATATTGCCCACTTACCAAAGGGAAAGAAACCCGTAGGCTGTCGATGGGTCTATAAAATCAAATACAATAGTGATGGTACGATTGAAAGATATAAGGCTAGGCTAGTTGCCAAAGGTTTTACCCAAACCTACGGCATTGACTATCAAGAAACCTTTGCACCAGTAGCAAAAATGAGCACCGTTAGAATTCTATTATCTGTAGCTACCAACTCAGGATGGAATCTGTTTCAAATGGATGTTAAAAATGCTTTCCTTCAAGGAATTCTGGAAGAAGAGGTCTATATGACTCTTCCCCCAGGCCATAAAAATACTTCAGATCCATCGCTAGTGTGTAAGCTAAAAAAGTCAATCTATGGTCTTAAACAATCTCCAAGGGCGTGGTATGCCAAACTAAGTTTTTCCCTTTTGAAAAATAACTTTATCAAAAGCACCGCCGATTCATCTATGTTTGTCAAACACTCACAAAATTCCACTACTATTATTTTAGTCTATGTTGACGACATCATCATCACTGGGAATGATAATGAAGAAATTAAAAAAGTCAAACGACACTTGAAAGACGAATTTGATATCAAAGACCTTGGAAAACTCTCATATTTTCTTGGAATAGAAATAGCTCACTCCAGCAAAGGCCTATTCCTATCTCAAAGAAAATATGTCATTGACTTGTTAAAAGAAACTGGTAAGCTAGGAGTTAAACCCGCCGGTACCCCAATGGAAACCAATGTTAAACCTGGACCAGAAAATGGTGATCTACTACCTGACATAGGACAATATCAAAGGTTGGTAGGGAAACTTATCTATCTTACAGTTACCAGACCTGACATTGCATTTGCAGTAAGTGTTATAAGCCAATTTATGCATGCCCCACGTACCAGTCACTTAAGTGCCATTGATAGGATACTAAGATATCTTAAAGGCACTCCAGGTCAAGGAATTTGGATGCGGAGGAATAACTCTAATACTATAATTGGTTTTTCTGATGCAGATTGGGCCGGGAGCTGCGATAGAAGATCAACCACAGGCTTCTGTACCTTTGTAGGTGGCAACTTGGTCACTTGGAAAAGCAAAAAACAAAATGTTGTAGCAAGGTCAAGTGCAGAAGCGGAGTATCGTGCTATGGCATCCACAGCAAGTGAACTCATTTGGATCAAGCAACTGCTTAAAGACATGAAGACAGAATACATAGGGGCTATGCAAATGCACTGCGACAATCAAGCTGCGCGACATATTGCATCCAATCCAGTTTTTCATGAGAGAACCAAACACATCGAAGTCGACTGTCACTTTGTTAGAGAAAAAGTACAGTCGGGAGAAATAGAAACCCCATTCGTTAGAAGCAAAGAACAATTGGCGGACATCTTCACCAAGGCACTCGATAAAACCAGTCATTTTAACATTCTTGGCAAGTTGGGATCAATCAACTTATTCGAACCCAACTTGAGGGGGAGTGTTGAGAAACAAACAAAGACTAGTTAGGAATGAACTAATTGCCTCAGAACTTAGTTCATCATAGGCTGGCCTCAGAAAGGTCACTTTCATCATAGGCAACAATTAGGGAAAAGGAGCAGCTCAGTACATAAAGCCAACTCTACTTTATCCCTCTTATGTATTGTGCAGCAGAATAGGACAGGAGACCGTTGGTTGTATAGTCTATATAAGCCATCATCATTCACCCATTGTAAATCAGAACAAAGAATTAATATCATTACATTGTTCATCATTTTTATCTCTCAAATTCAACACTAAGAAATAGTGAGAATTCTTGATCTCTCTAAATATCTCTCAATTCGAATCATCCATAGTATATTCATATCATAATATATGAACAGTAAAAACTAGCATTCTAGGTTCAAGTTGTTACTGTACTGATTTTTTTTCCCCTTCCTTTTATCATAAGTCTTATTATGTCTTTTGTGTCCTTAAATTCTCTCCTGTGTGTGCTTGTGATGCTCATCAGACCACCAAACAAGGTTAAAAAGAATGGACGGTAAGTGGTTCAGAAATTATCAAATGATTCTTTGTCAATAGCAGGGCAAACCTTTACATTTGACTCAGTTGTGGATATTGAGTCAACATATTTAATTTAAAATTTTGAGATTCAGGATCGAGCTCTCTATGCCCTCTATATTTTCTCTCTGTGCACCTTTTTTTTTTGTATGAACTAATTTCTATTTTTTATTTGTTCCTTTTTAATTTTTCTATAGCTGAAACATGAAAAGATCCTTTTTGGAACCGGAATGCTAAAATGTAATCAAATTTATATTATATGCAAATTCAAGGCAAAATTTGGTAGGTGTTTAAGACTGAAAATGGTTAGATGGTTAGAGTTTGTTTCAGAGAACTTATTTTAGGTGCTTTTACGCTTAAATTTTCTTAAAATGCATAATTTTGAATCTTACCATGCAACGCCAAGTTCTATTTTTTACTCTTGGATTCATAAATATAGCATTCGGCATTTACCTTGGGTCTATTTATTTTAGTATTGCTATCCAAACAAAACCTTCTAATATCAAATGAATAAAATGAAATGAACTAATTCTAGCACAACAACAAAAAATAACCTCTATCAATAATATTGAACTCCACAACTTGACAATTAAAATCACAAAAAATACCGACTCAGAAAACTATTCCCAATTGTTCAAATTCGAGCTCAATAACACTCCAGGAATTGAACCTTTAAAAGTCCAGTAGAACATATTTATTTGTGTAGAAAGTTCGAACAGTGTACTATTAAACCCAAAAACATTATAAGAAATCAAGAAGGTTACCCAAGATCCCCATTTTCCTTCAAATATATAAGGTTCAACATATTTATCATTACTACGTCACATAAAACACACTTAAAATTAGCTTCTAATTGACAATGCACGGGCACATGCTAGTCTCTTTTAAAAGATAGACTTGTGGGTTTATTGTTCATCTATGTCACACTCATTTTTAGACACAGTAAATTAAATGGATGCTCACTAAAATTTAGTATTGGTTACCACTTGCTCATTGAAAAATAAATGATTACCAAATGCTCACTTAACTATTCTTCAAGTTACCCATTCATCACTAGGCCCCAATCCGTTTGTATAGGTGGACAATAATTTACACGTGGAGGATGAAAAATTGACGTGGCAACAACGATGTTAATTGAGTACACAATGGATTAAAACGTATTGGGTGAAATAGCAATTTTAGTTTTATTTAACAATAACGTTTTTTATATTTTAACTCCAATTGCATCAGAAAGAAAAATATGAAATCCCCAATTGAAACCTAACCCTAGGAAGAACAAAATCCTTCAATTCGTCATGGAAATCTCTTCAACCACTACTTAGAATTGAGAACAATGCTTGTGTCATTGTGGTCAGATAGCCGTCACAAAGGCTTCATGGACGAAGAATAACCTAGGAGGGAGATTTTGGGGAGTTTAGGAAGAGCAAATTGAAGCGATATTAGGTAGCTTTGGTGGTCCGAGTGATTTGCAATGTAATCAGACTTTTGTGTTTAATGGATTTGGCTACTTATCAAAGTGAAGACCATTTCACTAATTTATGTAATGTAGTTGATCTCGCTGTTTGAAATTAGGGAATAATTTGTATTGTAGTTGCTAGTAGGGGTGGGCATGGGTTAAGTCAGATCGATTTTTGCCCCAACCTAAATCCAGTATGATCGATTTGATAATGATTTAACTCAACTCAACCCAACCCAATCAAGTATCCATCAAGTTGGGTTGGGTTGTGTTGGTCGGTTTAAAATTTGTTAACAAAGATTAAAGTAGGCGGGTCGGATATGTTTGGGCTTTGACATTTGTCTAGTATATGTTTGGATCTTGGGAAGCAATTATTTGGAATTTATATTGAATTTGACTCTAGATACATGTTGGATGTTACATTTTGAATAGTTTTGATACTAGATATTGATTTGTTTATCTACATTAATATCATAGTATTTGAAGAAAGCTTTATTTGAACTTCTTATTGCTTCATTGGAGGTGTTTTACGGTGCCCCCACACAATCTTTTATGTTCTATTATTATTTTTATGTAGAAGTTGATGCATGTTATACACTCGGCGTATCACTGAGTGATGGGTTGCAAGTGCTTCTGTAATTATTCCTTAGTTGATCCTGCTAGGAATGCTTTCAGGTTACTGCATTGTAATTGAGGATGGGGTACTTTTAGGAACTCTAGTTGGAGACATCAAATGATGTAGAAATTTGTTACTTTCCTTGTTCATACCCGTGAGTCTTTTACCATGTCTTAATTTGAGCAGTTCGACTTTAATTATGTGTTGCTTTAATCAATTTCGTCCAAACAACATCATAACACTTGTAAAATTCATAAATATAGTTGGGTTGAGTTGTGCGTATTTATTCGGTTTTCATGAGTTAACCCATAACCCGATCCAACCCAATCCGCCTACATACCCAACCCGTGTAAAAACAACAAAAAAATCGACCAAACTAAATCCGATTGGTTCGGTTTGAGCGGGTTCGATGAGGTTTTGCCCGCCCCTAGTTGTTAGGTTATTCTTGGTCTTTTGAAAGTGCAGTTTGTAGGTTGTCATTGGCACTATGTATTGTATCAATTATTCCCCTTATTGATATAAAAAAATTGCTTTAAATATGTGGTTATGCCTAGTGATGATTTCTATAACTGCTTGATGTTCGAGTTTTGTTCATGATAAATCCAACTTTAAATCCTACAAGATCGTGTCTCTAAATGAAGAAAAAGAAGCGAGCAACGGACAAAATATGATCAAGGCTAAATTTTCTTCTTCTTACTATACTTTCAAACTTTCCAAATCAGTGACTATCTCCTTAAATACTATAGATGATCTTCCAATGATCCCCCTTCTGCCATTCGATGAGAGTATAAATGCTACTTGAGATACAACTTACTTTTCAGACTTTTAGTCCTGCACAATTGCTTAAACTTCAACCATAAAGCAGCTGCTAAATCCTCATTCAAAACGTCATGAACAATAGTATTCGATAAATGAAAATAAATGTGAGAAACTGCCTTCCTATCCTTTCATAATTTCTCCTCTGCGGTCAAAGTTACGGGCATCTTGTCAATTCTCAACAATGCATCATCCAAATCTTGCTATGTGAGTACTACACGTATCTTAACCTGCAAAAATAAAATCTAGTGCTCCGATCCAAAAACAGAATGTCATACTTCATGAAAATCATCACAAACAAAAACCTCGAACAAATCAAACCCTACGCTCTTGTGGAACTGCTGAACCTAGGCTCTGATACCACTTATGTGTCAATTTTGCCCAGAATCTCTTATACTAATTGTTGGGAATTCAAAGATCATGCATTGTACGATACCACTCGATATGAAACCAACCACCGATTGAGATGTTGAAGTTATAGACACAATAATGAAGTATTTGATTACAAGCAAAAGAATAAAAGAAGACAAGAAAATATGATAGATGAATTATGAGATTTTATTGCACTACAAATAATGGAGATGGAGAAATATTACAATGATCCTAAAAGCTAATATTCATTTTTCTCACACTATAAAATTGTATAGAAGTGCCTAATATATATAGAAAACTATGTAGGGCGACGTTCAAACCCTAATAGATGAGTTGTAGTTGAGGTAAAATGTCAAAAAGGTGTTAAAACGCGAAAAGTGCCTGGGCTGAGTAACCCTGTAGCTCGAGTGGTAAGCTAGTGACAGGTCCGTCGCTCGAGTGCTTGGCGGACAACATATGAGAGACCAAGTTTTAGGAGAAAACCTGCAGGTGTTGCTTGAGCGGTCAGCTAGCGGAGGCTAGCAAAAATGCAGCTATTGCTAGCAAAAGTGCAGCGACTTTTTTTCCCTGTTCATAATTTCAATCTCTTCAATCCCAATAGAGCTTCCAATTAGAATTTCAACTAGAATAAGACTCCAACAGAATTCCAAATTGATTCCTCTTGACGTGCACTTTAATTAGATTTATTTAATTATTTCAACAAGGAATTCGAGTCACATTCAAATTCTAACACTCTCAAATGGGAAGATGATCCGTGATCTGGCTTCCTTAGCCACCTTCATACATGAATCAAGTGATGTTGGTTATGTATATACCTTTTTGTGGTCAATAAGTAAAAGCTTGGGTTTCATAATGGGAATCCTCTATTTACATCCCCTATCAACTAACAAATTTGGATAACAGTATTATCACTATAAGCCCTTGAATCAAAATTTGTTGTTTATATGCTGCCTTCACATATGCTACATGTTAGCCCATGCAATTCAGTGTTGATTAACTGCAATGTATCGTTTACTTCTTTCATAGCTCATGTGTAGGTTTCCTATTGTCACTCTTCTCTGTGTGAGTTTCCAAAGCAAGATAATAAATTTGTTTCAATATTCTTCGACAGATACATTTCATGAACTGAGAAGGAAACGTGATAGGAGAAAAGAGGTATTGCTACTTGTAATTTAAGATCATATATATTGTAGCTTTACTCATAAATGCTCCTATATTATTCAATTTCAAGTTCATGATGACATGTAAGAGATTTTTAGTGCATTTCATGATTTAGGCACAAGAATTGTTCCAGGTTGCAAGTTTATGTGAACTTAAGTGTTAAAAGCCCAAATATGTACATTCCCATAATAAACTTGTTAATTATAAAATTGTGAATATGATCATTTTTAGGACATTTCAAACCTGCTAAGGTATTGTAAAAATATTTCTTCATTGATTAATTTACCTTTCATGTGGGTAGAGGAAGTCTTTTAATATAGGTGTAAACTCAATATATGTATCTCTGAGTCCTAAAAGCGCCAATGTCATGATAAGAAAGTTGCAGTCAAAATTTGTATGGACAATTTATATGTCAAACTCTAAGAAAGCAAGGACACTCTCGGACCGAATTGGTAGAATGGACCATGGACTTGAGTATTAATTCCTTTCTCATGATTTTGGACATGTTGGGTAGACTCGGACTCATTGCCGTCACACTAGCAACAACATGCTATCTTGTTTCAATTTTGAAATGATGAAAAACATGGATTAGAGAATAATATGATGAAGTTTTAGGTTGAAAGATCTCATGAAGAAAACTCTAACAAACAGATGTTCTTTTACATCAATATTCGCAATTTTCTTTTTTCAACTTCCAATTTTTACATCTTTGTCGTTTTCACCAAGCTTTTGTACAAGTTATTTTTCGTGTTCCAAATCTACTAGGAAACTCCATTTAATTTTAGTTGGAATTCTTTCCGAAGTCGTCGGTACCACTCAGTGAAATCCAATTCATTTGATTCAATTGTTTACTTCTTCAACAAGTCAAGTTTTAAGTTCAATGAAGTTGTTTTTAAAAATTTCAAATGGATGAATAAGAATCTTCGGAATTGTACGGTCTGTTGATGTTTCTTTTAGTAATGCTATTTGTTTGTCCTGAAGATTTAATAGTACCCTATACGCATTAGGAATTGAGAACTAAGTGTCCGTTTGATTGTAAAAGTGAAAAATGAGTGAAAAGAAAATGTTTTACAGAGAATTGATTTTTCTAAAAATTGTTTTAAGAGAAATTGTATTTGATTGATATAATTTTTCATGAAAAATGTTGAAAGTTTGGTCTCTGTCTGACTTCATATTTACCAACCAAAATATCAAGAATTTGTTTTCCTCAAAGATGTGGAAAATTTGGAAAGTTGAAAAATATTTTCCCAGGAAGATTTTGCCTATCAAACACTACAATAATTTTTCCATTTTTCATGAAAAATGTTGTGCATCAAACGGAGCCTAATGGTAGGATTCAATGCAATATATCTTGGAAAAATAATCAGGCCAACTAGGTAAGATACTATTTTATATAAATTTTCTTAGGTATTTCACGCAAATATTTTTAATTATTTATCTTCTTTAGTTTTGAATATTTTAACTGCAAAGTTTAGATAAATTTCTATTTTGGATTTTCCATTTCCTTATTTTTAATTCTATTTTCTGAGTTTAATCGACATTTTTCTTTGCTTAAATTTGGGGCAAATCATAAATAGCTTAAATAGATCTTTAGTTTTGGGAATTCCATGTTTTGATTTTTGAGGTAACTCTTCTACTTTTATTTAGATGTTTTTTCTTTGTTATGTGTTTCTTGAACTAATTCTTTTTGAATTTAGTTTGTTGTTTAATTGAACTTGACAATTAAAATATTTCTCTTTTTCCTTTCCTTTTATGCTATGTTTATGAATTTCAAAAGATAACCATCATTTTTCTTGTGAATTTGACTTTTCTATTAATCTTTACATTTTTTGATACGTTATAATCCAAAATTGCAAAACCAAATAGGATGTATGATAAGCGTCTTTCAATTGTTTGATTGTGAACTTATTCTTTTTAGGAGGTGCATCGTTGGCTACAGCTCGAAAATATTGTCTTCTAGTAAATATTTCTCATATAAATTGCTTAGTATTGCTTATGATCAATAATTTGTAGATGAATATTCTATTTTAAGGCGTTTCTTACATATGCTATAGACTGTTTGCTGATAGAACTAAGAACCTCACTCAGGTTGATGGCCGTGTTTTGCCAACTCCAAAGGTACGTTTTGAAGAAATATTATTCTTGATGGATGTATCTACAAATCAGTTCTATTGTAATTTGGTTTTGTTGATGTGGGTGAAAAGGCTTCAACTAATCGTTAATCATCAACTGCAATTAAAAGCTGCAAATGGAGACAATATATATGCTCAAAATGACAGGTAGATGTAGTTGGTGTCCCCGGCTACTTGAGGATGAAGGTGTTGGTGTTGAGGAGGATAGATAGCACAGAGCAACGAAGTAGATGGCAGTGATTTGGAGTTGGGATGGAGGTGGAATCAACATGTTGAAGGTAGTGGAGCTTACGATGATGTTGGTTGTTGTGGGTCAACGTTTAATGCGACAACGTTCACCATAGATTTAGAAATTAGCTCAATGGTAGCATTACTGAACTAAAGATGAGAGGGGTTGAACTTTTATGCACTACCTAATTTATTTATCAAGTTAAAGAATGCGAAGACATTTATAACACTTCAAGAATATAATCTTCGGATTGAATGACTAAAAACAAATGAAATGGTGATAATTCTTTTTTTTTTTTTTTGTTCAATTTTTTGAAAGCCACAATATATTAATAGTTGTCGTCTTGAACTATAGACAATTAGAAAAATGAAATATAATTGATTCATTCATGGAATACTGGAAAAATGATAGCAAAAAATGCCAGTCTATGAGCAACAAAATTTCCTGAACGGGGAATGAACTTTAAATGGACTACAACGACGAGGACCCCGACGTTGGGGGCTATGGAAGAAATAGGTTTGAGACTCTGGGCATTAGTTTCCACCTCGATTAGCTGATAACCATATGTTCACCCTTGCAAACTCAAGACCTCTTCAAAGTGCACCCATCTCAAACATGTTGTCGGAAACGTGATAATTTGGGGTGGACAAAACCCAACCGAACCCGTCCAAACCGAACCAACTCGACCGGGTTGGGTCGGGTTTTTTGTTGTTTTCACTTTTTACAAGGGTTGAATGTGTTAATTGTGTAGGCGGGTTGGGTTGGGTTATGAGTTAACTCATGAAAATCGAATAAATCCATCCAACCAAACCGACTATATTTATGAACTTTACAAATGTTATAATGTTGTTTGGATGAAATTAAGTCACTCTATTTCTTCACAAAACTTCCAAGAGTTACAATATTCAGAAAAATCTAGATTAAAATGTCATTCTTGTTGGGAAAATTTTGTGCAATAGTTGAAAATTTTGAGCAAACCTACACAAATTATATACTAATAATTCACTATATTCTATATACGGAACCCCAATACACGAGAAATCTTAAATATGACACATGACATGGAAACTTTTACGAAAAATAATATAAGCAAATACACATTCAGGGTGTGTTTGTGCCATATTATTTTGGAAGAATGTATTCTGGAATAGAAGATTGATGGAGAATGTGTGGTTGAAAAATAATGAAAAATTATTAATGTGATTGAAAATATTATTTTATTGAAGAGTGTGTGGTTAAAAATGAGTAGAAGAATGAGAATGAAAATTTCAATACAAAACCATTTTAATTGCTAAAAATATTTCTTACTTCATATAATTTAATATCAATCTGTTTATGTAACATTATGAAGTGCCAAAATAAGTCAATTTTTTTAGTCATTGCAACTATAGAGGCCTAATATTATATAAGTCGTGATTCAATTATAAATCCGTCCAACCCGACTCGCCTACTTTAATCTTTGTTGATATGTTGTCACAAACCGACCAACCCAATCGATATTTGATTGAATTGGATTGGGTTGAGTTTTAACATTTACATGAGTTGAATTGAGTTGAGTTAAATTATGATCAAACCGATCATATTAGGTTGGAGTTGAGTTTGGATTGAGGCAAAAATCGACTCAACCCAACCCATGCCCACCCAGCCACCCTTACTGATAATGCCATTTACAACGAATAAGTTGTTTACCACTTAATTAAAAATCGTTATTTAAAAAAATAAAATTTTACATACTTATTTTCAACTTTATATTCATACAATAAAATATTTTGCACTTAAATTAAAAAAAAAAAAATCTTATTTTTTAATCACACATTCTTAAAAAAAAAAATCACTATTCAAAACTCTATTTTACCATTGTTAAACGAGGGCTAATTTTTCAAACAAATGGGATTGAATAGACACATGATATTTGTACAGTGTTTAGTGGGCTGTAAATTTTACATTCCACTCTAATAAGTGGGTCCGAGTCCCACACTAATTAGAGTGGACTGTAAAATTTACAGCCTATTAAACACCGTAAGTGTAGCAAATTTAAACATTGAGGTCTGATTTTTGATTTCGTGAAAGTAAATGCCTGACCCATGCATTTTTCCCTTAAATAAATCAATAGCCCAAATCCAATCCAAAACCTAAATTCCCAATCCCAACTTGACTATGTCCATGTGTAGCAAATTGAATAGAATGACAAATATAGAAAGTACAAATCATCGTTCCTTTTTTTAACGACCAACTTAAAGCTACCATTGAAATGAGATTTTTTAAAATTTACTTTTTTCTTTAAATTTATTTTAAACCTTACATTCTCTAATAAAAAAATTTATATATGAATTCATAATTTTTTTTACTTTTTAACAACACATTTTTTTAAAAAAATCAACTTTCACAATACTTATTCCCAAAATAATTATTGCACGTGAATCCGTAATTTTTAGTTTCTAACACCACATTTTAAAAAAATCAATTTTTGCTAACTTTATTCTGAAAATATTTATACCAAACTGCTCCATGGTAAAAACTAAAAAAAACCCTGAACCTACTCCACGCGTGTCACTTCGGCATGCCTCACACCCTCTCATGGGTCGGTCATTGACTAAATACACCCAATGTCACCCTTAAGTAGTTGGGTTGGATTATGCTAGAGATGACAAAACAACTTGCACTGTCCCGTCCTGACGGGGCCCGCCTCGAATGGGGCGAAAAAACCCGCCCCGACGGGTTGGCGGGGAGGGGGGGGGGGCGGGGGGTGCCCCACCCCGCCTAGTTAAAGAAATATTTGTTTTTTGAACGTTATTTGTTTAATTTTGGACATTGTTTGTTTTCATTATTTGGTTTGGATATTGATGTAATTATTTTAAATATTATTTGCTTTGAATTATAAAATTTTGAATTGTATTTAATTAAAAATGTTTGGTTAAAAAAAAACTAAATGGGGCATTAAACGGGGTAAAAATTCGCCCCGCCCCGTCCAGTCAAAGGCGGGGTGGGGCGAGGACAGGGATGGCGAGGCAGGGCGGGGCGAGGGTGCCCCGCCTCTTTGCCATCACTAGGCTATGCTAGGCTCCCTTTCTTTATTTCTTCTCTCCAGTAATCAAATGTCATAATAAGTGGAAATTACATGAAATCAGGTTTTTAAGTTACTATTTCAAAATTCAGATTAGAAGTTTGTTTATACAATAATCAAATGATAATTCAATATTAATAATAATATTACACAATTAAATTAATTTATACAAAAACCCTACATCTGTCCACCCCACCTCACTCGTCCAAACCTTAAAATTTTCCTCATTCTCTCTCTATCTCTAATAGCTCTTGCTTATCATCTCTCCCCTTCTCTCCATCTCTTTCTATCCTCTCTAATAGTGCTCACGGACGACGAGCGCCGCGCAACCTCTATGTGTGATGCAGTACAAGCGAGCGTCGTTGTGTGTACTCTTGTCAACGCGACTATGAGTGATAGGGAATGGTTCGATTGGGCAATTGGGATGTTGCAGACGCATGACGAATAAGGTAATGTTTATTTCGTGTTGACGTGATGGTGTTGGTGGTGGGGAAGGATGGTTGCCGTTGGTGGCGATTGTTGATTGGAGCAGCCGATGTGGTAGCGACGGGTGATGCTTCAAATGGAAATGAAGAGCACACATTTTGTTGTTACTAGTTGACGACAAGATAAAAAAGGTTAATAAAAAAGGTTGTGGAGTTGATTTTGTTGGTGAGAGATGGTGATTGGTGAGGAATGTGTATGGAGGTGCCGCACGAGTAGTGGTGGCGTGGTTTAACGTTTAAAGAAGTGGGTCAGATTGTTCAGGTTTGGGCCATTTTGAGGATGTGGTGGTGGATTTGGCGGTTGTGGATTTGTAGCTGAAGATAGTGGCTTGTTGTTTGTGACCTAAAAAATTGAGTCGCGATCTAATAAATTGGTTAATTTGTGACTAATAAATAATATGCGACCAATAAATAATATATGATCGATAACTTGTGACCAACAAATAACATGAAATCTAAAAAATGGAGTTGTGACTTGTAAAATTTGTAATTTGTGATTTGTGATCGATAAATAAATTGTGATTCATAATTTTTTTGATTTGTGATCGATTAATAAATTGTGACCAATAAATTTTTTTATTTGTATTCGTGAAATAATTTGTGACCTATAGAATTTTTAATTCATGACTGAGAAATAATTTGTAACAAAAAAAATATAAAATTGCGATGTTAATATATTTAATTAATAAAATATTAATTATTTATTTCATAAATATAATTTATTTAATATTTAATTATTGAAATTTTATGCCTTGTTCCTTAACTTAGAAAGGTACATAAGGTCGCTGTTGTCCCATTATTTCAAAATATTAGCTGTTGTCCCATTATTTCAAAATATTATTTGTTACAGTAAAATTATGAATCGCACGTTCACCAGATAAAACATTCTTTAAATTCTTTAAATTTCGACAATACATTCTCTATAAAATGCTATTCATAATTCATAATTCATTACTCCATTTCTTTCTCCTACAAACACAACTTGATTAATGTGGAAATTTTCCCTATTATAAATTTGGTACTTCAAACCCACCAAATTCGTGTAAAAGATGAAATTTGGCAGCAAAATCCCTGTTTCTGTTTCTCAAATTTTGTGTTATACAATTTCAATCGCACCCTTTCTAATTTTCCCCATGTTTAATTAGATCTGCTCTTAGACTTCTCCACTCCAATTCATTAATTATACAACATGTATCGATTTTTGAACTAAAATCATTAAACCCTCAATTTACAAGTTTAATCCAAAAGTTTATGTAAAATTATAGTAGAGTGAAAAAACTGAGGGTTTCTTTGGTGGGTTTGCTATGGCTGATGCGTTGTCTGTGATTCCACCAGCGGTTCTTCGTAACCTCTCCGATAAGCTCTATGAAAAGCGGAAAAATGCGGCTCTTGAGGTCTTGATTATACATATATGTATTTTTGTTTTATCGGTTCTTGGAATAAATTTCTGATTTTTTGTGTAATTGTTGGGTTTCCTGGGTTGGCGAGTTCTAGGTGGAAGGGATAGTGAAGCAATTAGCGTTGGCAGGAGATCATGATAAAATTACTGCGGTGATCCATTTGTTGGCCAATGAGTTTACCTATTCGGCGCAGGCAAATCATCGCAAAGTAAGTTATGTTTCGTTTGGTTTTCTTAACTGACATTGAAATGAGGCTTATTCATTAAACTTTTTAGTTGATGTGCTGAATTTTAATTTGGTTTTGTTTTATGTATATACTATTTTGCATTTAGGGAGGGTTGATAGGATTGGCTGCAGCAACAGTAGGTTTGACTTCGGAAGCTGCACAGCACCTTGAGGTAACAATACCAAAATGTATGAAGTAAAGGATGAAGGTTTTGAACCTTTTCTCCATATGCGAATTTTTCCTTTCCTTTTCTGATAAGAGTCAGATTTATTTTATTTTATTTTTTGCTTCCGCCATGAGATTATGATAAAATATTGCAATTATATTTCTTTGTACATGTATAAATGCTTCAAGTTCAACAAAAGAAGAATGGCCCAATGGAATATGTTAGATGACTGCAAACCATGGTTCAACCGAGTTTAGTTCGATCAATTTACAAGAGGGGACTGATCAAGGATTATCAGTTGCGTGCAAATAATTAAGTCATATTGGTTAAGTGTAGAAATTGCATATGCGACATTTTAACCCTCCAAAGTGTAAATATACCATAATATGTTAGCTGAAGAACCCATAGCTCATTGGTGCTTCTCTAATATTTTGTATTAGGCTTACCTTTTTTAGCTTGATCAAAATCTATTCTCTGACAGTACTATTGATTAATTCAAATAACACAAAGAAGATAGTTAAGTACAATTGCCTTTGTGTTCTGTACTCCATATAGGGAAAGTGCAGTTGTTCCTAGGTTTTAATCATTTACATGGACCTGCTTTTCGTTTCCTTTCGTGGGTATATAATGATCTATAAACTGTCCCTAAAATTATCAGTTCATTCAATGTTTGAGCATGACGCTACCATCAATTTTCCAGCCTCATACATGAATGGGAAATTAGAGTTTTTTCCTGCACCCCAGGGTGGGGGGTGAGCGGGGTGAACACGAACGTAATTTATGATTGTGAACTAAATTCTGATTTTGCATCTAATTAATGTAGTCACTGATATTTATTTACTGGTTGGTGTGTTGTTTGGATTAATAATTATGTTGCCTCTAATTGGGACAAATTGACTAGATTATCAGCTCTTCATAAATCTTGTCATTGGTCTTTAATAAGGTAATATAGGATGTTTATGTAAATAATGATTCTCTTAAGTTCTGAACGTAATTTTAAGCACATGCAGGGGAATTAAAGACTTTGAAGTGGCAAAAACATTTGAGAGTATTTTTGCTGGGCTTAAAAAATGATAAGCTCCTTTTAAATAAAAATGGTAAAGTTGCTAATAAGTAATAACTATATGAAGCACATTTATGTTTGGTAATCTAGTTACTTTTATGCTTATTCAGGGTGACGAATAAAAGAATCCCTTTATGTCTGGGAATTAATTACTTTTAAGGGTAAAATGATCTTTGCCCAATCAGAAAAGTATCAAACTGAGGTGCTTATTTTCCATCATTTGCTAAAAAAAATGATTTTTTTTTTTTTTAAGCTTAATCATGTTTGGGAATGAAGGGTAGCATGCTTGATGAGCTTATAAGTCCACCCCATACCTGCTCTGAATCACATGCAATGGTGACGGGTGATAAAGCATCAGCCGTTTGTGGATTCAAAGCATGGGTTATTGTTTAAAACTGTATTTTTTTACGTGTTCTCAGGTTTGTATGTTACTTGTGCACGCACCTTTAATCTAATAAAAAAAAAAGGAAAAAGAAAAAGAACAAATGAAAGAGAAAAGTTGAGAGTTCTGAGACCAAATCAGACCTATAGTCAACAAAAAAACCTTGGGAAAAAGAGAAGGAGATGCGAATCAGAAGTAAGGGGAAAAAAAAAAGAAAAAGAGAAAAGGTACTTCCACATTGTTGCTGCTGTTGCTTCATTATTATTGCTTCTGTGGTGAGGTCGTTGTTTGTTGCTGCCACCACCACCTAGTCGACAGAGATGATTCTGTTATTATTATTATAATTTTATTCTTTGTTGCTTTGCGTTGTGTTTTGTCCATATTTAATTATTTTACAGATGGGTGTTATTTGTTTAATTATGGTGTTGTTTGACAAAAGTTTTAGTAGATTTTGATAAAATTTGATTAACTGTGTGGTAGAAAAGTCGATAAAAGTTGTGGATCTCATGAAATGTGTATGAAATTGAAGTTTGACCAGTTGATGAATTTTTAGCCAAGCTTTATCAAACAAGCACTAAATTTAGCTAGTGTTGTGTTTCTTTCAGAACTGATATTTTGTACTTAATGAATTTTTGACTTCAAACTCCGCTTTGCCTTTTGCATTGGAAAAATTGATTTTAAGTTTAGTGGAGCTCATCCCAAAAAAAAGATCAACAAGTCACTTATTAAATGAGGAGTTCATGTGAGGCGTAGACAGTGATTAATGGTACTAGATAGCCATATTTTAACTTTGTAGAGTTTAAATGATATAGTAACATGTTTCAAACCATGGTCTATCTACTGTTAAGTTAGTGGATGTGATAATTTAAATTTAAAACAGTGGTTTCTTGATTAGGCAACTTTTGAAAATCATTCCTATCTTCATAGTTCATGATATGCCATCCTAATGTTTTAACCTATGATAAATGAGGGATCCATGCTGTCTGTTTGCTATATTGAAAATTTGAAAAATAGAGGTTGCTTTAAATCAATATTAGAGATATTCAATCATGACCTTCACCTTTCATATTGGGTAAAAACAACATTTCTATAGTTGTGACTGCCTGTGTGTGTGGGATAGCTATTAGATGCTATAATTGAGTGGAAAAAAAAAATTGATTCCAAATCTCAGGATTTATCATATAAGTTTGAAGGACAACAGAGTTAAATTGTTTTTGGGCCAGTTTATGGAAGAAGAATGTCTCCACTGAAGCACTTGAAGCTGTATGTATTATATGCTATTAGTTCATGACATAGTGTGGTACAAGGGATGTATTCCACCCGAGAGAAGAGAACCATAATATCCAAGGCGATATCAATGTCAACTTTCTGGACCTGGAATGGCATTTTAAACTGCAATCATTTTGGTCACTGAAATTAACATTAGCTTTTTAATGTCATCCATCAGGGTTTACTGACAACCTTAAGCTCCAAAAATTATAAGGGGTTATTGCTGCTGGATGAGTTTTGGGAATCAAGCATTCAATAGATACCTTAGAGCATTCCTGAGGAACATTATCACTTCTGCTCCAAGTCTCGTGGATAATTATTATTATTTTATCTTAATGTCTATACGTTTATTAGTTTATTGAGGAGCCTCATTCACTATCCCCTCTTTAGACTTCAGTTCTCATATATCTCAGTCATTAGATGCCGAGAGATGTTGCATAAAGGCACCAGCTGACCTTTTGATGCTTGTATGTTTATTAGTCTATATAGGAGTCAGTTTGCCTCTCTTTATGTCAAATGGATTGTAGTCCGTGCTTGCCCAGAGATACTGCATAGTGGCACTGGTGGCCTTTTAGAAATCTTTAAATTCAGACTCGAGATATAATAATATCCTTCCGAAGCATTCAGATTTTGTGTTAGAAACTGTTACAGCAATATTATGCAGCTGTTCTAATGTAAAAGCATTTCTTAATTAGAAAGAGGAAAATAGATTTAGGATAGGGCTTTTAAAAATTAAAAAAAGGTCGTAATGAGGTTATCACTTGTTTCTCATGTGGGAAAAAGTTTAGCAAACGACACTGCTGCTTGCTGCAACAATTCAACGTTGTAATTGGACCTTTTTTAATGGATGAGAAATTGCTCTGTCACACTGTTTGGTGTTTATGTTAAATGTTTTTTTACTTGATGGATGAAGAAACGCAAGGCAGGCGATTGATTTCTATATTCTTTGTCATCCTTGATGTGTCTTACTAATTTTGGTTGCTTACTAATTATTTCGTTTTATCCGTTTGCTTTGTGTTGCTTCTGAGGGTCTCTCTCTTTTATTAATACATTTTACTGCTCCTTCGGAATCTCTCAGCAAATTGTACCCCCAGTCTTATATTCCTTTTCTGATCAAGATAGCAGAGTTCGTTATTATGCATGTGAAGCACTGTATAACATAGCAAAGGTGAGAAATTGAACGGTTGTCTTGGCATTTGCGTTTTTGTCCTCTGTGTTTGGATTTCATCCCTGCTAATTTGCAGGTTGTGAGAGGAGATTTTATTGTGTTCTTCAATCAGATTTTTGAAGCTTTGTGTAAGCTTTCTGCGGATTCAGAATCCAATGTACAAAGTGCTGCTCATCTTTTAGATAGACTTGTAAAGGTATATGATTTTCATTTTCTTTCTAGTCATGCCAGTTTCATTTTTTGTCTATTGTTTGTTTTGCTTTAACGATGATTTTGATTATTAACCTGGTGCATCGAGTTGTTTTAATGCAGGATATTGTTACAGAGAGTGATCAATTCAGGTATGCTAACTATTTGTTCTAGCTGCGATTTTGGAACTGAGTTGTTAAATTTATTTGAAGAATTTAACAAATTTTTGGTGTTAACTCTTGCCATGGTGTCCTGACACAGTATTGAAGAATTTATACCATTGTTAAGAGAACGAATGAATATCCTAAACCCTTATGTGCGCCAATTTCTGGTAGGATGGATTACTGTTCTAGACAGTGTTCCTGATATAGATATGCTTGGTTTTCTTCCTGATTTTCTTGATGGTAAGTTGTTCTCATTCGAGGTTTTTTAGGCTCTAGCTGTGTTTTCTCTGATGCATGTTCTCACTGATTGGTGAAATCACAGGCTTATTTAACATGCTAAGTGATTCCAGCCATGAAATAAGACAACAAGCTGATTCAGCACTTTCAGAATTTCTTCAAGAAATAAAAAATTCTCCAGTAAGATTCATGCTAGCATGGAATGTGTGTAAATATTTAATTGTAGTATGCATATAACTGTAGCATAGTTAGTTTTTTTTTTTGAAATCAATCATGTTATTCCCACTGATGTTCAGAAACACTGCTTCTGTGGGACTTTTGGGAGGGTGGATTAAGTGAACCTTTTGAAGATGCCTGTGGGTTTGGATACATTGGAGGACTTACTTGTTTATGTCAGTGGCTGAATATCGCATACTTTTCACTTTTCAGCTGTGATTTGCAACCATAATATGTAGCAAATACTTGCGGGTTATGTTTTCTCTGGGAAAAATTTCAGCAGGCATTATCAGTCATTCTTGAAAATTTCATAATAGAAATGTCCCATTTCTTTGAACTAGCAGATTTTACTGTTCATTTTTATATCTTACCCAATCAGTGGTTCTCTTGAAGTCTGTAGATTATGGTCGCATGGCTGAAATACTGGTACAGAGGGCAGCTTCAACGGATGAATTTACTAAGTTGACGGCTATTACTTGGGTAAGGACATTTAAGGGCATGATTGCCAAGGACAAGTATTCGTCCAATTTCTGAGTGGTTTTTTGGGGTACTATATGTAATAAAATGTTCAAATTTGTTTGAATATTTAATTACTATTTTGTCTGCAGATTAATGAGTTTGTGAAACTTGGCGGGGATCAACTATTCCCTTATTATGCTGATATTCTTGGAGCCATTCTACCCTGCATATCAGACAAGGAAGAGAAAATAAGAGTTGTATGTTTTGATTTATTAATATTTTCAATCCTTCCTTCAATGACTAATCCGATTGCTTCCTTAAATTTTTATCATTTTCACATCTATAATATGTTAAACTTAGTTGCCTTTTAGAGTTCCTTCCCCCAGCTTTGTTTACCTTCTCTTCCTTTAATAAGCAATCTTTTTTTCCCTTCATTGATTGCATATCTTCCTTTACTACTGCCTCTTGTTGGTTGCGATGTAAATATGCTTGTCTTAACTTTTCCATCAATTATCAGATTGCTCGAGAAACGAATGAAGAACTTCATGGAATTGAGGCTGATCCAGCTGAAGGATTTGATGTAGGAGCAATCCTCTCAGTAGCAAGGAGGTATTTTTCTCTTATGCTAGAAAAAGCTAGGTATAACGGTTGATTTTAGTTTTGAGTTTGATTGATGATTAATTGTGTTTCACAGAAGGTGATGGCGGAAGTGGGCTGATATAGTTTTCGATTTTATTAAAGTCCTATGTTTGCAATTGAATATTTGAATGGAAATTTTTTAGCTCTCTCTTGTGCAACAGGCATCTATCTAGTGAATGGGAGGCAACACGTATTGAAGCATTGAACTGGATATCAACCCTCTTAAATAGACATCGATTGGAGGTAATGAGGATGTATCAGATTTTTCGCTTTTTTGACTTGTTCATATGGGTCATATGCTAGTGTAGGACATTTTGTTTTGGAAAGTGAAAGCAAATTGCTAGATATTTGACTTATATACCAATTTTCTAGTATTGTTCTTCTTGCACTATGACGTCTTGGTAAGTGTATTGGTAGGTAATGTTTATTATAAGCATTAAAAATTTCTGGTTGAAAAGGCCTAGTATGAAATGTAGCTTCACAAGTAAGGAATAGAAAAGACTTATAATCGCTTTAGTACTATTATTAAATTCCTGAACAAACTTAAATATGACCTTTAAGCTGTGTGCATTTTTGCACTATATAGCTGTGTGACTCTTTTACAAGCAACCATTCAAGATATAGCCTTGGCTTCTTCAGATTGTACTTTATTCACAAATTTCAAAAGAATTACCAATTTTGAATTCAAATTTTTTGTTTTTGATGGTCATTATATTTTCAGTCTGTACACTGTCACTGTGCTAGTTAACCAAAGTTATGGTGCAAGTTGGCTGTGTTGCAAAGCACCTTCCTAATCCTTTCAGTATCCCATATGTGGTGCATCCCATAGTTTTCCAAAATTTAATGGTTGTGCTGTGCCTTGGGTTTCTCTGTGCTTGACATGTACTGATTTGTTTTAAAAGCGAGATTAAATTAGGTTTTCTGGAAGCAAATTCACATTTTAGCTTGTGAAAGAGATATTCATGTGACACTAGTGGGTAGTAGAGGGATCAATTCATGCTTGAGTTAGAATGATAGATATGCTAATTGGTTATCTTATGCTTCCAGTGCTTGATCTTTTACTATATCCCATTTTGATGGTTCCTTTCATCAATATCCTCCAAGATAGACGCACAAGGATGTAGGGCTTTGTGCTGACGTGGAGTGCTCTGTGTGTAGTTCTTGAGGAAGTTCATCTCTTGTTTTGTAAATAAAATGTAATTGTGGTTGTCTGGGATTGTCTAGGCTTGCAGTTGATTGCTATTTCACAGACTTGTAGAGTTTATTTTTGTACATAAAAGTATCAGGAACTCAATAGTTGTGTGCCAGAAGTCAAGCATTTAATGATACTACAGCATTCAAATAAGGAGTGAAGATTAATCTACAGTACTACAGAGTTTTGAGAAATGTTCGATGGGACTTTGCTAGGCAAAGTATGTCTAGAGGCTTAAGCCTGAGTAAATTAATAAAAAAAATAAAAAAGATTATAGAAATACAATGTATGTTTCATAGTTAACCAGGTAGCTTCAGGAAACGTTTACAAACTCGTAATGAAAGATGTGCAACGTTTCCTAGGAGACCCCTCCTTTTCAAGAGGATTCATGATGTGTCATGCTCCATTTAGGTTCTCTGCTTGGCATCGAATTAAATCATGGGAACATGAAGTGGATCAACAAATTTAAAAATAATAGATTAATGAAGTAGTAATTACATGATCATTTATCCACAAGTTCACAACTAGAACTAATAGTTAAAAACGCATGAAATAATTGCTTAGCATTTGCTAGAACTTTGCTTGGTTTTTGTTAGAAACTAGAATATTTCCTAGAATGGTAAGGTAGTAAAGCAAATAGATTTAGCCCTAATTCTTATCCCAATATAGTATAAGGTAGTTGTATATATACACATGCTGTCTATGAATAATATAAGTGAAAATACCTTTCTCTTCCTCTCCATACTTTGTTACAGTTTTGAATGTTAAAGGAAAGAGAGAGAAAAAAGTAAATAGAAAAGAAAATGAAAAAACAGAGTTAAAACAGTAATAATACAAAAGGAGAAGAAGAGTGAATATTCCTGCAAGTCTATCTCTGGCTGTCTTCTGCCAAAAGTTGCAATGTGATATGGGGGACACACCCTTTGTAGGAGTAGAGGGCTAGGCCTAGCACGTAGGCTTTTTACTTCTCTTCTCTAGTTCCTGTTTGAGCCCCTTTTTTGCCCAAAATTCATTTTGGAATATATTTTGTTGGAGAATGTGGGATTAAAAAATAAGAAAAAGTTTTGAGTTTGCGTGTAATATTATTTTATTGAAGAATGCGTAGTTGAAAATGTAATTGAGATGGAAAAGAAATCTTATTTTCATTGAAAGAATGATACACACATATATACAAAAGATAGGAAACTATCTAAGGAAACTATACAATTTAGGAAACTTTAATTAAGCCTATAATTAAGCTAATTTGTATAACACTCTCCCTCAAGTTGGAGCATAGATATTAATCATGCCCAACTTGTTACAAAGATAATCAACCCGAACCCCATTTAGAGCTTTTGTGAAGATCTCCTAATTGTTCTCTAGTCTTCACATACCCTGTAGAAATCAAACATTGCTGAATTTTCTCCCGAACAAAATGACAATTAATTTCAATGTGCTTAGTTCGCTCATGAAACACATGATTGGATGCAATATGAAGGGCAGCTTGGTTATCACACCACACTTTTGCTGGAACTGCAGATTCGAGACCTATTTCTGTCAAGAGCTGATATATCCATATTATCTCACACACAGACTGTGCCATAGCCATATATTTTGACTCTGCACTTGATCGTGACATAACGTTCTGCTTCTTACTCTTCTATGAGACAATTTCCTCTAATGAAAACACAATAACCTAATGTGGACATTCTATCGATTTTGGAACCTGCTCAATCTGCATCTGAAAAACATTCAATAAGAGTGTGCCCATGATTTGAATACAAGATACCACGTCCGGGTGCTCCTTTCAAATAACATAAAATCTGTTCTAACGCTGCCCAGTGATGAACTGTTGGAGATGACATAAACTGACTAACAACGCTGACAAAATATGCAATATCTGGACGAGTCACTGTAAGATAATTAAGCTTTCCAACCAATCTTCTATATCTCTCATGATCTTCAATTAGTTCTCCATCTCCTGTAAGGTGCATGTTTGGTGTCATTGGAGCACTACAAGGTTTTGCCCCAATTTTTCCGTCTCAGTTAACAAGTCAATGACATATTTTCTCTGAGATAAAAAGATACCTTTTTTAACTGTGACTTCAACACCCAAGAAATACTTTAGCATCTCTGAGTCTTTTATGTGAAACTGAGTATGAAGAAAAGCTTTAAGAGATGAGATTCCGGTAGCATCACTTCCAGTAATGACAATGTCATCCACGTACACAACTAAAAGAATGATACTAGCTTTCGATTGTTTGTAGAACACAGAATGGTCGGACTTGCTTTTCATCATATCAAACTTTTCAACAGCCTGACTAAATTTTCCAAACCAAGCACGAGGACTTTGTTTTAGACCATACAGAGATTTTCGAAGGCGACAAACTCGCCCAGACTCTCCCTGAGCAACAAAATCAGGAGGTTGCTCCATATACACCTCCTCCTGAAGATCACCATGAAGAAAAGCATTCTTGATATCAAGTTGATGCAAAGGCCAATGATGAGTAGCTGCTATAGAAATAAACAACCGAACAGATGTCAGTTTAGCGACAGGAGAAAAAGTATCAGAATAGTCCACTACATAGGTTTGAGCATATCCCTTAGCGACAAGATGAGCTTTCAATCGAGCAACCGACCCATCCGGATTTACCTTAACTGTGAACACCCACTTGCATTCTATAGCCCGTTTCCCTGAAGGTAAATCGACAAAGTCCTAAGTACCATTGTCATCTAAAGCATTCATTTCCTCTATCATTGCATGATGCCAACCATGATGAGATATGACCTCATGAACAGTTTTAGGAATAGAAATAGAATCAAGAGATGCAATAAAGGAACAAGAGGATGACGACAATCAATGATAAGAAACAAAAGAAGAAATATGATAAGTACATTGGCATTTACCTTTGCGTAACGCAATAGGAAGATCATCGCTCAGGACTGGATCTGATAACGAAGAAGCAGGTGCAAGACATGAATCATGAGCTTTATGCCTGGAGTAGACGTGAATAATAGGAGGCTTGACAAGAGCTGGTTCCGAGATAAATTCAGAGGATGTGATAGAATAAACTAATAAATCATCATCCTCCCCCTGACGTGCGGGAGGGGGAGAAGACAGAAAATATGGTGTGTTTTCCATGAAAGTAACATCAATTGAGACAAGATATTTGTTAAGACTAGGACAATAACATCTACAACCTTTCTGAAGACGAGAATAACCAAGGAAGGCATACTTCAGAGACTTGGGATCTAATTTTGTGAGATGCGGACGAACATCCCGAACAAAACAAACGCTACCAAATATTCTAGGGTCAACATGAAACAATGTCTTTTTAGGAAAAACGATTTTGTAAGGGACCTCACCACGAAGAACAGATGATGGCATGCGATTAATTAGAAAATACGCGGTAGAAACTGCATCGGCCCAAAAGGATTTAGGAACATTCATTTGAAATAGTAGGGCTCGTGCAGTTTCAAGAAGGTGTCTGTTCTTACGTTCTGCCACTCCATTTTGAGATGAAGTATCAACACAAGAAGTTTCATGAAGCATGCCATTCTGAACCATATAAGATTGAAATAAAGCAGATGTATATTCCTTGGCATTATCGCTTCGTAAAGTACGGATCGAAACATTAAATTGAGTTTTAATCTCAGCACAAAATGCACAAAAAAGAGAACAACTCAGAACGACTTCTCATTAAATATAACCAAGTGACACGAGAATAATCATCCACAAAAGTAACAAAATACTTAAATCCAGGTTTATACAAAATAGGGCACAGACCCCAAACATCAGAATGAACTAATTCGAAAGGAATACTAGCACGTTTATTGACTTTAGGACTCGAACTAAGACGATGGTGTTTGCAAACCGACACGACTCACAATCTAATGAAGAGACCTTACTAAACTGTGGACAAAACTTCTTGAGCAAAGGAAGAGATGGATGACCCAATCTACAATGTGCTTCGAATGGAGACATTACACCAGAGCAAACATCATACTTAGGTATTGATGTGTCAAGAATGTAGAGGTCTCCAGACTCATGTCTTTTACCAATAATCTTCTTCGTCATAAGATCCTGAAATAAGCAATGATCAGGAAAAAATGAGATGCAACAGTTAAGATTACGAGTAAGCTGGCTTACAGAGATCAAATTAAAGGATAAATTAGGTAAATGTAAGATAGACGACAGATGAAGTAGAGGGGTAGGAGTAATCGTGCCAGACCAACGAACACAAGATGGTGACCCTCGGCTAGAGTAACGGTAGAAGTGGAAGTGTGGGACCGAAAAGTAGAAAAGAGACCTGAATTACTTGTCATATGATCTGTGACACCAGAATCAATGGCTCATTTGGAGGATGAGGAAAGAAGGCACGCATTTGGTTTACCTGAATCAGCAATAGCAGTGACAGAAGGAGATGAGTACTTTAGTGATTCTTGATACTGTAAGAACTTGGCAAATTCATCTGCAAAGATAAGAACTGATTTCTCATAATTATCATTAGTGGATGCAACATGGGCCGATTGAGCTTTCTGATTCCTGTACTGAAGCTTTCTACAATCATGTTTCGTATGTCCTGGCTTGTGACAATAATAGCACACAATTCTTCCAGAATCATGTGGCCGAGTTTCAAGCCCTTGTGAGCCTCCTCCTTTGTTTCCACTCTGATTGGTTGATCGTCTGGCCCATAATTATTATTTCGACTTACCAAAGCACTATTGAGTTGGATCGGTGGAGTATCTTCTGTGCGGACCCGAAGGAGGCCGGAAGTTGGAGAAGAAATCTTGTTTTCATTGAAAGAATGATACACGTATATATACAAAAGATATGAAACTATCTAAGGAAACTATACAATTTAGGAAACTTTAATTAAGTCTATAATTAAGCTAATTTGTATAACAGAAAATAAGAGATAGACAAATGTATTTTAGAAATAATGGGTACGGGCATAATCTCCTTTTTTTGTTGTTTGTTTTGTTTTTTGTTTTTTCTGTGGTTGCCATTGGGTTTTATGGCAACTGAAAAAACCACCCTTAGAATGTTTTTGGGCTACAAAGAAAAGCACCCAAAATGCGGAGGTTGGTATAAAGAAATGTGCAGAAATGGCAAGACTAAGGATTGCACACATCAGCTTCCCTAAGGGCGTTACTAAGTCAAGGACTCATGGTGTATGCTGTGACAAATGGCACGTAAAGCTTAAGCTTTGAGGCTTCTAATGTACACCTCACACATGAGACGATCTCAAGTGTGCACCTTGGATGCTTTTGAAAACACTGGTTCTGCTAGTGCAAGGTGTTTCTCAATGAACTCCTTGTGTCCTGGTCCATTTTTGCCGGTCAACATCTGGTTGATGTCTTGTTACACTAGTTTGCCAAATGCTTGGCATCTAATTTTACCATTGTGGTGATTTTTAAACTGAATTTGCTAATTGGGCAAGACCTTGCTTTGATGAAATAGCTTTTCATTTTTCACAGGTTCTGTCTTTTTTGAATGACGTCTTTGACACTCTTCTGAAGGCACTTTCAGATCCTTCTGATGAGGTACCGCGTTCTACTGCCTTTGTTCACAATGCTATTTTTCAAATTTGTGTTTGCATTCTCAAAATCTACAGAGATATCATAATATTGAGTATTGTCTTTTTCTAGAATTAAGTTTCTGTGTTTTGTTTTTGCACGTGTTTGTGCTATATTTATATATACTGTGAACTGGGTATTGTGTATCAGTGTATGTTAAAGGTTTGGAGAATTCTAAACTCTGCTGCACTTGATTGATGTTGAGTTAGAAATTAAGATGAATCCAGAGTTTCTTTTAGTGGATTTGACTCTATAATTGCTCCAGGTGGTACAGTTATTCTTCTTCTTATTTCATGTGGAGAATGAGTGCTAGGGGAACCCATGTACCTGAACTTCCCACTTTGAAAGAGGATGGGGGAAGGAGATAAAAGAAAAGATATCTGACTAGTACTTTGTGACCTTGAAATCTTACTATTGAGGACATACCCAATTTCATAAATGTAATATTCTGCCTCCAGAGTAGCATACTCAATACCTTCCCTTTCCTGACAAACATAAAAAAGGGTGTCCCAAAAGCTTTCTCAATTTCTGCAAGACAATATAATAAATGATATTTATTTCCCATCTGCCCGACAGTTAAAACCGTAGCTGATTCCTTCTCTTCTGCAAGCTATAGAGTTGTTACAACAACCTCCCAAGGCTGCTGTCTAAGCAAGAAATGCAAGATCATTTGTTATCTGGCTGGCCTTAGAAAATTAGAATTTGTTCTTCCAACTAATCTTCCATGAGAGGATTTTACTCTGAAGATTTCATACTTGACACCTCCAACATACTTGGTGACTTGTGTGTTCATTTTCAGTAATATTTTTCAAAAGATTTCCAACAATTTAACTTCAGACGGCTCACATTTCACTTCACATTAGAATGAAATGGTCTACTGACATCGGATACACTAAGACAATGATTAGGAAGTGCAATATAAGTTGATAACTTTTGAAGCTCGATTTCGCTGGGTACAACATTTGCGTCTAGAATGTTGAGTGAATTCTTCTTGATAGTTTACTGAGATGCCATTCTTTCCTGCTGTTTGTCCTAAACCACCATGTTTTGTTTGAGGGACAATAGTGGATGTATCTAAAATGGAGAGAATTTTTCCTTTCACGACTTCATAGGAAGAAATTAATCCCTTTTCTGGTAGGGAAAGACAAAAAGTGGAAGAGAATGAAAATTTAATGTTGGAGATCAGTGGTATTTTCCGTTGATCCCATTTTCAATTTCCTCTTCTTTGCCCTCGTTCTGAATCTTTCTACTTTCAACCATATCAAACATAACTATTTCAGGGCTCATATTTCATAGATGTTGATGTTTACAGTATTTTACATCTAATTGGTGTTTCCGTTAGTTTAGGGACTCAGACAAACTCTAGTAGTTAAGAATCTACCTTAATTTGAAAAGACTTCAGTGCCACATCTTATGATTTATGAATGAGTTTATTAGGATATGTGTATACTTACAATCCTTTTAAACATCATACCCTCATGCACTTTTTCATTGACTAATGTGGTCATATGCTCGGTTCTTGGGAAAGGGTCTCACAGCAGCGTAGATATTATAAATTTTTTCCTTCTCGCTCATCTTTTCTTCTCAGGTAGTTCTTCTGGTACTTGAGGTGCATGCATGCATAGCCAAAGACGACAAGCACTTCGTCCAGCTCCTTGTATTTTTAGTTCAAAATTTTCGAGTCGACAACTCTCTTCTGGAGAAGTAAGCTTTGTAGTGACTTGTCTCGTTATGATTTTATCTGATATAGTTATATAGTGGATTAAATCCCATTCTTATTTCTCTTGCAGACGTGGTGCTCTGATAATTCGGCGACTGTGTGTACTATTAGATGCTGAAACAGTTTACCGAAAGCTATCTACAATTCTTGAAGGAGAATCTGATTTGGATTTTGCGTCTATTATGGTTCAGGTCGTTACATAGTACCTAATCCAATAAAAGGAATGCTACTGTGTTATACTTTTTATAACTGCATCATATATATTAGTATCTTTCTTAGTATCAGTTATCAACTTATCAATAATCATTTATGCCATTTTTTGTAGGAAGAACTTGTACGTTCTTGTATTTAATGACTCATTTTTGCACATTCATTTCTTATCAGGCTTTGAACTTGATTTTGCTCACTTCATCTGAGTTGTCTGGCCTTCGTGACCTCCTCAAACAATCCCTGTCTAATGATGCTGGGAAAAAATTATTTCTTGCTTTATATGCCTCTTGGTGCCATTCTGCAATGGCTATAATAAGCCTTTGCTTATTAGCTCAGGTAAGAGCCTCGTGCTTGAAGGCTTCCCATTCCTATCTCTGTCCCTTGTCAATTATCATGTGTAATAATAAGACTCGGGATTTGCCACCCTTCGTTGGTTTTTCTTTCCAGACTTACCAGCATGCAAGTTCCGTCATTCAATCTATGGTTGAGGAGGATATCAATGTTAAGTTTTTAGTCCAGTTGGATAAATTGATTCACCTTCTAGAGACTCCTACATTTGCTTACCTTAGGCTACAGGTAATAGTAGTTTTTGAATAGCGCGTGGTTGTTGATTAGTCTGCTAGATTTATTCATTTTCTGATGCTTTACAATATGTTTTTACCTAGTGTGTACAAATACTAGATTGATTATGAATACTTACTGACATCTGTACATTAGACAGGATTGAAGTTCCTTTATTAATGTTTAGTTTCTATCTAAGTTGTTCGCCATCCTGCTGAGACTGAGTTATAAACACTTAAATAGTTAACAGTAGGGTATGGTCTATATATTTTCAAGTGGAACAATTTTATTCTAAACAAATGTGTAAGAGGTGGTTGTGAAATTATATTCGCTAGTGCACAAATCTATTGAGTACGAGATGGAATCCAGAGGGAGACAGTTTTGAAAGTTCAATCTTATCTAAGTTATCTGGCTAGCCTAGTTTACAAAATTGAACTTGTTTGAAAATAATTGAAACTAAAGATCAATAAGGAAACTAACGCTAGCAAATTGAAATGAGAATTTAAATTACCGAGGGTTTCACTTCATAATCTCTAATTATTGAGTAATTCCCAAAATTGGATTGACAACTCGAAATCAATCTATTGTCATCTCGTATATCTAACAATGAATTCAAGTTATATAAATCCGAGACAGGTCCATATTTTCATTTGATTGATTGTCTTAGCTTTCCCTGTATCTAATAGAAAAACATATAATCAAAGTTGTCATGTCCTAAGAATTCTTCCATCAATTATAATGAAAATAAGACGAAGAAATGAAATTTCTTGAATCTTTAAGGAGCCTAGCACGGATTAGTTAAATGAATTACTAATTATAAAAACCTACATGCTATTCTGTACTTTGATCAAGAAAAATTAAAAAGACATAATTGAATTGAAAGACAGTAGATTGAACCCGACATGGACAGATGAAGAGGTTTTGATATGGGTTCTTTAATCTTCAATAGCACCAGACATAGCCTTCATCCCTTTTTTCTTCATTCTATCTCTTTCTCTTCTGAGAAGTTGTCTTTTTTCCCTGCGTAGTCTCTCCATTCTAGCTGCTACCCTGTCCTTCCTTACGAGTGTATCAGAAGAATTCCTTTTAGGTTTATTACTGGTACTGCTTTCTTTTCTTTCAATCTAGCTGCCAGCTCTTTATTTCTATAATCTGCCATATTTATATCTCTTATTCTCAAGTTGGTTGCCTATTTCTTTCCAACTCCTAAGGCTAACTAACACCTTCATTGTGCTGGCTGTTCTCCCTTTTTGTTTCCTTTACTCGTTTTCCTTTTTTTACACCAACCAAACTCACTGCATTCCTTATTTTGCTTTATGGCAATGTGGTTTTATATCCTTTTTTAGTGCTTCCGTCTTGGTGTTGCCTCAATGTTAACCACGGCGGGATGAATAACTTTTTTATTTTTTTTTATTTTCCTTGTGTTGGATACAGGTCCACTTCGTAATATTTGAGTCCAAGTTTGGTCCAAACCCCTAAGATTCCTTCTTTTGTTCTTCCCTTCGTAATTAGTCTCCTCACTTTATTGCTTGTCCTGGTCCAAAATAAAACATGGTAAGTAGCTAATTAAAATCAATATGATAACTTGAAAAATATGATTAATGCCTAATTATGTATTCAAAATTTGTTTATCAAGGGTAGGTCTATACATTTTCAATCTTTTCCTAAGATTGACATATGGCGAAATCTCTCACATGCAATATTTTATGTCCTTTTTTTCACTGTGATACATGCTTTGGATGAATAAACTAAAAGCCTTTTGCAAATAAGATGGTCACTTCGTATATTTGGTTTGAACTAGTTTTTCTTGTGCAAGCTTGTGATAATTGTGTACTCTCTTGTCTAAGAAAGCTATGCACAAACTCAAATTGCTGGAGAGGAACTCAAGGATGCAACTGAGAAAACACTATCCAGTAAATGTATTTATTTTACCTTACATGTCAACTTATCTATGGAACCATAACTGCTAATTTGTCAATCGGTGTACAGCAAGGACAAATCACAAGAACTATTGGACAACATTGTGCTGTTGTAACGCCAATAAGTTTGCAAAACTTAGGATGTGCTAAGATTTGCTACAATTAAATGATGTGTATCCTATTAGTTTTGAGGTGGTTATGCTGGAAATCCTATTGCGACAGAACAAGACAAATACTAAATCTGGTCTATGTTTAGTTATGAAGAAGTGAGAATTTTTTGTTCTCCTCGGTGTGAGTTGCATGGTTGGGGATGAACTCTTGTCTGAGCCTGTTTCCTCTTCACATTTTCAGATTTCATGTGTTACTTGACCATTGCCGAATGGTGCCCTCTATTTACTCCCTCACCGTGATTGAATATATTGGAAGATGATTAGTTGAATCTCTCTCTCTCTCTCTCTCTCTCATGCATATGCATTTACACATTGAGAAAGCTGTATATATGATTAGAAAAGAAAAGTGGCAATCTTCTCATAGATCTTTAATATGTTTGTTGGAGATGGTTCCTTTCACTGGTAGAGCCATAAGATTTAATTATATCGTGTGGTTTTCATGGTTGATGGCTGTATTGCTTGATGGTGTTATATATTTATTAGTATCTTTTAGTTTTCTACAAAATTATTGTTTATTGTGCCATATGGAGTCTATTAAATTGTTCTCTTGTAGCTCCTTGAACCAGGAAGATATATATGGTTGTTGAAAGCCTTGTATGGTGTCCTGATGCTCCTTCCCCAGGTATGTGTTTTCTTATTTTCAAATTTGACGTGCATGGAAACATCAACATGCTCTGTATCACCTTGAGACTAAAGCTTGCAAAAGTTTTATGCTTTAATTATTTTTTGTTTCATGTAATGTGAAATTGGAACTGACCAGAAGTTAGTCTTCCTTTACAACATCATTGGCTTTTCAAATAATTGTAATCCAAGTCTTTTTGATTCAGTGCATAAGTGAAGCAACACTATATTAAAGTTTATATGCAATTCATTTTCCAAGTCTAAATTATAGTTAATTCACCCAATGGATTTGATATGGGCATTGATTTTTCTTTGCATAAATAGTTAGTTCATGATGGCGCATAGTTCAAGTTAATTGATCAACGAATTGAAGTTGAGATTATATGAATCGTTTTCTGGTTTTGGCGAAAAAGGTTGGGTCTTCACTTGCTGATCGCTTACAAGTTGAACTAGATCTTGTCACGTGTTTATTGGTCTGCATGTGTTGTCAGATGTGCTTAAAAGAATTTTTAGTCGAACTCTTGCCCATGTTTATTAGTCTGTGCGCGTTGTCAGATGCACTTGACAGATTTTTTTCGTTCCTTGACAATGTTTAAGTACTGTTCCCTTGCCTACATTTTGTGCCATTCATTGCCTAGATAATGGGAAATTATCTTTGAAGCATCTGGCACTTTTGTATACTTTTTTGTTACAACATTCTTTTGATGCTTAAGCTAATAATACACTGCGTTAAATTGGATGCCATAAACAAAGCAATCTTTGAATTTTCTGATTCTTTTAACTTGATGGCTTTATAATTTGTTTTCTGAGTGAATGTATGTTATAGTTAAGATTGTTTTTATATTTAATGTTCATGGCAAACAGGACTCATATGCATTGTTTGGTACAGTTGGTTTCTTTTGCTATTGATTCACCAAAGTATAGCCTTCTACATTGTCTGGACTCGATTAAAAACTGTGCCTTCCTGATTTTTTTCATCTTTTATGTTCATAGCAACATGATTTATAAGCATGGTTTGCTGCTGTTGGAACTGTTAGTTTCTTTTCTATTTGATGCAGCAAAGTGTAGCCTTCAAGATTCTTCGGACTCGATTAAAAACTGTGCCTTCCTTCAGTGGTGAACAGTTCAATCGAATATCGTCAGGAAACTTGTTTTTGGATGCTAATTACATAGTTGGAGGTGGTGACCTAAATGAAGCTTCAAGGAGTATTCACAATGGAATAAACTTTGCTTCGAGCCTGCAGAAGTTTGAGCACATTCAGCAACAGCACCGTAGGCATTCGAAGATGCAGGCACAGTATCGCAACAGTTCTACTTCATCCACAAAGGTTTGTTGTACTTGATGTCTAGTTATTATATTGTTGTCATTTGGGACCTTCAGTCTGTTACTATTTTTGTTCGAATTAGGTTTTCAAACTAATCCAAATTAAAGAAGAAATAGAAGGGAGAGAGAGGTACTTAAGATTTAGGTGATTTTAGGCTGTTGAGGATAACTGATTGACGGTTTTTAAATACTATTTGACATTTTGTTTTCTTTTGTCGCTCCTGTAGATGTTTACTTACCAAAAAGATCTTTATCCTACTAGTCGATATACATATTACAAATTTTCACATTAGATTCTGATCAATTTGTAATCTCTTCATGGGTTTTCAGGACGTACAAAGACTAGAATCAAAGGGATCTTTGACCGTGCCAGACATGAATAGGCCTCCTTCAAGATCGTTGCGCAGAGGCCCTGGCCAGTTACAACTTTAACTGTCTCGAGGTTATTTACGCAGCATCTCTATGTCTCGAAGGCAGGAGACGTGTGAAGACTAAAAAAATTGTAAATTGTACTTTTAGGAGCTTTTGTTTTGTGGAATCTTGAAGGGGGATTGAGAAGGTGGGCAGTGGGTCTGGTTGTTTCTAAGCTATACTTTCTGATAGACAGAATATACCCACGTGGTTGTGATATTTTTATTGAAAAACCATGTGGGAAAAAGAGGTAGTTGAAATTCCAATCTAGGATATATGTTGACTTTGTTTCAATCATTTATTCTAAATAAATATCACATATTCTCTGTAGTGCTACCAATTGACTCACATTTTTCATTCTCCATCTCGAGATGTCTAACAGCTTAGTCGAACAAATGAAGTCCATAATGGATGATTTTTTGTCGATTTCTAATTCTTCCTCTCGACTTTTGGCCTGTCCAAGGTGAGACCCTTCATTCAGATTGATGGATAAACAAATGAACTCGAATATTAATAAATATTATGAGAATTATTATTTAATGCCGCATACTTGTTACATAGATGGGATTGTGCTATATTGGAAACATAACTAAAGGTCCGAGTGGATATATGATTAACAAAATTATTGAACGAAGATTCATGCAAAAGGTGAAAAAAAAGTTTCACACTCCAAATGCATAGTTGCACTTAAAATTTCACAGGGCGTAAATTTTCTCGTCAGAGTTGTAGTCATCCAAATCAGAAATATTTGCAGAATATGACCACGAGAAAGATTTGCTTCCACTAGCACGTTTGATGCGCCTCTGAGAATCGCTGCCAAAAGTTCCAAAATGTTGTCGGAAGACAAAGTAGCATAAACTAATCAGAGTCCCGACTAGAATAGGCGCACCCAACACAGTTATAGTGATAGCCATCCACGAGCTTTTCTTCCCCACAACCACAAATGCTATCGCTAAGAATGCCCCACACGTGCTAATGCACGCAGCCCACATTAGTTTGTTCACAACTGAGACAACTTGTTTCTGAGCTCTCGTGTCCCAGGCTACAAGGGTAATCTGAACGACGACGACAGCTAGAGAAATGAACAAGGCTGTGGAATCAAGAAGGCAGAAAACTCGAAATGCTATAGTGTTGGAAATAAGGGCTTTCCCTGCTTCTGGTCCCTCTGTCACGTATAGACCGGGCAAGTTGAATATAGCAAGGAACGCTATGGAGGCAAAAAGAACGGCAACCACTGTCACAGAATTTGTGGTATTTTGGACTGCTTCTCTGTGAATTTTCTTTAGCTCTTTGGCAATACCAGAAACTCGTCTCTGGGTTTTCTCATTCTGTATGAGTTGGGAGTGCACTTCATGCTTAATATCACTTACAGTTCTTTTGAGTTCCGTTGCTTCATCAACTTGGCCAACATGCCTGGCATACTTGGCACCAGCCTCTACTAGAGCTTCCTTGATTTCCAAAGCAGATGCTCCATATTGGAGTTTGTCGGCTATGTCCATTGCAGTTTCACGTTGATTATTTATGACATTAACATCAACAGATCTGAACGTCAGCAAAAGGCTAACAATCTGAAATGCAGATGCGGTTCATTAGAGTGCTGAAAACTCAAAAGGTAAGGAACTAGAAGTAGATATCATGACACACATTACATAAACTAATATAATAGTCAATTATGTTATCAATCATTTCCTTCACACACCCAATTCTATTATGTTTTCGTGTCTCTTTCACGTTGATTTAGTTTGTCTTCATCTACGCAAAATCTTCTAGCTTGTTTAAATTAATTAAAGTAAATAATGCATCCCTAGATGGCAAACCACTTGATGAAGCTAACTAACCCAATAATAAGAAAGAAAAATTCAAAATAACATCTTCACAAAATCACGCAGCAGAACAATTGCAAACAATGAACATGCTTCAAAACATGTTGATTCTCAGAATACCGTGAATTTTAGAAAATCAAGATCTTGTTGATTCTAGAAGAATGTCGAGCACCGATTTTGATAAACAAATTTGTTGGTTCACTAAGGATACCGAATTATTAACATGAAACTGAGAAAAATGTCAAGATATTTTATTTAAACAAAACTGACTCCAAAACCAACATAGTTGCGGCTGTTCAATAAAAATCTAATGCACATCCAATACAATTGCAACCTAAGTCTCTAAACTCCTAACAAACTATAAAATGAACTCTAAATAATGACAATAACAACATTAATTATATTAAAACCCATAAAATCATAAAATGAAAAGGAAAAAAACCGTCACCTTCCATGTCCACATTTGGATTACATCACAATGTTACAACTTTAACTGGATAATATTTGTGCATACTATAAAATCATATAGCTTCTATCTTATAATTCCTATGTGGCATTTCCTAAATTCTTTACTTATTTGATTTTAGACCCACTGCTTCTCGCAGGGGAACAAGAACTATAGACTCACTGAAGTGGAGAAGCTCCTGGTTTTTTGTTCCTTATGTAAGACTCATGATGCTGCTTCATTTCATTCTTATTTGCATTACAAGTTAAAAAATGACCATTAAATATGTTGACCAATGGATAGGAGATGTTAGGCTGAAATACCTTCACTAATTTTACCATAGCACATCTAGAACTTGAAAATCTAATTTCCCCCTAACCTCTGAACTTATATCTTCCTTGCATAGCGATAAATATTATCTCTGCAGTAATAGAAATATAGAATGACCTTATATTAAACTTGTTCCGACTCCCGTGCAATGAACTATTCCTAAGACATTTCTTGGCGGTATAAAATTAAGGAAGAAGGAAAATGTTTAGATCTTGTTTGGCACATATTTTTTCAAGGGTAAAAAAATGATTTTCTTTTCTAATAATTTATGGTTAAAAGGTGTGGAAAGGTTAGGAGTCATGTAGAATGCATGGTTGAAAATAGTTTTGGGAAAGAAAAGAATTTTTGAAAAATCTTTGACAAACAAGCCTTTAGTATCCTGAAGGTGAGCTGTATGGAATTGCTGGACAATGATTTCCTCTATTTTCAAGAATTAGAGGATAATATCAGACGTGAATTGGGGGCGAAGGACTATTTACATGAAATAAAATGAAAATAAATATAACAATTCGAACAGTGGAATAAATGAAACAAAACCCCAAAGAATTAGGTTTTCCGCTGCTAAAAACATATTAATTAATCAGTACCTGAGGACGATTTTTCCGCGTGGCTATATGCGCAGCTGTATTACCCTTCTTGTCACGTTCATTTAATATTGAGTGATCAGATTCCAGTAATTCCTCTACTACAGAAGTATCCTGACCTTTTACAGCCATATGCAACGCAGTTTGGCCCTTCTTATCTTTGATGGAGATAATTCCTGGATCCCTCTCAATAAGTGCTTTTACAATATGTAAGAGGCCATATCTTGCAGTTGTGTGCAATGCAGTTTTCCCATTCTTCCTTACAATTCTTATTGAGCTCACATCAGCGTCTAATATGGCATTCACAGCATCCAGATGACCCTGCACAGAAGCTGAATATAAAGGGCTTGTGTTTGATGAGTTGCATATTTTACAGAGTTCAGGCCATCTCCCGAGAAGTTCCTTCACAATTTCTGAATACACGAGAAGTCATGATTATCGGTTAAGTGTCAAACTCTCCAAGTATGTTCAAGCACAACAAATCACAAGCAAATTAAAATTTATAAATTACAGGAATATAGTGCCTGAAAGCCAGAAAAGAAAAAATCATAAATTTCTAGATCCAGTAACCCGCAAACTTGCTACTCTCATATTAAACTTATATCATTTTATTCATTGTCAATAAAGTTAATAAATGCCACCCCTTTTAAAATAAAGAATCTTATTCAGCACATGATTATCTACGTTTACTGCTGCATTAGGATTTATATACCAATAGCTCATAATCAGAAACATAACAGGTAAACAATTTTCTATTCTGTCGTGATATTTTGGAAGAAGAATAATGATTTATTATTGATATTCTACCAAACTATATACAAGGACGGAAAAGAAATTTAAAAATTAACATCTAAGTCCCTAACAATTACAAGGACACAAGTTGGTATATATTTCAACTTATTCCATAAAGGTAAAAATAATAAATTTTATGAAATGAGAAGGCAGAATAATTCTAGTTGAGTGCTTATTTGATAAAGATTTTCTGAGAAGTGACTCTTTGAAAAGTGTTCTTTTTGTTTGAGAATGTGGGGTTAAAAGTAGGGAAATGTCGAAACGTGAAAAATAATTTTTTTTTTTTGGAGAATTTGTGGTCAAAAATGAGTGTGGGAGAGAAGCGATTCTCAAAGAATTAAAATACACCAAGGGCTAAGTGTTTAGAAGATTCAAGAATAATGCCACTGGTTGAATTTAAAATAAAATTTATATTTCATTCCCCATATCAGCAAAAAGCCAGTTTCCTTCAGTCTAAAACCAAATGTGTAATTAAGTTCCATCATCATGTAGAAACTCTTGACGAAATTACTCAAGATTACAATCAGATTTGGTGTATTCAAGTGTTTATTTTTTTTGACAAAATTGCCCTGCCATCCCATCAAGACTTACCTCGAGAAGCCATCTTCATCAATATTTGCAAACTTCAAACTGAGACTGTCATTCTTAATCAATCAGTCCTAACCAACTGCAGTATCGTATGTTTGAAGTGTTGTTAATAATACGCCTTTTTAAAGTAACATGTTTTCTTCAAGTTATTCCATTTCTCTATTACTTAAAATCAGCTAACAGCCAACAATTATCATTATGAAAATATTAGCCGCGAAATCTCACCTCTCAAATAGCATACTTGAATTGTGTCATACATACTTAGGTCCACAGTTCAATCAAGATTTCTAATTTCAACCCACCACATCATTCAACCATTTCTACATGAAATTGAATCTCAAACTGAAAAAACACACACAAATTGAATAAAGATTACACAATTAAAGAGAACAAGAAGTCAATAGAGTGATATAAATTATCATACAGACAAACAGAGGGATTTATATTTAACAGCTAATCTAATCATAAGATTTTAAAGAGACAACAGCCATACCCAGGTGGCCGCATGATGCGGCAACATGGAAAGCATTCATATCTGATTTGGCTCTGATCATAACAATCTGCAGATCACAAAAGCCAAGCAAATATCTGAAAATTTCACTGAAATTATTCATCGCGGCTATGTATAAAGCGGTCTCCTTTTCATCATTCTGAAGGGCCATTAAAGAAGATGGGTCAGACCCTTCATTCTGGATAAGGTTCTTGAGGGACTCAAGGTCCCCAGATCGCACGGCAAAGAAGAATGATTGGTGGATTATGAATCTTAAAGACTTCGAGTCCATGTACTGTACTGGGTTGATCAATTAACTGATGAAACACACACACACAAAATAACACAGAGCTTAAAGATTCGATCTTTCCAAGATATTTTCTCCGTTTCTTCACAGTTTATAGTTGTCCCTGTTGTTTCTTGACAACTTTCTTTCAAGGGAGGAGGAATTGGCTGAAGGGTAGGAGCTTGAAAAGGTAAAGTCTTTACTGATTAAGAGAGAGAGAGAGAGAGAGAGAGTGTGAATGATTACGCAATTCAATAAATTCAAGGTTGAGAAGACCATACGTGTTAAAGATTAGAGGTCTGAGAAGGATTCTTCGTGTGTATTATTAGGATATTGGCGCAAAACGTCCTGACCTGTTGGGTCATTGCGCAAATTATCCCTAATGTTCTAAAACTGCACGAATTATCCCTAATGTTCTAAAACTTAGTGTGCAAGTCATTATTTTTTACCCTTCCCGTCTAACTTGCCGTTAATTATGTACGTAATAGTCACATACATAACCATTTTGGCGCAAATGGTCCCTAACCTAATGAATTTCTGCACAAGTGATCCTTAACCTTCAAATCTTCCGTAAATATCCCCAACCTTTCACTTAATAGGTGCAATTGGTTTTTATATAAATTTTCACCTTTTCAATTAACTATTAAACAGGTCAACTTTTAATATGAAGTCTAAAATGAACTTTAATATTGTTAAACAAATAAAATAAAATAAGTAAAAAAAGAAACTAATCGTACCAACTAATTATCCCATCTGAAATGCAACCGCAGTATTAAACAACAAAAGTTGAGACAGAGATCTCATGCACTAAATCTTTAGTGTACTCCATGTCAACGAGAATTTTGAAAGATTGAGTGTCACGATTTATAACTTAGCATGATGCTAATGTCTATGATCACTGAGAATGATGAGAGATTTTGATTTGATATAAATATAATAGTTGACTATAATTAGTATTTATTATATCACATGACACATTACAATATTTTTGATTTATTCATGCAATAAAAGATACCATTTGATTTCTATTTTAGTATTTCGTCGAACTTCATCAAAAAGTCGCATATGAACACACAAACATATATTAACCATTATTATGTCCAGCTAAGCTTAAAAGAATACTTGAAAGAAAGTACTTTCATGTAGTAAAACTCCACTATTCAATACTACTGGTGGTACATAAACATAAGAAATGAGACAATTATATTACATTTTTTTTTTTTTTTTTTTGTAGTGCGTTCGGATTATTTTAGTTGCGATCTTGTGTTGAAGCCACGTGAAGACAATATTTATTACTTTTTTTTTTTTTTAATAATGCGATTGAATAGAGTGAGTTTTTACATATGAAAAATATTGTTGCATTCGTTGTTTGGTATAGTAGTCATAAGGATAATTTTAGTGCTTGAGAATTGCAAGTTTGCCTCTAGGTTATGAATGAAGCTGAATCATCGCAACTTGCACTTGACTTATTATTATTTTAAAAATTTAACAACACAAAAGAATAAACAATAATATTACAAAACAACGTACAATGTGTTACCCCTTGTTTCCGAGGCTCCAGGAAATGTTGCCACGTGAGCAGAAGTTCAACCCATGAAGTCAAAACACGAAAGAATCCGAAGCCATTGTGGTGCGAACCGAACTCCATACTGAGGCACTGCCTCCCAGGATGAAGCACATCAACTTGAGTTGACCTACTGGCTCAAGAAACAAAAAGGAGCTGAAGTTCTTCACTTAAAGAACTACCTCCAAGATCTCTTCCGATGCTCTCACTCATCTGAAGCCCAAGAAGCCGACACTGGAATTAAAGCCTTGCGATCGCACGAAATTTCATCCAGATAGTCTTCGTATTTTTGTCATATCTTATTATCTTGATATCCGATTGAGGCGATTCAAAATGAGTTGGAAAGATAACTCCAATTTATACAACTTTGATTAGACATAATCTTCAAATTCGATCGTTTGACAGGTCCAAAATGGGTCTCAACATGAGGCTGTAAACCGGTGCATAACTTTTTTGATTGGAAATTGATGTGTAATCATACTTTGACGATATTTCATCCCTTTGATGTCTTCTTTCATCCAATTGACCTCCAACACTCTCAAGTCTTTATCATGAGGTTCGATACAATTTTTGAATATTTGCACTTTGGTTCTTGAACTTTCATTTCCTTTTACTTTGGTCATTTTCCACTTATTTTTTTCAAATTACGCAATCTTCATTAAATTGCCACCTAAACCAAAATATGAGAATACTAAGTACATTTACGCATAAAATAGTTATATGAGCGCTTTAAATAATGAAGAAAAAATATGCATTTTACATTCCTATCAATACCATATGTTAAATATGTGAATCTAAGATAAATGGGAGAGCTGGATGAAACCAATAGGAAAATATTTCTTCTTAACTTTAAAAATTTGGGTACCATGTGCTGAATCAATTTCTTGGATAAATGTTACTTTAAATTTCTATATTTTTCTCCAACCGAAAAAACTCGGTAAAACTGCAACTGGGTTGTCGGTTTTTAGTAGAACCGCCCGGTTTTAAGGTGTTTAAGCCAATTTTTACACTTGCGGGTTTTATGCATCAATCGATTAGTAATCACTCCGATTCCCGGGTTTTCCGGTCGAACCGTTCGGTCCGGTCCTATTTTGAAAGCATTGATGGTAACTAATGGTCAAATCCATCCATTTGGATTCTAGGTACAAATTTTTGAAATGTTTGAGTATTGTGGGTGATACAAATAAAACGTTTGAATCAAACTTGCTATTAAATGAAAGGTTTGATACCGTAGAGGTAATTCTACCTATAATTTATGATATTTTGTTTTGTCTATAAATATATTTATTTTGATTTAATTATTCATTGCATAATTGAGCAAGTGATTAAGAGTCATCGATCATATTATTATAATATGAGTTATGTACTTGTATAGAGAATTAAAGAAGATATAACTCATGTTTCGAACGAGAATGAATTGTCTTAGATCGGCTAATGGAGGTGGGGCAATCTATTTTTTTTGAATGATTAGTTACTCTACCAATTGGGTATGCGGTTTATCTAGACTAACAATTTTTCGTTCAGGATACTAATACACCTGAAAGTGCATTGGACCTGACCAAGTAAATGCTGATTAATTTGGCGGACTATGTTAAGGAATTAATTAATCACTCATGAATATTTTATAAATTACTTAAATCCGTTATAGGATAATTGTTGCTACTCCTGCACTTGATATTCTTTGATATGCCAATTGAGTGAGACCATTTATAAGAATTGAAGTAGTGAACACGTATTAGTGTTCGGAATATGTTACCTTGTTTTATAGGTTAGGGAGTCTCTTAGGTATTCTTTTTTTTTTGGAAATTTTGTTTTTTGTTTTTTGTTTTTTTTTAATTCTGAACTCTGTATTTGGATATCTGTAATTAATCAAGTAACATTTCAGTTGCAATGCACTAATGAAGCTTGTTAACTCGCATATCTACCGTAAAATGTTGAATTCTCTTATTACTTTTAATTGATTAATTCTCGTCCTTTGTTAATTAAACTCAATGCTCTCATTGTTACAAGCTAATGGTTTTATCCTCCCAAATCTTCTTCCCTGGTTGATTTTTTATTTCCATTTTATCTCTTATAGTTAATTTATTGTGTTAACTCTATCCATATTGAGAGGTAAGACGCACTATGATCCCATGAACAAAGTGTGTTTCTTATATTAAATAATAATTTCCTCATACCTATGGCCGATGATCCTTTCAAAAAAAATTATACTGGCGTCCGTACAGTTGAATCCTCACTCTGCGATGGATATCATTAATTTTGGAGCCAGTTTAAGATCAATTTGTTTTTTAAGATAATAATAAATTCCAACTTAATAAAAATACTAGGTGCAAGCAACGTGCAATACACGTTTGTTTAGTTTATATTTAATAGTTTTGTTTAAGAATTAATTTGTTATTAATAAAAATGTAATTTTTTTTGTTAATTAAATAATTAATGATGTAATGTTTATGTAATTGATAAATAATTAAATAAAGTGCTTCTCTCTATCATCTCCAACCCAAAATCACAAACAAAAAACTCAAGGTATGTTAAGAGGTAAGAAGATGAGTTTACTTAGGCTCCGTTTTATTCTCATTAATATAGAATGAGAATGAAAAATATAGCTGTTATTGGACCCCACACAAAAGATAGAAATTCAAAATTGATAGATTGATGTGATTGATAACAGTCATATTTTTCATTTTATGGGGTTTTAATGAGAAACAAACGGGGATTTAAACTTTTTGTATGACTTAAGTCTTTACTATTTTTTAAATAATAATGCAATTCATTTTATCGCTAAAGTATGATATGTATTACGATAATATATGTATATTATGTGTTAGACTTAGTATTGGTAAGTGATGGGTAAATTTTCGAGGACAAAAATATTTTAAGGGGGTGAGAATGTAATACCCCGAAAATTTTCATAAAATATAATTCAATTTTTATATATTATATTTTAATATTTTGAAAGTTAGGGATTAAATGATACATTTATCAAATTATATTTTATTTGTGTCAAATATTTAGATATTGATGGAGTTATCGTAAATATATGAATATTGGTCTCGTTGGATAAATCGTAATTAGATACATAAATCAGATTCGAGAAAAAGTCGATTCAGATAAGTTAGCTCCAAGATATTTTAGTTTGAAAGAATTATCAAAAGCTAATTTATTTTTATTATTATTTAATTATAATTTTGAAAGTAAGGGGTAGCGAAAAAATATTTTCCGTTAAAACAAGAAATTCCGTTAATTTTTCTGTTAAATCAAGAAATTCCGTTAGTTTTTCCGTTAAACCAACATATTCCGTTTAATACCCACTTTTTATATATAGAAAGATATGCAATTATTATTTGACGATATTTGAAATTTATTACGGACTGAAACCTTAGATGCGAACAAATAGTCTCGCCTCCATCTTTTTTTGTACCCAAAGCTCCAAATTTGTGAAGTTGCTCCTTGTTTGGACAAGAAACAAGGAGGATGAGTGCACAAGAGATATCGAAATTGGATTTGGATGAAGAGGGAAAAAAAAAAAAAACTGAGTCCTTGGTCAAAGAAATTGATGAACACGAGGCTTTCTACGAGCTGGAGGAGAGAAACATTGAAGAAAAAGAGGAGAAGAAGGAGATTGCACTGCAAAGGATTTATGAGCTAGGAAAGAACGTGGATGAATACACCAAATTGGACAAGAAAATCGAAGAACTGAAAAGAAAATTAGATAAATATGAACCCACTTTTTACTATGTCCATAGTGTACCTAATTGATCTATTGGAATTGGTTCTAATTGTTATTAAGGGCTCGTTTGTCTCCCATTATTTCAAAACATTGTTTGCTACAGAAAGATTCTCCACTATACATTCATCCAATAAAATATTCTATACACAAATCAATAAAGTTACTTTAAATTTCAACCACACATTCTCAAAAAAATATTATTCATTACTCAATTTCTTCTACACACTACAACAAAAAGGGCATTTCGCAACACATAAAAGGCAACATTTGGTGATAAATGTTGCCAAAAGACCATTTTAGCAACATTTTAGTAAGTGAATGTTGTCATTGATTAATATAAATGAGTTTTAGCAACGTTTATTAAAAAAATGTTGCAATATACTCTTTTTATAACGTTTATTGAGTGTTGCTAAAAATTGTATTTTTGGCAACATTTGGCACTTTTCGCAATCGGTTGCCAAACGTTGCGAAAAGTCATTTTGGTAATGTTTGGCAAACGTTGCAAAAAGTGAGACTTTTGGCAACGTTTCCCAAACGTTGCCAAAAATAAAACTTTTAGCAACGTTTGACAAATGTTGCCAAAAGTCAAACTTTTAGCAACGTTTGCCAAATGTTGCTAAAAGTCTCGATAGCTTAACATTTTGTAACGTTTGGTAAACGTTGCCAAAAGTCAAACTTTTAGCAACGTTTGACAGACGTTGCTAAAAGTTCCGATATCTTAACATTTTCCCTTTTTCGTTCTGAGATCCGAGATCCATTCCTTCGGCTTTAGCATCCATATACCTCGCTCGCTCTTGTTCGCCGCTATCTCCGCCACGAGATGCTGATAGCTACCACTCGCTTTTCTCCCTTCCAACCTTCTACTTTCTCCTGGAGACGGGGTGTCTCCGTCCGCAATGGAGGTACGAACTGTGCCTCCGTGCAACAGAATTTGTCACGTTCGGATCATGAATTTGCCTTTGTTGTTGAGGACATCTGGAGGTTTGACCTCTCTATTGTAGGTTATACATATATTTTTTCCTGAATATTCATTTTCTTAATTTTAGGTTTACAAAATTTTTATTCGAGCACGGACATGACTGATTCAAAGTCTGTATTTTATCTATAGGTTTCTGAAGGCTGTGATTTTGAATTGCTACTATAATGCTTTGAATTTTAATAATATGATTAAATCCCCTATTGTTGAGCGAATTAGTTTTTGGTTCTAATGTTAATTTCTGATTTTATGTAGATTTAGACGTATAAAGTGCTATAATTAAGATTTTCCCACTGATTCACCCAAGAAGACGTGTTTCTGCAAAATCCTCTCTCATTTCCCACTCCTTCATTTTCCACTCGTGAAGATAATGACGTCCGTCCTGTGACTTCCATTGCATTCTCCATCTCGAGTCAATCTGGACAAACCCCACCGTTGCTGCAGTACTTTGGAACTCTATTGACAAGAGGAAAGCTCAATGCTTTGGAGTTATCTCGTCTTGTTGTGAACTAGAACAAAAAGAATCTTTTGGAAAATTGGTTGGCTGAGGATAAGCTGGAATGTTGTAAAGAACTTGGGGACCTTGTGAAGGTTATTTATTTCTAAGTTAATTTGAAGCATTTATTATTTTAAATCCTATCAATGTTAATTTTTTTTGTATTGTTTCCACCTTTTGATGCGGTAGTAATTCCTATTGATATTGGTCACACTAGAATTGATAAGATGAGAAATGATAATATTTGCCAACAAGTATGATTCTTATTTGTTTGTAACTTATAATTTCAGGATATTTGACTAGAGGAAAAGCCATGACAGATAAGTGGCCTGGGACTTCTAGGTATCTGCTCATCATTATTGAATCTTGCCATTACTTTTTCTATTGGAATCTTCCTTTTAATAATTTTGCTACTTGAGTAGAGTAATGCACATAAGCATACAGAAACGCTAAAAGGCATCTCTTCATCTCGACGATGTGCTGTTACTCTCCAATTTTATTATGTCCTCTGAATCTTTTAGGAAAGTTCATCTAACTTTTATAGTCTCTTTCATATTCCCTACTTCCACCTGTCTGAAATTATGGGAATCAAGTTTGGTTGAGATCATTATATCTTAATCAAATGTATAAATACATAAATACACTCAAAACAAACATATATGGTGTCAAGACATGTTTCTATGGTGTTTGCCTGCCACCTTGAGTGTTTTGCTTGATGATTTTAAATAATTGGTTATGATTTTTTTCCTCAGATATGGAACTGGGGATTCAAAAATGGTCTGTAAAGAAAATGTTATTTGTAATCTGTTGTTTATGCCTTGGCAACTTTATTACTGTTATTTCATTATTTTACAAATCTTTATTCTGAATTAACTTTGAATGAAATTCCTAGTTGAACTTAAAACAGATATGAGGCTCTTAAATGTATGACTTATCATAAAACAGATTTTTCCTAGTGTTGCTAGATAACGTGTGCAATCTTACTTTTTGAAGTTGAGAATTGAATATTGACCAACTTAATTAAGGAATTGAATATTGAATGCACAACTGAAAGAGAGAATTTGGAGGGAAACTTCAATATCAATTCAATTTAATATTCAGAAGCCTCTATAATTAGAAAACATACTCCCATTTATTCTCAAGATCCCTAATAAAAGATGGAGAGTTACCTAACTATGAAATGCAATCACCTAAAGGTAACCTAGTAAGTATGGAAAAGACAAAGAAAATCAATCAAAATATTTCTTATTCTTTTGCCTGAAGTGAATGTTTAGTTTATGGGAAGTCTTCCAGTTATATCCACAAGACTCTCCATCTGGTATTTTCTGTTTCTATGCCCAACACTTTTTTTCCCTCCTTTTTTTGCTTTTAATAAACATAAAACACGGAGATTCAATGTGTCAATTACATTGCCATATATTGTTAGTAGTTATAAATATGTGCCAATAAATTCCATGGAAGTTCATGGCGAAAATTACATAATAATTAGCTCTTTTGAACTGAAGCTGATTTTTACAACTGAGATTATTGTTTCTGTTTGTTGGAGGCTTTTATGTTTCTTTCTTTTTGTTTCATGCAGGACATCTGAGTCTTTCTCACCAATTTGCTTACCAAGATATAATCCCATGGCGTTTCTGTATGCTTATTGCATTATTTTGGAATTTGTAATGTTAAGTGTATGGATTCAAAAATTTGTAATGAAATTATAAATTCTTATGCAATTTCAAAATTTGTTTATAAGGAGTCATTTTTAAATTTGCCAATTAATTTGCATAAATTGCTGAAAAAAAAGACGACCTACGGCAACGTTTGTCAAATGTTGCCGTATCTATATATGTGCTGTAGATCTTTACGGTAACGTTTAAAAAACGTTGCCGAAGACTTTCGACAATGTTCAAAAAACGTTGTCGTATCTCTCCACTCTACGATAACACCTTGATTTGCAACACACGTCCAAACGTTGCCGTAGGCCTACGACAACGTTTTTTGAACGTTGCTGTATGCTATTTTTGTTGTAGTGACAATATTAGGAGATAAACACATACTAATTATACCAATTTTTGAACTTAACATTTTACTTCATTTTGGATTATTCTTGATTCCTTTTTATCAGAGTATCTGTATATTAATTTAGAATAGGTCCGGTCGTTGGCGGATTGGTTCGGGTGTTTCAATACTCGGAATTATCCATTATATTTTGGGTATTTCATAAATGAAATCATTCGAATTCTTGTAATTATTGGAATCAAATCCAAAACTAAATCATCGGTTCCAGTTCGGATTCAGTTATACCCATCACATATTTTTTTATATATTTAATAATCATTTTCATATAGGCCACACAATACATAAACCTAATACGCTACTACTCTACAATATTTGTGAAATGGAGAAAATTCAGCTAAAAAATCATCAAGAATCAAACTAGTGGAGACTAAAATCATGAAAAGGAGAAAATTAAAACATCAAAAATTAAATTATAATTTGAGAAGAAATACTTTTTTCCTAATAAATCTCATTCTATCCTTAAGATCATGCATGCTAGTCTATAATTTAATTATGAACGACGTTTAAATTCTTCTACTCTTAAAATGAAATCACATAAAGATACTAATTAGATTTATAACGATATAGTATTAAGAAATTGCAATTCATATATTGAACTCACTCCCTTTGAAAAAAAAAGAAAAATATAAATTCTAAAAGAGAACCGCGAACTCAAAATAACAAAAAAGGTACACCATGTCCCAAGTTATAAATATATCAAGTTCAATTGAAGCGTATTATTACAAACATATATATAAGATCACTTAAATTTGTAAATAATGCAAGAAAACAAAAAGCTCGAATGGTAAAGAATGAATATTTTGATTCATCAATTTATACTACAACCTAACTTGAACTTTTTAATTAATAAAAAAGTCAAAATTGAACAAATTAACATGTACTAATATCTCAAATGCAATATTCTGATGTGAGGTGAGCGACAAAAAAAAAAAAAAAAAGTTAATCTTGATTTCTTACTGTTAGAGTCTAAAGTATTGAACTAATTACTACCAAATTAGGATTTTTAAATCTTATATTTTTTAACCCAGCTTATAAATTGTATTATAAAAAGTATAAAAATTATCGATTTCACTAAGGTACCCATGATTTTGGTTCAGGAATCAAGAACCTATTCGATTTTCGGTTCTTGATTCCGGTTCCTAATTTTTTAAGGAATTGATCTCATCTTTAATCATGATTTTTGTCCAAAAATAATGTTAACATGCTTTAAAATGAGGGCCAAATATTTAATTACATTTTAAAGTATAATTTATGTTTCTTATATAAAAATATAATGGGCAAATGAGCCATTTTGCTTTATCTTAAAAAATATTTTGGATAGAAAAGATAGTAAGAAATAATTTATGTTAATTTGAGAATAAGAATATGATGAAAAACGTTTGAAACATAAATGTTATTATGTGTAAAGGTTATGAACCTTTTATGCAATTAAAATGTATTTTAGTTATTAAAAAACTATGATGTACATATATTTAGCCTTTTCTTAATCAATTTTTATTCAAAACTTTCTATTAATTATTATTTCATTTCAAAAGTTTCATTAATAGGGATCAAATAATTATTTAGGGATGTCAAAATGATTCATCGGCTCGGCCAGAGAAAAGCTCGAAGTTTAGTCGGCTCTTGGCTTGGAACCACTTAGCCGAGCCTTGGGTTGAGCCCCATTTTGGGGCAAAGGCTCGAGCTCGAGCCAGCTTATGTGGCTCGTTGAGCTACACGGGCAAGCCTGTTTCACATGCCATTTTTGACCTGCTGAGCCGAGCTTGTCTAAAAAAAAAAAAAAAAAAAAAATTGAAAAACAGCTGCTGCTTGCAAACTAGCACTACAACAAAAATAATCATTAGAAACATTAAAAAGGCAACATTTGTTGAATGTTGCCAAAATGATCTTTTGACAACATTTTAGTAAGTGAATGTTGCTATTGGTTAATATAAATGAGTTTTGGCAACGTTTGTTAGAAAAATGTTGCGGTAAATACCTTTAGCAACGTTTATTGAGTGTTGCGGAAGATTTTATCGTTCGCAACGTTTATCAAATGTTGCAAAAAGTAAACGTTGCGAAAGATGAGACATTTTGTAACGTTTGTAAATGTTGCGAAAACTTTTGTATTTTTTTAAATATACACAACACAAATTAACCGAAACTCATATTTATTCACTTCTCCCTTCGTTCATCTCCAACCCCTCCACCTTCCGGCACTACGCACAAAACCACCAACAGCGACCATGCCCACCAACAACCAACCACACAATCACCAACAGCCTCAGCCTCACCTCTTCTTACACAATCGTGAGCATCGAACTTTTCGCACAAACCTTTAACTGCAGCCAAAAATCGATCGCATTCTGGACGAAATTGAGGAAGACCTATGGTTGGGCTGGGTGCGCTATGTAGAGGGAAAGGCGGCCCAGGTGGTCCGCGACCATGGGTCAATCGGACGGAATCAAAATTTGGGATCTTCGGACCTAGCTGTGCGAACTGCGCGACTGGCATGTTGTTCATCTTCGCCCCAGGACCAACATGGTGTGTCTTGCTCACCCTTTATTATGTATATGTGTGGCTCTATTACATATTTGAATATGCTTTGCATTTGATTAGTGCTCTCTTTGTTTGGGCAATTAGCAACAATTGGATGACATATTTTATTGGAACAACATATTTTAGACAATTAGCAACAATTGTGTTTTTATTTTTATTCTTTGAAATTGTTACCGACTTTTATGAATGTTTATATACTCTCTTTGATTGAGAAGAACTTTGTGAAGGAACATGTATTAAATAACTGAATCCCATTAAATTAAAGTAATTTATAACTTAAAAGTTTCAATCTTTTTGTGGTTTCCACAATTTTGTTTTTCTATTTTAATTTGAACGAAGGAGTAACCCATCAGCAATACATTTATCCCTATGTCTTCATTTATGGATTAGGAACTACTGGCTAGTTTTGTCAAACTTATACTGTTGGAAAAATTATATTGAATGAAAATCAGTTTCATGAAAATCAATTCATCCGTTCATCAGTTTATGAAAATCAGTTTTAATGGAAATCAATTTCATTCGTTTCACTTCTTCAATTCCATAACTCCTCTTCAATGTCTTAATGACCACACTCCTCATCTATGGGTATAAATAGAGGATCTTTTGGTTGGAACAAACACACAAAAAGAGAGATACAACTTCAAACAGCAAACACAACAAGAAAAGAAAAAAAGAAACAACTTCCTCTTTTTCCATTTTCGACAGCCTGTGGGGTTAATTTTTTTTCCTTCGCTAAATTGGTTGACAGATAGACACAGCTAGTTTGTAGGTCGGTAACGTAGTGCAGCGTGGACCGACAACCGATTGTATCCTAGGAACCGAACACCGATCAAAACCTCTTGCACTCCGGTGAGACGGCAAATTCGATTTAAAGAAACCGTGTAAACACGGGCCTTCGGTTTGGTTTGATTTACTTTGATTCTCCATTACTTTACCTACAAGCTTAAATCGAATTGATTTGGTGAATCAAAATCGGTTGTTTTGTTTATCAGTTATTTTTCCTTAGTTTTCAGTTTTGTAATTTTTTTCTCCTGTCTGTGGTTAATTTTTTTCTCCTTCAGTTCACAAGTTTCTAAGTTCTGATTACTATTACACAAAATGTATTAAGGCAGATAAAGATTTTGGAAGGAAAAAAAACACGTTCAGTCTCTGAAATTTTTTTAAAAGGTGGTTTTGCATGTATTTAAAGTGGTTTTTTGCATGATTATATGATGATTATGTGATTATTTTTTGGTAATATGATTATATCATCAGATAATGATTATTTAACTTTTGACAATTATTAGTAATGATAGTCTCATCATTTGATTGTTTATTATTGCTTATGATTGATTTTAATAATTGGGTAAATAATTGTTAAAGTTATTGAAAATTTGACTAAATAATTTGCTCCCATTTTCAAATTCGTAATTTTATTTTTCGAATTGATAATATAGATTTTGAATATATCTGTAGTTACAAATTCACTTTTGTTCTAAATTATTTGTTGCTTGTTCTAAAGTTCAATGACGTCACATGGAAATGACAATGTGAACAAAAACACTGTCGGTACCGGTATACCGAATCCCGCGATGACCGCTGTCAACCCTTTGGAGACATTAATTGACATTCCCCCCGTTGATGGAACTATTGGTGGCGAGATTTCTTATGTTGGAGTGAATCCCACTTTGCCTACGGCTGTGGCCTCGACAATCTAATTTGGCACAATACCTTTGCCAGTACCTAGGGCTGCGGCCTCGGTACCTCTGCTATCGTTTCCGGCTCAATTTCTAGTGAATCATACAATTCGATCGGATAAGTTTGCTGGCACTGATTTTAAGACATGGCAGAATAAGATGATTTTTTATCTTACTACTTTTAGCCTTGCCGTTTCTTCACCGAAGATGCCCCTGTCGTGGCTGAAAACGACACTGATATGCATAGGTGTGCGGCTTGGAATGCATGGAAAAGTGCTGATTTTTTGTGTCGCAACTATGTCTTGGATGGCCTACAGAATTTTATGTATCACGTGTATGTGGTAAAGAAATCTACTAAGGAGCTTTGGGAGTCCTTAGAAAAGAAGTACAAGTCTGAGGATGCTGGGTCTAAAAAATTCTTGGCCAGTCGGTGCATGGACTTCGAAATGGTTGATTCACGTTCAGTGGTGAGCCAAGTGCAGAAGTATCAAGTGCTTTTGCAAGAAATTCATGCTGAGGGTCTGACTATGTCAGAATCTCTATAGGTGGCTACTGCTATTCACAAGCTACCTTCTAAGTGGAAGGCTTTCAAAAGCTATTTGTAGCATAAAAGGAAAGAAATGTCTTTCGAGGATTTAATTATCAAGCTGCGCATTGAAGAGGATAACAAAAAAGCTGAACGTAAGTCAGGGAATTCTTACTCTGAGAAGGCTAATGTATTGGAACACGGTCAAAGTTATGGTATTAAGAAAGGTCAATCCTTTAAAGCTAAACAGGGTAACGGAAATTGGAAAAATAAGAAGCAGACCACGAAAGGGTCTCAGTTGAAACCTACTGGTAGGGTAGGAAAGAAGCCTAAGTTTCAGTTCAATGAAAAGTTCTTCAATTGTGACAAAGTTGGGCATCGATCAGTAGACTGTCGTCAACCTCAAAGGGATAACAAATAACATCCTCAGGCTAATATGGTTGGAAATGAGAGAGATCATCTCTCAGATGACATGTCTGACCTAAACCTTACGGCGGTGATTAGTGAGGTTAACCTGGTAGGGTCTAACCCTAAGGAGTGGTGGCTAGACACTGGGGCCACTTGTCATGTCTATTCCAACAGGAGCATGTTCACTATTTTTACACCAGTTACAAATGGTGAAAAGTTGTTTATGGGAAACTCTGCAACTTCTGAAGTGCTTAATAAAGGCAAGATGGTCCTGAAGATGACCTCTGGTAGAGAGCTTACTTTGACTAATGTGCTGTACGTGCAAAGATTCGCAAGAATCTGGTCTCTGGGTCTCTTCCGAGGAAGAATGGTTTCCGCATGGTCATTGAGACGGATAAGCTGGTGATTACCAAAATAGGAGTTTATGTTGGGAAATGCTATATGACTGATGGCTTGTTTAAATTGAATGTAATTGCTGTAACCCCAACTGTTATGAATAATGAGAAAACTCCTTCTGTTTACTTGCTTGAGTCTCCTAATATGTGGCATGGTAGATTAGGTCACGTAAATTACAATACATTACGTAGACTAAGCAAACTAAACTACTTGCCTAGGTTTCAAATTGATTCAAATCATAAATGTGAAACCTGCATTAAGGCTAGGCTTACTAGGTCTTCGTTTCATAGTATTGAAAGAAGTACAGAGCCATTGGGACTAGTCCACAGTGATGTGTGTGACTTGAAATTTGTCTAAACACAAGGTGGCAATAAGTACTTTATTACTTTTGTTGACGATATCACGAGATATTGCTATGTGTACTTGCTTAAAAGAAAAGATGAAGCTATCGATAAATTCATTCTTTATAAGAATGAAGTTGAAAATCAACTTAGCAAGAAAATAAAGATGCTACGAACTGATCGTGGTGGTGAATATGAATCACCATTTGGTGAATTTTGTGCTAAACATGGAATAATTCACCAAACTACTGCACCTTATTCACCTCAGCAGAACAGAATTGCTGAGCATAAGAATCGAACGTTAAAAGAAATGATGAATTCTATGTTGATTAGTTCTGGAATACCATAGAACATGTGGAGAGAAGCTATTCCTTCTGTGAATTATATTTTGAATAAAGTGTTAAGAAATAATATGGATAAGACTCCGTATGAACTTTGGACAAGTCAAACACCTTCATATAAATACTTACAAATGCGGGGGTGTCTTGCTAAAGTTGTGGTGCCTCATCCTAAGAAGGTCAAGATCGGACCTAAGACAGTTGACTGTGTGTTCATTGGGTATGCACAAAATAGTAGTGCATATAGGTTCCTTGTGCATTATTCGAATGTACCTGATATTCATCCGAACACGATTATGGAATCTAGGAATGCACAATTCTTTGAGAATATATTTCATTGTAAACCGCCTAAGTAGTTAACTCCTATTAAACGGACTATGGAATCTTCAGCTATTGGCGACAGTAAAGATCCAGTTGAAGAAGGTGAGGATGAGCCTAGACGGAGTAAAATGACCAAAAGTTCTAAAACATTTGGCCCTGATTTTCTCACATATTTGATGGAGAATGATCCTCTAAGTTATAAAGAAACTATATCTTCTCCAGATAGTCATCTGTGGAAAGAAGCCATCAAGAGTGAAATCGATTCTATCTTACAGAATCATACCTGGGAATTAGTAGATCTTCCACCGGGCTGTAAGCCTTTGGGCTACAAGTGGATCTTCAAGAAGAAGATGAAAGCAGATGACTCTATTGATAAATATAAAGCTCGGCTAGTAATCAAAGGTTATAAGCAAAAAGAAGGCTTAGGTTACTTTGATACTTATTCTCCTATGTCGAGAATAACTTCTATCCGGATGATAATTGCGTTTGCGGCCTTACGAAATCTGGAAATACATCAGATGGATGTAAAAACAGCTTTCCTAAATGGAGATTTGAATGAAGAAATCTACATGGAACAACCAGAGGGGTTTTCGGCTCCAGGTCAAGAAAGGAAAGTTTGTAAACTGGTTAAATCGCTTTATGGTTTAAAGTAAGCACCGAAGCAATGACATGAGAAATTTGATAATGCTATGCTTTCTAGTGGTTTTCGAATCAATGAGTGCGACAAGTGTGTATATGTCAAGGATGCTAATGATGGATATGTCATATTGTGTTTGTATGTCGATGACATGCTCATTGTCGGTAGCTCTGATAAGATTATCAAAGCCACTAAGAATATGTTAGATTCAAAGTTTGACATGAAAGACACGGATCTCGCGGATGTCATTTTGGGAGTAAAAATCACTCGAACACCAAATGGACTTGTGTTATCTCAATCTCATTACATTGATAAGATACTCGACAAGTTCAACAAGTCAGATACCACTGTGGCCAGGACTCCAGTGGATTTGAGTCTCCACTTATCCAAGAACACTGGTGATGGTGTGTCACAGTTAGAATATTCTCAGATAATTGGGAGTTTAATGTATTTAATGACTTGTACGAGAACGGATATAGCATACTCAGTTAGTAGATTGAGTCGCTACACGAGTAACCCAGGTGCTATCCACTGGAGAGCCATTTTCAGGGTGTTACATTACTTGAGGTACACTCGTGATTTTGGATTGCATTATTCTAGATACCCTGCAGTAATCGAAGGGTATGCTGATGCAAATTGGATATCAAATATGTCAGATTCAAAATCTACTAGTGGATATGTCTTCACTCTTGGTGGTGCAGCTATCTCTTGGAAATTATCCAAACAAACTTGCATCGCAAGATCTACAATGGAATCAGAGTTCATCGCTTTGGACAAAGCAACTGAAAAAGCAGAGTGGCTTTGCCAGTTTGTTGAGGATATTCTAAGATGGTCAAAGCCTGTGCCTGCAATTTGTGTTTATTGCGATAATCAATCGGCAATTGGCAGGGCACAGAGCAATATGTATAATAGTAAGTCTCGACATATTCGAAGACGACATAATACCATTCGACAACTACTCTCACAAGGTATTATCACTCTGGACTACATGAAGTCAAAGGATAATATTACAGATCCGTTAACAAAAGGGTTAACTCGTGAGCCAGTTGAAAAAGTATCAAGGGGAATGGGCTTGCAGCCTATGAAATTGAAAGGTATCATGATGGAAACCCAACCTAGCTGAATGGAGATCCTAGGATCTAGGTTCAAAGGGACAACTAAACCATGTATATCTGTGTAAATCACTGAGAAGGTTCTCCTTCTACTCATTCCTATGGTGCTCACAGTGATTAGAAGATGCAGGTTAAGCTACGCTTTTAATGACCCTTAAGTTTTGTTGTGAAAAGCTGAGTTAAGAGGTCACCTATGTGAGTGTGAAGTGAGGTCGCTTCTATAAAGATTGGGAAGGCTACATCCTTGAACAAATACTTGCAGAACCAGGTGACGTGTTCATGGCCAAAAGAACACAACATTGAGAACTAAGCTGTGTCTAGAATGGTCCTGTGTGAGGTCTATTGTCTTGGTTTACACAAATGGCGAAACAGTTTAAGGCATCAGATCAACCGGTTTGCTAGTAATACTCGATAGATTTTCACAAGGGAAGGTTCAAAGCTAAATGCTACCTATCCTATGCAGGATTGATTCGTTCTACTCAATCTCTTTGGTTTCCAAATTTTCATTCATGTGGGGGATTGTTAGAAAAATTATATTGAATGAAAATCTGTTTCATGAAACTGTTTCATGAAAATCAATTCATCCGTTCATCAGTTCATGAAAATCAATTTTAGTGGAAATCAATTTCATTCGTTTCACCTCTTCAATTCCATAACTCCTCTTCAATGTTTTAATGACCACACTCCTCATCTATGAGTATAAATAGAGGATCTCTTGGTTGGAATAAACACACAAAAAGAAGATACAACTTCAAATAGCAAACACAACAAGAAAAGAAAAAAAGAAACGGCTTCCTCTTTTTCCATTTTCGGCAGCGTGTGGGGTTAATTTTTTTTCCTTTGCTAAATTGGTTGAGAGATAGACACAGCTAGTTCATAGGTCGGTAACGTAGTGCAGCGTGGACCGACAATCGATTGTATCCTGGGAATCGAACACCGATCAAAACCTCTTGTACTCCGGTGAGACTGCGAATTCGATTTAAGGAAACCGTGTAAACACGGGCCTTCGGTTTGGTTTGATTTACTTTGATTCTCCATTACTTTACCTACATATACCAATTGGAATCAAATGCATTTTGAGATAGAACAATACCACACCGCTGTGACTCAACATAGACGCTGAACTTTTGACTATTTAAAGGAAGGGGGAAAATTTGAAAGGGGAGGTTGGTCGGAAGCATGGAGTTGGATTCTGTAAAATTGGAAATTTGCTATTCAATGATGGAAAATATGAGAAGTGTCATTTTGTGTATAAGTATGTCAAATGGCTGATATTCACCAATCATTACTGTCACCATCTCTTTTTTTAGCAATGATAAAGACATGTAGTTAATGTATACATATTTGCACGCTGCTTTGTTCTTTTGCTTTGTTTGAGTTTGTTATGACATGATTGTCAGTTTTGGAGTTTCTTTGGTGCATGGTGATCTTCTGAAGGTTAAAGTGAACAAACTGGCCTCCGTTAAAACCCAACTTCCATACTCCTACTATTCCCTTCCTTACTGTAAACCAGATAAAAGTGTGGACAATGCGGAGAATCTTGGGGAAGTTCTTCGGTGTGATCGTATTGAAAACTCTCCCTATGTGGTCAGTATTTCTTACTTCATTTCTTTTATTACTTTGAACATGAAACTCAATGCGCCCATCATTATTCATTTAAGACACTATGTAATACACCTTTTACATAATACAAAATGAAACTTCTCAACTAAGTTTGTTATTACAGTTTAAAATGCGAGAGCCACAAATTTGTAATGTCGTGTGCCGTATTACACTTAACGCCAAAGATGCAAAGGAATTCAAAGAGAGGATAGATGATGAATACTGGGTGAACATGTGAGCCACCTTATTGAGGAATCTTATACATTCTAATATCCTTGCATTACATGACTTACTTTGAGTTTTGATGTTCTTTTAATAGGATTTTAGATAATCTTCCGCTAGTTGAGCCTTATATAAGAGGCGACATGGATTCAGTGGTGTATCAACATGGTTTCCATATTGGTCTAATAGGACAGTATGCTGGAGGAAGTATCAAATTACTTTGTTTTAGAAGTTGCAAATTTCTTAGTATTACCTTTTCAATGAGAAGTTCAGTCTTGATTTCTTTTGTCCTCCCTGAATTCTTTATTTATAGAAAAAGGAGTAGGTATTTTATCAACAACCACTTGACGTTCACCGTGAAGTTTCATAAGGATGAGCAGACTGATGCTGCAAGAATTGTGGGATTTGAAGTTAAACCATGCAGGTAATGATTCTGATTGCTTAATTTTGTGCTTCAGATAGTTCTTGCCTGTTAATTGATGTTATATTCTCATTGCTCATCCAGCGTTAGGCATGAATATGAGGGTAAATGGAATGATAAAACGCGTTTAACAACCTGTGACCCCCATGCAAAACTCACTGTAACCAGCTCCGACTTCCCTAAGGAGGTTGAAGATAAGATGGAAATCATCTTCACATATGATGTCGAGTACAAGGTAATGATTCGTGTCTCAGTGTGCATAAAATAATTATGCATTCAGTTGTAATATTGATGGTGTTATATCGGCATGTCTTGCTCCTTGCTTCACATTTGCAGGAAAGCGAAATTAAATGGGCATCTAGATGGGATACTTATCTTTATATGGCTGATGATCAAATCCATTGGTTCTCAATTGTCAACTCTTTGATGATAGTCCTTTTTCTCTCCGGAATGGTGGCCATGATTATGTTGCGGACCCTTTACCGTGACATCTCCAAGTACAACCGGTTAGAGACGTAGACTTGGTGCTGGATTCTTGTAATTTTATTTCATTTTGAAGCTCATTTTTATGTATGTGGCGTTGTATTACATTCTAATGTTCAAGTGTATGGATTCAAAAATTTGTAATGAAAGTATCAATTTTTATACAATTCCAAAATTTATTTGTAAGGAGTCATTTTTAATTTTTCCAATCAATTTGCATAAATTGCTAGAAAAAAAAAACCCAACCTACAGCAACGTTTTTTAAACGTTACCGTAAGGGTCCTACTCTACGACAACACCTTGATTTGCAACACACGTCCATACGTTGCTGCGGGCCTATGACAACTTTTTGAATGTTGCCATAGACTGTTTTTGTTGTAGTGTAGCTACCTGCATGCTAGCAATAAATCCAGCATACTTTCAAACAGAAAAAAAAATGTAGATTAAATGAGTGGATACAACTGATCTAAAGCTTTGACTGTAAATAATGTCATCTACATTTTTTTTTTCATTTTCAATTGCATAAATATTAACTTCAAAATATCATATTGGTTTACATGGTTGAATTTCAAAACTTGGTGCATCATGAATTCTGACTCAAGGTCAGCCACAATTGCAATATAAGGGCACCTAGTTTTTTTGAACAAAAAGGGGAGATTTTGTTACAAGAAAACTTGTATATGAAATAATTTATTCGTGTACAATTTTAATTCCGCCTATGATGATTGTAAGGAAGAGGGTTTTAACTTTTATTTAATTTATAGTACGTATAAATTGCTTAAATTTTAAACTCTTTAAAACAAAATTTAATTTATCACGAAAAAAAGAGCCGATTTGGCGAGCTAAGGCTTGAACCGAAAGCTCGGGTCGAGCCTCAATTTTTTGGCCTAGCTTTACTCGGCTCGGCCAACAAAAGCTCTAACCATTTTTTTTTCGATCCGAGCCTGAACTTCAAGTTTCGGTTCGTGACTGCTCATAACTAGTAATCCAAGTCTGTGGGATTAACTTAATGAGCTCCGATCTAGGAGTTTGTCTAGGGACATGTACAACTTGGCTGATGTGTTCCCATCTAGATGAATAAAGCGTCATCTGTGCCATGAGGAGTAGCAAAATCTAGAGAATGATTTTGAATCCTATAGGCCATCTGGTAGTGAAGAGTTGCTCCATATGTGATTGCTGTTGGGACTGCTCCAACAATTTGGACCTGGATCTTTAGAGCAGATAATAGTAATGGATCTGCTATTGACATGTTGAAATTTGGAAACATAGTAACAACTACTGTTCCCGCATTCAAAGTGGTTTCAACAGTGCCAATACATGCATGTTGGTAGTCAGCAAAACATGTATCCAAAAGAGCAGTTCTATAAACCACGGGGAGTCCTTTTCTTCCATAAAGAGTAAGTGCAATTCGCACAGCTCCAAAATGAAGATGAGTAAATCCTTCAAAGGCGGAACCCTCCACGTCACAGAATTATAACGTGCTTCCACGAGGAATCCTTATTATAGTAGGATTCAGATACCAATATTAACACAACGGATTATACATATATTCTCTCGATGCTTTTTACCTCCCATTCATATCTACGACCAATCTTTTTGCCCTTTTTCACCTCTCATCTCTTGTTTTATTCATTGATTTTGAACAAGAAAATAGAAAATCAAACCCAATTTATTATTGCTTTTTTGTTTTTTTTTTTGGTTGCAATAGATCATGGGATTTAAATCTTTGTTCAACACGATGAAGAAACAACGCCTTCCAATGACTGCCTCAAACTCGATGCCTATCAATTCCCGTTCATCGTCCTTGAATCCCAGATCACGGATCGAGGAGGAGCTCGAACAAGTTTTCAAGAAATTCGACGTTAATGGCGATGGAAAGATCTCAGCTTACGAGTTGGGTTCGATTATGGGCAGTCTCGGCCACCCGGCAACGGATGAAGAGCTTGAGATCATGATCAAGGAGATGGATGCCGACGGTGATGGGTTCATCAACCTGCAAGAATTCATTGAACTAAACACGAAGGATATCGACTCGGTTGAGGTGCTCGAGAATCTTAAGGACGCGTTCTCGGTTTTCGACATTGACAAGAATGGCTCGATATCAGCCGAGGAATTGCAGAATGTGTTGAAGAGTCTTGGAGAAGAATGCACATTGTCCGAGTGCAAGAAGATGATAAGTGGGGTGGATGCAGATGGCAACGGCATGATCAGTTTCGATGAGTTTAAGGTCATGATGATGATGGGATCGCGATTTGACGCCACCGTGGAACCCAAGATTGGTTGATTCTGCATAGCATTAGAACCGAAAGATTCATAAAATTATTGATTCTACAATATCTCTATTTTTAATGTTCATATATTTATTTGCAGATGTTCTTTTAAGGTTGGGAATAGAGATGAATTCTTTTTATCTTTTGCATCCGATTGTTGAAAATGAAGGATACTTGAGATTTGGAGTTCTTTAATGCATCAATTTGACTTCATATAAAAAGGAATCGTATGACACAATGAATTGTGTCTGAATTATTGTGTTTAGTATTTGCTTTTCGCCATTTTTACAGATTTAATTGATCTTTTTGTTCTTTATCATGAGATAGAATCTTTGTAATTCGATTACTATTCTTTGGTATTATTTGTCGGTTCTAAAATTAATCGTGTGAATGATGGAGGCCATAGTTGTCAGACTCGACCCGAACACTGACCCGGACAATGTAGCGAGTCAATGGGTTAGTGGTTCAATCGGTGATCCAGTGGATCAACCGGCGGGTCATTGCATAAAAATCTATATAAAAAAAATATAAAGTATAATTTGTTTTAGGGACAAAATTAAAGTTTTTAATTTAATTTTCACTAATTATTTAGATCTATAAAATAAAGTAAAATGTTGGACCAAAGTTTTTTTAAAAGAATATTTTTATAAAAGTTATAAATGATTCATTGGTTAGTTATAAGTTATTACACAAAGTAATACTAAAGTACTTTGTGTTCAAGTGGTGAGAACCCCTTTATTTTTCTTAAAGGTCCAAGGTTCAACCGTGCCAGGTAAATCACCGGTTAATTCGGTCAAAGCCTAATTTTGACGGAGTCAAGTGCATTTCTATCAATCAAATCTGCCTAGCCTGGTCAAGGGTCCGGGTCGAGCCGATTTTTATAACTATGATTGAGGCCAAAACATGTTTTTTTTTTCATAGTAAATTATTCTTTTTCCATATCTTTGTTTAGTGGAAACTTAGTAGGATTCTATCTAATTATCTTTCTTGATTTAAAAACCGAAAAGTCTAGAAACACGATATTAAATTCAAGATACAAAATACCTTAACTTGATAGAAAGAGAACTTGCAAAAACTAAAGGATTGAACACAAAATATGTTTCGACCGTAGCCCCAGAGGTTCGGCTACCTCTTATAACGTTTAATCCTCTATTGAGTGTCTATTGAAATGGATATAGCTTGGTTGCACTATAAAGCTTCAAATTGGCATGGAGGTTACAAATGTTCATCCAACCCAAGAGAAAGTACAAAACACTTATCCGTTTAAGATAAAACTGTAGATCTACAAAAAATCACTCAAGAAACTTCACAAACACCTTCTGGAATCACAACTATAAGAACCCTCTTGTTCTCACTAGTTTGACTCAACCAACATTGTGCACAAATTCATCCAAGGAAAGAAAAGCTTTGAGTTAATGATTGAGAAACAAAAATGTGTATTTGATAGAAGTGGCATTGGATACAAACCTTCTCTAAAACAAAAATATCTTGAAAATATGTTTGTCAAATCTTCTAACACCACATGTAGTGTTTGTAACAAATTTGGACATGTAGCTTTTAATTGCTCAATAAAAAAGAAATTACATTTTCAAAGAAATAAGTGGGTTCAAGGGTTCACTAGTACTAACTATTAAGGAGCCAAAGTTAAATAGGTACCAAGATAAAAAATTTGAATTAACTCTTGTAGGTACCTTCAAAGATAAAGAGCAATTGATTCTTGGATAGTGGTTGCTCAAAACACATGATCGGAGACAAAACATTATTGTCAAGCTTCAAAAAGAAAGATGGAGGTTGTTGACGTTCAAAATTGTACGAACAAGATTAAAGCCAACTAAGAGTGCAGAAAGTAGTCTAAAGGATACAATGAAGAAGAGTGCTAGATTGTCTCTGTATCAATTACTTCTTTTTTACAGATAGTCTGGAATATTCAAAGGGTTCACTGGGGTTTTTCTCCTTAGTGTATTCCTTTAGATTTTCTGTCTGCCCCCCAGTCCTGTCTTTACTCTGAGCCTTTTATAGTAGAAGTATAATAACGTCTAATCCCCCTGTCTTATCAACCCAGAGGCCGAGCTGGGCTGACTTGTGCGTTGTCCTAACGGGATTGGCGCCCGAGCTCAATGTTGTACTGTCGACTGAGGATGATGGGACTTGTTGACCCTGGTAGTAAATGCATTGCCTATTAGAGCAAGCTAAGGCTTCTGATTGAAGGAATAGGTGGGCGCTGACACAGGACCTTTCCACGTGTATCCCTCTCGTTTGGTACTCAAAGATCTTGTCAGTGATCCGTAATCATTAGCCACTGTAGCGTCTTGAAAGACTACAATGGCTTGCTGGGAAAGCTACGCTCCTGCCGATCTGACCTCGCATAACCGAACTCCAATTTCGTTATCCTCATCGGGATATGGCAATCCGAGCTCAACGACCTCGGAGGTCGGTGTCAACAGTTACCCCCAGGTCAGGTCTAATTTTAAATGAGAGTCTGACCTTATTGAAATGACATGGCACAAGTTCCAAATCGTATAATGATTACCCCTATAGCCGTCAGGTACACCTGTCGCCGAGAGGGTGGCTGGACGTTTCATCTCTTTTCAGGCATTGATTTGACAGCCGTTTTGCATTTATTGCCATTCCTGACTGTTCATATCCTGCCTTTTGCCCTTCCTTAACGTTCCCTTCCATCTTCCCTTAGCCTTTTATCGAATTTCAACCTTCCTTGTCCCGAAATCTATAGATTCTTCGGCCCTTTTCCTTTCCCTGAATTTCCGACCAAGATAATTGCCCAGGTATTCTCCTGCCATTTTTAGGATACATTTTCTTTTGCGCATTACTTACTCTTTAACACGCTTACATGAGCTCGGACGAATCCCGTGTGCAGTCCTGGGGAAATCAACAGGAAGAATTTGTACCATCTTCGTCCACTCAGTCATTTAGTGCATCGTCCGCTAGTTCCGATTGCCAGGAAGTATTCACACCCACCCCTATCGCGTCATTTTATCCTCCTCCGCCCCCTCCTAACCCAACATCAAATTCACCTAGGAGTATGGAGCATAGGCGTAAGTTAAGGGAAGAGAGGGTACGCGAGGAGAGCAGTAGTGGGGGTGGCACTTGGGGAGCGAGTAGCCTCAGGTCGGTGGTGACGGAGGGTTCATTAGCTGCAGTTAGGGCTAAGTATGGAATCCCCCCTTCCGTAGAGCTAGTTGTGCCAACTTCTTCCGACCGAGCTAACAGCCCCCCTGAAGGATGTGTGGCCCTTAACGGTGCCATTCTGCAGGCTGGTTTAAGGTTGCCCTTTCCGAAGATCGTTAGGTCATTCTTTTCTTCCTGGGGAATAGCCCCTACCCAGCTGTGTCCAAACGGGTGGAGGACCTTGATAGCGACCTTGATTTTGTGGAAGCAGTTAGGATACCCAGAGATGGACGTCTCCCAGTTCAACTCCCTCTTTACCTTTAAAGAAGACGGGAAGAAAACGGGTTGGTGGTATACTAGTGCTAGGCTCAGGACGAGGGGTTCACTAGTTTTAGATACGCCTTCCTCGATCAAAGGATGGAAAGAGGAGTTCTTTTTTGTTTTGGGGGAATGGCAATTCCATCCGGACGAGGTGGACAGGGGGGATGTAGTCCCCACCCTTTATCATTCCCTTTGTAAGTGAGGGTCCTTACTGCCATTTTTGTGGAACCATTGTCTGGGTTGACTAATCTGCCTTTTTCTTGTAATTTTTGCAGTTTACCGACCTTGTCACCTGAGCTCGGCGATCCAGAAGCGGGCCGACTCAATCCGAGCGCTTCCTAACAGGGAGAGATCCTGCAAGTTCGTAATTACAAACGACAATTTATTCCAAGCGGGTCTACTCCGAGCTATTCCTCCGACCTCAACGCATAGCAGATCTCGGACCCCAGCTCCTATTGCCTCTCGTAAGGGAATTTTTACGTTTTATTGGTTTTACTTGCTCTCTGTTCATTACTGACCTTATCCTTTGCCTTTTTCAGACCAACGACCGGATATGTTGAATTTTCGCGCTGCTAGGGCGGCTAAGGCGGCTGAGGCCGAAAAAAGGAAGAGAGAGGAAGTTGCTGCTAAGGGGCCAGCCCGACCTGAGGGAGCTGAGGTGGAACAAGAAGACGAGCAGCCCTTGCAGAGGCGTCGTCCATCCAGCCTGTCGCCTGCTCCCGTTCTTCCAGACTCTCCTATCCATACGGCGGCTACGGTGGCTGTTGCCACTTCCTCTTCTAAGTCCCAGGAGAAGCAGCCTGACCTTCAGAGGTCGGGTGTTGAGGATTTGGTTGGGCGCCGACCTGAGATCCTTCTGGACTTCCTCAGAGCTCCTTCCCCAGCAAGGGAATCAGTTGTTGCCTTTCCCTCGCCCCTCAGAGAGTCTGCCGTTTTGATGACACGGAGCTGGCCTGATAAAGAACAGCAATTTCTGAATGAGATGCCCATCGGGGAGAACGTCCTCACAGCTCAGCTTCATTGTCACAGAGCTGTTCTCCACATGTCTTCCGTGGTGGACAAGGTACAGAGTTTACTTTTAGTATCTCATACTTTGATTAGTAACCTTCTTACGTATTTGAAATGTTACCCTCATGCCTTTCAGGTCAAAGCAGAACTTGATTCCGTGCTGGAGTTCAAAGCTAAGGCTGATAAGCTTTTTTCCGAGGTTGAGGCGGAGAGGTCTGCTTTTGCGGGGGAAAAACGAAGTTATGAGGATCGCCTGAATAAGATGGGGGAAGAGCTTGACGCCTGCCTTACTAAGGAGCATAAATTACTTGACGAAAACAAGGCGCTGTATTTGTGGGGGGAAAAGTCAAGTTCCCGAGCTGAACTCGAGAAGAAACGAGCTGACGAAGCAGTAGCTCAAGTGATGGCCCTAAAAAAAGAAACCGAGCTGAAGGTTTCTAACGCCGTGGAGGAATGGAGGGCCTCTCCTGCCTTTGACGCCATTGCTCAAGAAGCGTATGCCCTGGCTATGGGTGAAGTCATTAAGTTTATCAATCAGAAAAGGCCGGACTGGGATACTGCTTTCTTGGTGGAAGCTCAGGAGGAGCAGGAGAAGGAGCTGGAGCGAATGTTAAGAGCCTCTGAAGCTGGACAAGTTGAGGCTCAACCCTCCACGGTTGAAGATCTTCCTCCCCACCCCTCTAGTTCTTAGTTTTTATGTTGCTCTATGTATTCCCCTAAATTTCCTCGCGACTTTTGTATCTCTTTTGTTTTATGAATGAAAACATTTTGTTTGGTGCTTTACTTGTGCTCTTTATAATTGGGTCCGTAACTTTCAAACGAACTGGTGAATAGAATTTTTTCGCTTTTCGCCATTTGCTGTAGGCGTCGTATTGGGCTTTGCCTGAATCTCTCGTATAATTTATGCAAAGTGTTGCAGCACTTACAACATTAGCTCGGCCTACTGCATGGGTAGGGCTTACAAGAGATTCTGCCCACTTCATGAGTAGGGCTTAGGAATCATGCTAAGTGTTGCAGCACTTACAACATTAGCTCGGCCTACTGCATGGGTAGGGCTTACAAGAGATTCTGCCCTACTTCTATGAGTAGGGCTTAGGAATCACCCGGCGTGGACGCCGTACTTCTTGGAGAGTCATTCTGATAACCATGCTTTTATTCATAGAGGCAGCATATTACAGCAATCTATTGGTAATACTTTTTGAGGTGCTCTGCGTTCCAGGGGTGAGGTAAAGTCCTGCCTTCCATATCTTCCAGTTCGTAAGCCCCTTTGAGCAGTACCTTGCTTACCCTGTAAGGACCCTCCCAGTTAGGTCCTAAAGATCCAGCATTTAGTTCTCTTGTTGCCAGGAAGACCTTCCTTAGGACAAGGTTGCCAACCTCGAACTCTCGTTTCTTTACCTTCTGGTTGTAGTATCTCGCATTGCGCTGTTTGTATACCGCATTTCTGACTTCAGCAACATCCCTTCTTTCTTCTATCAAATCCAATTCTTCTCGTAATGTTTGCTCGTTCCTGTTTCTTGATACATCAGAGTTCTGACAGATGGAATTTCAACCTCAAGAGGAATCACGGCCTCTACCCCGAAGGCTAGGGAGAAAGGGGTTTCTCCAGTGCTGCTTCTAGCAGTAGTGCGATAAGACCATAATACGCTGGGGAGTTCTTCTGCCCATCCTCCCTTAAGAGTGTCGAGCTTTGTTTTCAACGTATGCTTGATAATCTTATTGATGGCCTCAACTTGTCCGTTAGCCTGGGGGTGATTCGGCGTGGAGAAATGTTTCTGTATTCCCAATTCCTCGCAGAAACTTGCAAAGCGAGTGTTGTCGAACTGTTTTCCGTTATCCGTCACTATGGAGTGAGGTATTCCAAACCTGCATATGATTGACTTCCATATGAACTCAGTGGTTTTGTGCTCGGTGATTTTCGCCATAGGTTCAGCCTCAGCCCACTTGGTGAAATAGTCAACAGCCACAATTGCAAACTTCGTCCCCCCTTTTCCCGTAGGCATGGGACCGATAAGATCGACCCCCCATTTTGCGAAAGGCCACGGTGCCATTACATAGTTCAGTTCTCCAGGGGGGAGTTTGATGTTAGGTGCGAACCGTTGGCATCTGTCGCACTTCATGGTGAATTCCAGCGTATCCTTTTTCATGGTCGGCCAGAAGTATCCTTGGCGCATGATTTTGTGTGACAATGACCGTCCTCCTGCGTGATTTCCGCATATCCCCTCGTGTATTTCTTTCATAGCACGAAGGGCTTCTTCCTCATCCAGGCACCTTAACAGTGGCGCAGCATATCCTCGCTTATATAAGATGCCGTCGATCAATGTGTACCTTGCTGACCTTACCCTCAGCTTCCTTGCCAAGGCGGGATCCTCTGGGCATATACCCGTTTGGAGGTACGTAACGAGTTCTTCCATCCATGAGTGTCTGGGCTCCGTCGCCATGTGGATTTTCTCAGCTTCTTCAATCGCAGGGCGGTGGATTCTCCCAACAGGTATGCTATCAAACCTCTCAATTCCTTCACTGGTTGCCAACCGAGCTAGTGCATCAGCGTGCCCGTTCTGAGTTCGTGGGACCTGTCTGATACGGACATCTTTAAACTTCTGGAGTTCGCTTCTGACGATCTGGAGATATTTGCCCATTCTTTCCTCTTTGGCTTGATAGGTTTCGTTGACTTGGTTTACTATCAGTTGGGAGTCACTGTACGCCATCAGCCAGTCAATTTTCATTTCGCTTGCCATCCGGAGGCCGGCTATCAGGGCCTCGTACTCAGCTTCGTTGTTAGAAGCGCTGAAGTCGAAAGGTAACGCTTCGCAGAACAGTTGTTGGTTTGGGCTTATTAGAACTATCCCAGCTCCTGCTCTTTCATCCGTGGAGGATCCGTCAACGAACAGTTTCCAAGGGGCATGGGGAGGTGATTGTCCCATAGGGTCTGAGCTGAACTCAAGAATGAAATCGGCTAGCGCTTGAGATTTTATTGAGGTGCGTGGTTTGTACCTTACATCGAACTGGCCGAGCTCAATTGACCATTTTACCAATCTCCCTGAAGTATCCGGTTTCTGCAGTACCTGCCTCAAAGGTTGATTCGTCAGGATCTCAATGGAATGTTCCAAGAAGTATGGCCTCAGTTTCCGAGCAGCGATTATCACAGCATAGGCCAACTTCTCCAGTGGGGAGTAGCGAACTTCAGCGTCGTGCAGGGCCTTAGAAACATAGTAAACTGGGTGCTGTACTCCGTCCTCCTCCCTGGCCAACACCGCGCTGACGGCATGCTCCGAGACTGCCAAGTATAGCATGAGTGTTTCTCCTTCTCTAGGTTTGGACAGCACAGGTGGTTGTGATAGGTGTGATTTTAGTTGGTTGAAAGCGACCTGACATTCCGGCGTCCATTCAAACTTCTTTCCTCCTCTCAGCACGTCAAAGAAGGGCTTACACTTGTCTGTTGATTTTGACATGAATCTGCTGAGGGCGGCTATCCGTCCCGTTAAGCTTTGAACTTCCTTAGGTCTGGATGGAGGACGCATCTCAATGATGGCCCTTATCTTATCTGGGTTAGCTTCAATTCCTCTGCGGTTTACTAGATATCCCAAAAATTTCCCTGAGCTTACTCCAAATGCGCATTTACGGGGGTTTAGCTTCATCCCGTATGTTCTTAGGATCTCGAACATTTCGGCGAGATGTTGCCGATGTTCCCAAGCCTCTGCACTCTTAACCAACATGTCATCCACGTAGACCTCCATGGTTTTCCCAATTTGTTTGGCAAACATGGAGTTAACCAGACGTTGGTAGGTCGCTCCTGCATTCTTGAGACCAAACGGCATAACTTTATAGCAGTACAGACCTCTGTCGGTGACGAATGCCGTGTGTTCTTGGTCCGGTTCATGCATGGGAATCTGATTGTAGCCTGAATATGCGTCCATGAAGCTGAGCAAATCGTGCCCAGCAGTGGCGTCCACCATTTGGTCAATCCTTGGCAGAGGGAATCCGTCTTTAGGGCATGCTTTATTCAGGTCGGTGAAATCTATGCATACCCTCCAATCCCCATTGTTCTTTTTCACTAGTACAGGATTAGCGATCCATTTTGGATATTTTGCTTCGCGAATGAATCCGTTCTTGAGCAGCTTTTGCACTTCCTTATTGAGGGCCTCATATCGTTCTGGGTTAAGAGGCCTCCTTCGTTGCTGTTTTGGCCGTGCTGAGGGATCAACTCCTAACTTGTGGCACATGACTTTTGGGTTGATTCCCTTCATGTCCGCGTGTTCCCAGGCAAATACATCGAGGTTTTCCTGGAGGAAACTGATAATTTGATCCCTCACTGGGGGCTGGAGGTCATGACCTATTTTCAGCTCCTTGGGCGGGACGCCTAGACCAACTTGGATGACGTCCAGCTCTTCCACAGGTTCTCCACCTCGTGTTTTTACTCTTGGATCCAACGTGTCTGGGAGAAACTCTCTTGTGCATGTCATACCGACCTCGTTTAGTTCGGTTATCATTGGATCCCCGTGTTCCGATGTCCCAGCTTGTGGCAGCTCTGGTCATCCAGCATTCCAACCAGGGGCTTAGGTAAGTCTACGTTGCAGGCTCTCGCTTCAACTTGGTTCCCACGTATTACTCCTGGTCCGTTCGGAGTGGGAAACTTGAGACAGTAATGATACATTGAGGTTGCCGCCTGCAGTTCGTGCAATAAAGGTCTCCCCAATATGGCATTGTAGTTTGAAGGGATATCGACCACGACAAAATCCGCCAGGATTTTTCTGTAGCATGGGGGTTCGCCGAACTCAACACTGAGTACAATCTGTCCCCGAGCTTCGACCGGATTGCCGGAAAATCCTTGAAGTTTTCGGGGGTACGGTTGAAGGTATTGATCCTGTATGGCCATTTACCTCAACGTTTGGTAGTAAAGCACATTGACCGAGCTCCCGTTGTCTACTAGAGTTCGGTGTATTCGGACTCCTGTCACATCCATTGCGATAACCAGCGCATCACTTTGGTCTTGCAGAACTCCCTGTGCATCTTTCTCTGAAAACCCGAACCACTCAGGGCCCGAACAAGCAGCGGGTTCCGATGCGGGGTATCTTATACTAAAGTTTTGGTGTACGTGAGCATCGCGCGCCAGCTTGCGCCTAGTTCTTCTTGAACCCTCTAAATATTGGTTTCTGCTTACCAACATTCGAATCTCAGCACGGGGTTGGGGGTCGCGAGCTGGGGGTTCGGGCCGTGCTGGTTGGTTTTCTCCCCGCTGGTCAGGCTGTTGAAGCCTGGATGGACCTGCTATTCTTGGCCTTGCTATGAACTCCCGTAAATGGCCTCTCTAAATGAGGGCTTCCACCCCTTCCTTTAGGTCTCGGCAGTTGTCAGTGTCATGTCCCACTGTCTTATGATATCGGCAGTACTTTGCTTGGTTCTTCCCAGCTGTTTCTTTGCCTCCAGGCGGAGGTCGGCGAAAAGACTTCTTTACTTCGGTTTGAAGAAAGACCTCCTTCAGACTAGCATCCAAAGGGCGGTAGCCGCGGAATTTATCGGGATACGGTCTAGAGCGGCTTCGATCCCTTCTATCTTTCCTTTTCTCCTGACCTCCGTCTCTTTCCGTTTGTTTCCCCTTTGCTTGCCGCGGGGAACGGGGGTTCTGTTTAACATCCTCGTGATCCGAAGTGGCCTCTTCTGCACTGATGTACTTCTCAGCTCGGCCTAAGAGTCCATGGTACGTTTGCGGGCCATCTTCATGGACTGACCACCAGAATCGTGTCTTGGGCCTCAGTCCTGACAAAACTGCCATGAGCGCAGCGTCGTCAGAAATTTTCTCAACTTCCATGGATTGTTTGTTGAATCTGTCCAGGTAGCTTTTAAGGGATTCCGTCTTCCCTTGCTTTATGCTTACCAACCTTTCTTTGGGAGTGGTCCTTGCCTTTGAACCCATGAACTGAGCGAGGAATGCTGTGGCAAGATCGTCCCAGCATTTTATAGATCTTTGGTGTAATCTTCTGAACCATCTTTGAGCCTTGTCCCCCAATGTTAAGGGGAAGGCACGGCACATGATGGCTTCTCCGGCTCCCTGAAGCTCCATCCAAGAAGAGTATTTGTCAAGGTGACTGAGGGGGTCTCCTTCCCCGTCATATCCGGCCAGCTGAGGCATTTTCATCTTTTCGGGTAATGGTTCTGCTAGGATATCTTCGGTAAATGGTGAGTGGCGTTTGGTGAAATATTCATCCGGGCTCTCCTTGCTTTTTGCCTCCAGATTCGCAATGCGCTTCTTTAGGGCGTTCACTTCGTTTTCTGGTCGTTCTCCAGGATGGTTTCTTTGGCGTTCAGCTTGCTTCCTGGCGGGAGTTGAGGGACGCTGAGGGCCCAACTTGTCGAATGCACTGTTCGTCCTCCTAGTTTTTGATTTAGTCGCCACAGCGGAGCTTCCAACTTCCTCAGTTTGGTCCCTGGAAGATCCTTCATCTGAAAAATGCAGGGTCCGCCTAGTGGGGAGTCGTTCGGTCCTTTCCTGGCGAAGAGATTCCTCTCTGTTCTCCCGTGGCAGGTTTTGGGCTTGGTTTTGTTCCAACCTACTGACAATATTCGTTAGTTTCTCAATGGCTTCCCTCATTGTCGCCATTTGTGGGTCAGCGGTTTCGTCCCGACCCCCTTTTTCCGAGTTCATGGGATTACGGCTTCGCCCAGGTTCGTTAGTTTCTCAATGGCTTCCCTCATTGTCGCCATTTGTGGGTCAGCAGTTTCGTCCTGACCCCCTTTTTCCGAGTTCATGGGATTACGGCTTCGCCCAGGGTGGGTATGGCCCGCGTGGGACTGGTTCCCTGATGCTGACAATTCATCCATGGGGTTACTTTTATGAATCGTGTGTGGAGATGGGGCTGCTATCAAGTAGGGGCCCTCCTTCTAGCGCCAAACTGTTGACGTTCAAAATTGTACGAACAAGATTAAAGCCAACTAAGAGTGCAGAAAGTAGTCTAAAGGATACAATGAAGAAGAGTGCTAGATTGTCTCTGTATCAATTACTTCTTTTTTACAGATAGTCTGGAATATTCAAAGGGTTCACTGGGGTTTTTCTCCTTAGTGTATTCCTTTAGATTTTCTGTCTGCCCCCCAGTCCTGTCTTTACTCTGAGCCTTTTATAGTAGAAGTATAATAACGTCTAATCCCCATGTCTTATCAACCCAGAGGCCGAGCTGGGCTGACTTGTGCGTTGTCCTAACGGGATTGGCGCCCGAGCTCAATGTTGTACTGTCGACTGAGGATGATGAGACTTGTTGACCCTGGTAGTAAATGCATTGCCTATTAGAGCAAGCTAAGGCTTCTGATTGAAGGAATAGGTGGGCGCTGACACAGGACCTTTCCACGTGTATCCCTCTCGTTTGGTACTCAAAGATCTTGTCAGTGATCCGTAATCATTAGCCACTGTAGCGTCTTGAAAGACTACAATGGCTTGCTGGGAAAGCTACGCTCCTGCCGATCTGACCTCATATAACCGAACTCCAATTTCGTTATCCTCATCGGGATATGGCAATCCGAGCTCAACGACCTCGGAGGTCGGTGTCAACAGAGGTCATGTCACATTTGGAGATAATGCAAAAAGAAAAATCATGGACATTGAAAATATTGGTAATCCTTCATCTCCATCAATTGAAAATATTTTGTTAGTAGATAATCTCAAACATAACTTGCTAAGTATTAGCCAACTATGTGATAAAGGTTATCATATCAAATTTGATTCTTCGAAATGTCTTATTAAGGATGCTACATCAAAAGAAGTGTTGTTCATAGCTAACCGATGTAAAGATGTTTATGTCATCAACATTGAATTTGATAAGGAATTAAAACGTTTGTCAAGATTTGAAGATAATACTTGGTTATGGCATAGAAGGTTAGATCATGTTAGTATGAATCTAATTTGAAAAATCTAAAAAAATTGTTTTGTCAAAGGTCTACCAAACTTAAAATTTGAAAATGACAAAATTTGTGTTGGCAATTCTCTTCAACTACAACACTGTTACAACTTCTTCACATGAATCTTTTTTGACCTTTTAAAAGCGCAAGTTTAAGTGGCAAGCAAGCATTATGCATTTTTTATCGTTGATGACTTCTTAAAATTTACTTGGATTTTGTTTTTTAACTTGAAAAATGAAGTTTTCAAAGTATTTAAACACTTTTGTAAAAATGTTCAAAATGAAAAAGGATATTCTATCATAACCATTAGAAGTGACCACGGTGGAGAATTTGATGATATTGTTTTTGATGATTTTTGTAAAGAAAATGGATATGAATATCATTTTCCGGCTCCTAGAACTCTTCAACAAAATGATGTAATAGAACGAAAGAATCGTACATTGCAAGAAATGGCTAGGATCATGTTAAATGAAAATAATTTACCCAAATATTTTTGGACCGAAGCCATTAACACCGCTTGCTACATTATGAATAAAGTTTTGGTAAGTCGAAAAAGCACCAAAACTCCATATGAACTTTGGAAAATAGAGTTCCCAAAATCAATTATTTTAAAGTTTTTTGTTGCAAATGTTTTATACTTAATACAAAAGAAAATTTGGAAAAATTTAATTCAAAATCCGATATTGGAATCTTCCTCGGATATTCACATACTAGCAAAACTTATCGAATTTTCAACAAAAGAACTTTAGTAGTGAAAAAATTCATGCATGTTACTTTTGATGAAACTAATTTTCTTGATCAAGAGAAATGTATTGATGTAAGCTTGGAAATCCCTTTTGAGCAAATGAATATTCAAGATCAAAATAAGGAAGATCCTAAAGAAGTTGAAGACAAAGACTTGGAAGAAGAAATTCCTCAACAAGGAGAAAAAGAACTTCCAAGAATCAAGATGATTCAACACTCCCCATTGAATAGAAGTTTGTTCTCTCACATCCAAAGGAGCTTATCATCAGTGATCATTTCAAAGGTGTAAGTACTAGAAATTCTACCAAAAGCTTTCTAAATAATTGTGCTTTCATCTATCAAATTGAACCAAAGAATTTCAAAGAAGTCGAATTTGATGAGTTTTGGATTCTTGCAATGCAAGAAGAATTAAATCAATTTGAAGAAATCATGTTTGGGATTTGGTTGATAGACCAAATAATCAAACCATTATTGGTACAAAATGGGGTTTTGAAATAAACAAGATGAAAATGGTATTGTTGTGCGTAGCAAGGCTAGATTAATGGCCTAAGATTACAATCAAGAAGAAGGTATAGACTACGAAGAAACCTTTGCACAAGTTCCTAGATTAGAGTCTATTCGCATGCTTCTCACTTTTGCTTTTTATAAAGGTTGTACTCTATATCAAATGGATGTAAAAAGTGCATTTTTAAATGATTTCATTCAAAAAGAGATTTATGTTGAACAACCTCCCCATTTTAAAAATCACAAATTTCAAGAAAAAGTTTTAAAACTTAGAAATTCTCTATATGGTTTGAAACAAGCTCCTAGAGCTTGGTATGAAAGATTGAATAAATTTCTTATCTCAAATGGCTTTCAAATGGGAAATGCGGATACTACGCTCTTTATCAAAACCAAAAAGAATGACATGATTGTTGTACAAATTTACGCTAATGATATTATCTTTGGAGCAACTAATATTTCCCTTTGTGAAGAGTTTTCAAAATGTATGAGAAAGGAATTGGAAATGAGCATGATAGGAGAACTAAAGTTATTTCTTGGACTTCAAATCAAACAAACTAATAAAGACATCTTCATTAGCCAAACAAAATACATCATGGATATGCTCAAGAAATTCGATTTTGAAAACTTGAAATCGATGAATACTCCAATGAGTACATCAATCAAATTGGATAAAGACGAGAACGACACTTCAATTGACGTGACAAAATATCGAGATATGTTCGGATCTCTTCTTTACTTAACCGCTAGTAGACCCGATATCATGTTTAGTGTTTGCTTATGTGCTAGATTTCAATCCAATCCTAAAGAATCACATTTAAGTGCCTTGAAACGTATCTTTAGATATCTATGTGGTACTAGAACTTTAGGACTTTGGTATCCTAAGGGAACGTACATTGACCTCATTGGCTATTCGGATGCCGATTGGGCGGGTTTTACAATTGATCAAAAAACTACAAGTAAAACTTGTCACTTTCTAGGCTTTGCCCTTGTATCATGGTTTAACAAGAAACAAAATTCCGTTGAATTATCAACCATCGAGGCCGAATATATCTCGGCCACTAGTTGTTGTGCTCAAGTTCTATTGATAAAACAAACACTTTGTTATTATCATTTAACCTTTGATAATACTAGTGCTATAAATTTGTCTAAAAATTCCATCTTGCACTCACGTACAAAACAAATTGAAATTCGACAACATTTTCTTAGAGACCATGTGCAAAAATGTGATATTTGTTTGGAATTTGTTAGTACTTATACGCGATTGGCCGACATTCTCACTAAACCTCTAGCTCTCGATAGGTTTTCTTATATTCGTAGAGACTTAGGCATTATCGATGAATATGAAATTTGTGGCTAAATGTATTTTTTTAAAAAAATGTATGATCAAACTGGAATTTTGATCGAAATACTCAACCGAAACCTCTTTCAGCTACCTAAAACTTTTCTCTGCAGAACTTCGATCGATCAAAGTTCAGACCGATCGACCGAAATCTTCGCGTTTCATAGATTTTATAATCTGATTTCATCCCCAAATTCATTATTTTAAAACCCTAGTTGCGATTTTGTACTTCTCATCTCTTTCAATTCATCAATATTTCACCATTCTCTTTCAAGATAATCTTAAATTCCAACAAATCAACAACACCCATCACGTATTCATGTCAAAATTGAAGGTTTCTCTTCCATTATTTTCAGTTTTTTTGAAAAACTAGGTTTTTATTTCAACACTTGAAATCTCAAAATCCTCTTCAAAAATCTCTTACAAATCCCCTCCAAATCACTAAACATACTTCAAATCTTTGTGGGCTACTCATTCTCTATTCACTTTCACGTAATTTTTCCACCAAAAAATTGAAAATTTGAAATCTCACTCACTCTTTGTTCGAGAAATCTGGTTCAAAACATGCCTTCGAAGAAAAGATCTAAGAAAAGTGACGCGAGCTCGTCGAATGTCGAGGTTGACACACCCGTGCCCGATCATTTCACCGATTACCCTATTCTTATCGGTAAGTCAATTGATGTTTTCGAATTCTATCTTCAAGCACCGTCATTTAAGATAGAAGAATACTTTGAGGGTATAGGATGGAAAAATATTATCTATCTCCGAAATTGCCTAACCTAGATTAATTCGTGAATTTTATCAAAATCTATCATTTTATTCACATCATGTCACTTGCACGATTAAGGACAAATTTTTCACTCTTGATAGATATACTATTCGGGACATACTCGAGTTAGAGGAATGTGAAAATTATGCATACGTCCAAAATTATCCGGTTAGGTTTGAAGGCTACAACGAACTCAAGGCTTGTTGTCGGGTTACCGACCGTCCATTGTACATATTATCGTTCCTAGGAATGGTCACTTTGAAGAAGTTCATCATCTTGATTCACTTCTTGTTGGTTGTAAGTTGGACTTCCCCTATATTTTCTTAAAACACATTTGACATGTCCACTCATCTTCTTGAGTCTTAGGTCTACCATATGGCATGCTTCTCACAAAAAAATTTCAACACTTTAACATGCCATTATATGACGAACCCATTCTTAAGCCAAAACACACCAATGTCATTGACATTAAAACCCTTGGACGCGTGAAAATCATCAAAGGTGATGGGCAATGGGTGTGTTATACCCAAGACTTCGACAATGCCTTGGGTCCTACTACTTGGCGATTCACCGAGGAAGAGGCGGAAGAAGAAATGGGTAATGATGGTGATGATAGCGATAATGTACCGCGAGCACGACATAGGCCTACTCTATAAGTTGCACCTATTGTTGTTTTTGAACTCATGTTTTATTTTTCATGTCGTCACCTATGATTACTTTCACTTGTTTTTCCTAACTTGCACCTATGCCTTAATTAAGGGGGAATTTCTTCTAGTTTCATTGTCCCCATTCCTTTTTGATGATGCCAAAAGGGGGAAAAGGAAGGAAGGAAAATATGATTGTAATTATGACTTGTTATCTCTATTTTGTTATGAACTATGACTTGCAAGTATTGTGACTTCAATTATTTCTATTAAGTATGATGACTTCTAGATGTGATTTACTATGTCAATGAATTGTGGAAATGCATGTATTTAGAACATCATGCTATATATGATACAAACTTGGTTCCCATTGATGTGTATGAGGAATATCTTGTATGTTTCTACAAATCACTACAAATCACATATTGTTTGTCATAATAAAAAAATGGGAAATTGTTGACCTATAATTAGCTCTATTTGTTTTGATTATAACAAACAATACATTTATGTTTCTAACATATCTCGTTTCTTGAGTTTTTCATGTATAATTCTTCCTAAACACTCAAAGGCACAAATTGTCATCCGTTGAAGAACAAGCAATCAAAAGAGAATCGAAGAGAACAAGAATCTTGAATATTAGAATTAAGAAGATGTTTATCGAAACTTATGTAAATGTATACTCATCGATTTTGGTAAAAGCATAAAGCTCAAACAATTTCTCATTATTCATAACTTGCATAAGAAATATTTTGATATAAAAATAATTTTTGAAAATTGAACATATTGATGAAGAAAAAATTTCATTAAAGGTCACACATTTCAATCGACCAGTTAGGTCGACCGAAGTATGTTTCTGTCGACTGGTTTGATCGACTGAAGTATCAACTGAAAATTCAACAATTTGATTTTTGCAACGGCTATATCACACTTTCGGTCGATCGAACTTACTCAACCGAAAGTGACTGATTGTGTCTTCTTTGTTCTATAAATATTCATCTCTTCTTGCATTCAATTCTAACAACTTACAAGAGATATTTAGAGAGATTATTTATTGAAAATCACTGAGTTTACTTGATTCTACATTCTACTTAATTTATTACAAAAGAGTTTCTTGATCGATCAAGCCTATTTTATCTAATTTATCAAGAACTCTATTTTGCAAAGAACTTTTGACAATCTCATCTATTCTTCATCCTTGGTAGAAGTTTTCTTTGCCAACACTTTGATTTAAGTCTAAATCTTTCTTCATACTTAACTTACATCATTTGTTAAGAAATATCATTGGTTTGAAAACTTTAATACGCAAATATAAATTATTTCATTATCAATTATTCATTGAAGTCTTCATCATAAACACTTGAGCTTTATTATTTGCTATCTATTGAACTGTTATCCTAACTCTCTAAATACTTGACTTGATTATATCATTTGTTAAGAGAGTTCTTTCAATTGTAAAACTATCATTTATACTTTAGTAGATTCGAGAGCCTTGTGAAAACTCGATTGTTGTTAAGGATATGTGCTCTTTATTGTAAGTCACCTAAGAATAAGTGATCATTGTTGTAAGTCACTTAAGGATCGGTACTCTTTGTTTGTAAGTTGCCATTATAGTGCATTTGGTCTTACTCGTGACGGAGAGCGTGGTAACGGGGATGTAGAACACATCGTGTATCGAACCCCATCAAATTGGTTTGTTATCTTTACATTATTGCACTTTACATTGTCATTTATATTGTGTTATATCTATACTTGAATTAACCCAGGTCCTAGATGAAATCTATGAGGGAATATATGGGAACCACCAAGTAGCACGAGCTCTTGCCTTCAAACTTATTATGTATGGATATTATTGGCCTAGTATGAAAAAAAAAAGATGGAGCAGAGTACGTCAGAAAATGTGATAAGTGTCAAATCTTTGACAATGTCATCTACTCACCATCTGAAAATCTTACTCATATTTATTATATGGCCCCCTTTGAATAATAGGGTATAGAAATTCTTGGGCCTTTCTCCCTGGCAAGAGCCTAGTTGAAGCTTGTTGTTGTAGTAGTGGAGTACTTTAAGAAGTAGGTAGAGGCAGAGCCTCTAGCAATAATCTCAGAATCCAAGCTCAGAGGATTCATTTGGAAATCAATCATCTGCAGATTTGGCATACCAAAGGTATTGATAACAGACAATAGCCGATAGTTTGATAATTCTCAATTCAAAACTTTTTGTGCAAACCTCGGGATACAACATCACTTAACGTTACTATCGTATCCACAAAACAATTGTTTAGCTGAGGTAAGTAATCAGATCATATTGCAAGACCTCTGAACAAGGATATGAGATGCTAGAAATACTTTGCTCGAGGAACTATCATCCATACTTTGGATTTACAGGACGTCTCAAAGGACAGCTATAGGCGAGACCCCTTTCATGTTAGCATTTGGTATCGAAGCTACAATCCTAGTTGAAGTAAGCATACTTAGTAAAAGACATCTCAACCCCGAGTTAGAGGAACACACTACTGAACACCTTGATCTGTTGGAGGAAGTTCGTGAACATGCCGCCATAAGAGTAGCATCGTGCCAGAATAGGACAGCAAAATACATTAGCTATAGAGTTAAGCCAAGAAGGTTCATGGCTATAGATTTAGTTTTGAGAAGAGTAGAAGCAACTGGTTGTACCCCAGGTAAATTAGGACCAATCAGGGAAGGACCCTTCGAAGTAATACGACAAGTCCACGATGGATCATACAACCTAAGAGACAGCTCAGGGAAGCCACTTCCAAGACCTTGTAATGTAGACAATCTAAAAAGTTATTACAAGTAGGTGACCTTACCTTGTAAATTTAGCTATTTAGTCTAGTTTACATTTACTGGGCTTGCATGCTCTATGTATTTTTTTCTTCTTTTACTTTTAGCTAGTTTATCATTAGTAGGGCTTGCATGCCCCATGCATTTTTATTTTCTTAGACAGTTTAATTTTCAAGGACTATAAGCCTACATTATTTCTAGAAAATTGGAAAGTTTATATAGAGTAGCAATTGGGATTATCCAATCGAATTTTTTGAGAAAGAGTTAACCTAAAAGTCATGCCCTCGAGCACACGCCTTAAAGTCGTACCCATGAGAATGAGCCTAAAGTTGTGCCTATAAGCATGTACCTAAAAGGCGTGCCCCAAAGCATGCACCTAAAACTCGTTCCCTCAAGGACGCACTCCAAAGTTGAACATGAATTGATCAATATCACCATTCATAGGGCTCCAAAATAGCTCGACCATTTTGGTGGCCTTGTTGTCCACAAGTATCAAGCTCGAGATACAAAACTGGTACCTCGAGTTACTTGCTTGTTAGTTTTAAGTAACAAGCTTGAGTTATAATAGCTATAACCTCGAGCATTTTGCTTGTTGGACATGAGTAACAAGCTAGAGCTAAAAGAGCTAAAACCTCGAGCATTTTAATTGTTATTCACAAGTAACTAGCTCGACCTAAACAGTTGGCTACTTGAGCTAGAATAGCTAACACCTTGGAAAGTTTACTGATGAATAACTAGCAATAAGCTCAAGCTAGAACATCTAAAGCCTAAAAGAAAAGCTCTTCAAAATTTCTCCTTTGCCTGAGCACGAGCTTGAGAGAGCTGCTCTTCAAAATTTCTCTTTGTATGGATAAGCTTGAACTTCACTTCTTCTACCTCATCCTTCATTAGCATGGCCTCATCACGAGTCTCACCAAGCTCATGCTCGAGCTTATTGGCACACCTCTTGTTGCCATCTTTCATTTATTTAAGCTCAGACATTTTTTTACTCGTTTTCTCCCCTTGTGACCAGTCCGCGGACAACCCTCAATGTTTGAAAACAAACCTTGAGCATTATCATTGGTTGAGGCATAATGAGAGTAATAATAAGGGTAAAATAAATTAAAAACAATACCTTAAATGTGAGAAGTTCGAGGCTTTTTATCCCTTCTTCAAGCTCGACTTACGTCGAATACTTAGCTACAATACTCAAGATCAGCTAGCTGCCTTCGTTACCTCTTTCCATAGCATTGCCCTCTAGATCTATGACCTCTAGAGTTCCCTGAGGCATTGATGATCGAACATGTTGGGAAGACGGAGGTGGAGGATTGCTGTTCGGGCTAAATGACATTCCCACTCCTCGGAGAATGATAACAGAAGATATTTTCCTCACCATTTTCTTCCCTTCACCCTTGGCCTAGGTAGTAGGAAGAGGTTGGTTCCCTTGGGGCTTTATTGAGATCGAGGCCCGAATATTAGTCGATTAAAATTCATTTCAACTTCTGCAAAAAAAAAAGAAAAAAGAAAAGAAAAAAAATGAAACTTATTAGCTCGACCTTAAGCTTGAGAAAATGCATACATTCTTAAAAAGGGGAGAAAGAATAGCAAAAAGCCTTACCCTTGATTCCTCTTACATTGGCAAGGTCGAGGATATTATCATCAAGAATGTGCTCGAGCTTATATAATAACGGATCGAGATTCTCTAACTTCACTCTATCATTCTCTAACGTCTCAAAATAGGCAGGACCCTCGTTATATTGATCATTGTCTAGGATGTCCCACCTGGGGATAAATAGTAGTCGGTGTCCTATGGTTTTACAAAAAAGAAATGCCTCTTCCAACCTTAAAAAGAGCTCGGCATTTTAGGCGCCTTAAAACCTCATCGGGATGATATGTTTATGAAGTAATTATAGCCCAAGATTGTTTTAAGTTCACACACCATCTTAAGGAGGTCAATCCTAGGCCTAATCCCTAAATATCTACACGGTATAAAAAATATATTAACATCCTCCACCCGTTTGGGGTCAACTAGCCCCGGCACATATAAAATGTGACTAGAAACTCGATAAAGAACGGGTGAAAGGGCCACCGTATACCTCTTTTCAAGGAATCCCTAAAATATGCCATCTCTCACTCTCGAACATCAACCACTCGACTACCAGGCCCAAGGGCCCTAATGTCACACATCGGCGTCACCCCATCCTTCCTAGCTACCTCTATAATTTTATGTTCTTTATAGATGGTACAGAGCTCGGGGAAGGTAAGGATCACTTCTTCTCGAGGATGAACATTAACAGGCTCGACCAAGAGGACAAGAGACGACATTAAATCCTCACAATTGCTCAAGCTCAACCCCCCTGAGGAATCGCTCTCACTACTGCTCGACATCTGATTATTAAAATTTGAATAATCTTAAAGTATAGAGCACTTACCTTAAAGATCGATTGCCAAAAAAGCCCGAACATTTACCTTACATAGAGTTGGAAGGTAAAAAGTGAAAAATAAAGGTGAAAATGAGGTATTTATAGGCCCATAGAGAATTTCAAAGGTCATTAAATCCTAACCCTTGGCCACGAGCCACTTGGCATCCATCTGAAGCCTATCCTTAACTATACACATGGGATCCACGTGTTATTCACCCACCTATGCACCATGATTAAAAGGCAATGCTTAGGCTCGAGTTGCTCAAAATCATCTGCACTTCATCTCGCAAGCCTGTTCACTCATTCACAAGCTGCGATTTGGATGCACGAGGGCCTATGATGTGTATAGAAGACATGTCCCGATCTCAAGCCTTCACATAGCCCAAGCTACTATCCTCGAATAATCTTTAATTCCTCACAAGAATGATCTGATCCGTACCTCTTGATTGGGCCTGGTTTTGTAGATCGGGCATATTGTTAGTAACACAACTCTTCATGCTCTATCTTATACCTTTTTAGAAGTTTTAACCCTTCCATAACTCAAATTCTCTAAATTAATCCTTATCCAAATATCCAACACCTTACAGTCCAAGTCCAACTTGAATAGGTAATCTTAGTAAAACTTAATCACTTTATGTGATGAGGATTGGGATTCCAGGTGATTTAATCTTTAACGGATACAACCACCAACCTCTATAAATACGGAATTAAGACTCATCATTTAGGTGTGCTTTTAAATAATTTTCAGTTCACATCCCTATGTGTAAATTCTCTTTCTGACTTAAGAATTAGAGGGGCGACGAGGACATGTCTCGATGCCTTTGTTTCAGGAACCGGAGATTCAATTCCATCCATTTGCAGTCATCAAGGGGATTCTACTCATGCTCATTCCTTGTCCTTAAGCTCGATATTATTAATGTGTAAATTTTGGTAGTATCATATACTATTTTCGGAGTCGAAAATTTTAATTTTTCATTTATGGGAGTCAGATCTTTCAAATTACCAAGGAAAACTTTGTGGGATATTCATTGTAATCCCATTGGCTTGTTGAATTGAATTAGATATTGAATAACTAAAATTTTTTTCACGCCCAAAATAAAAAAAAATGACCTTATCACATGTGCATATGTCACCATCAACTTGTTGCCTTGGTATCGATCCTATTGAACGTTCACATTTCGCACACATCCGAACATAACATTGACATGGAAAATAATTGAAAATGGTCTAATGATTATCCTTTAATTTACCAATAGGATTATGACTTCATTTATTCATTAGTATTGGGCTTGTCCCTTTCATTTTTAGAAGTATTGGGCTCTCTATTTGTTATTGGACTTCCCTAAAAAAAGCCCATATGGTAAAGAAAATTCTTTGAGTTTAGAAATGATCAATAAAATGATAATCAACATTTATTTTTTCAATATTTTGATGTCATAATATAGCATTGTCGAATATAAATCTATTGGCTGGCAACACTACAACGTATGGAAATAAAAATATAAGTTCGATGGAGAAAAAAATGTAGATAGAATCTTATTTTCCATTTTTGCTGGAAAATATGCATTGCTTTATTAAACTATTATCTAATGGCCAATGAACTTGTTGGTCACTCAAGATAACTATTGATCCAGTCAATATTATCACGTGTACAATTTGATACATCTTAAATATCTCTGTCAATTTTTTTTGTTCCTTCTATGTGTGACATCAAGAAACAAGAAGACAGTGTTTACATACTGCACCACCAAGTTTTATGCTCCCTTTTCAATAGAGAAATTTCTATTTATTTTTTAAAAGACCCTTAAATAATATTTCTTATTTTTATAAAAATCAAAATGTACTCATCGAATCAAAAGAAAGAGAAAAACGGTTCATTTAAATTCTTAAAACTATATACATAGAAACCAAGATGAACCTTAGTCGTATAATCGATATTATGAACATCCGTGACATCTAACCTTAACGTTTGATATTTGATTTCTTGCATTATGTCTTTACACAACCATTATGGCTCCATAGACATAAATTTAACAATATACCTTCCACAATGGCCCTCACATTTAGTCCTCGAGAAGATTTAAAAAATGGAAAGATTAGTGGAGAGACAAGGAGCTAGTAATTTGTTAGACAAATTGTTGTCAAACGACCCGGACAATGAAGTTAAATCATATTACTCAGTCGACATTGACCAAATGGCTGAAAAGAAACATTGACACTCCGATTGGAATAACCTGAAGCTATAACTAGTATGGACCACTGGTAGTAGCATAATTTATTTTAGAGTTGCTCGTGGCTCAACCCATAGCTCCTTGGACAACGTTTTTACTTAGCCTACTTATTAAACACCAATGGGCCATATTGGGCTAACCTAAAATTAACTTAACCATTATATATATGGTTTTTCTACTTCATACCGTAGGAGTGCAAACCCTTTTGAGTGTACATAAAACTAAATGTATGCTTGAATAAGTGCATTCAGACTTGTAGGGTCCCACTAGTAGTCCCACCTCGGGTGAAAATATGTATTTCTTGTCTATCATTGATGATTATACAAGAAAAGTGTAGGTCTATATTTTAAAGGATAAGTCTGATACTTTTCATAGCTTTAATATTTGGAAAAGACAAGTTGAGAACCAAATTGGCAAGAGGATCGTTTCTTACACACCTCATCAAAATGGGGTAACTGAAAGGATGAATAGAATCATACTTGATAAAGTGCGCTACATGATGTTAAGTTCTAGTGTCTCAAAGTCTTTTTAGAGAGAAGTTGTTATGACTGCTTGTTATTTGATTAATTTGACTCCATATGATGCATTGAATGGTGACCACCTTCATGAAAAATTGTTTGATAAACTAAGTGATTATTTAGTGCTTAGAACTTTTGGTTGTGATGTATCTCATCAGAGTGATGGAAAGATTGAACCAAGAATTAGAAAATGTATTTATCCAGGTTACCCTGATGGTGTCAAGGGTTACAAATTATGGGATAGAAGCCAAAAAGAGGTTAAAATTATTGTGAGTAGAGATGTCGTGCCTCAAAATTGAATTTGAACCTGTGAATGAAGAAGAACAAGGTGAAGAGAGAGATCAGTTGAACGTGGAGTTAGGAAAACTTAGCACATCCGCCCCTATTACTTCTAGTGAGGTGGAGACTCATGTTCAACAATTGAGGTAGATAATAGAGATGAAGTAGTGAAAGAAGAATATCATGAGGAAAAGAATCCCTTAACAGATTATAACTTAACTAGGGAGAGAGAGAGAGAGAGATCACAGTCAAAAACATCTAGAAGATTTGGATATGAGTCTAAGTTAGCTTTTGCTCATGCTATCAATGAGGAGCTAACTGATAGATAACCAAAAACCTTTGAAGAGGCAATGAATAGTGAAAAATTTGAAGAGTCGTTCAAAGAAATGAAAAATGAGATGAGTACCTTAGAAAAGAACCAAACTTGGGAACTAATATCTAAACCTAAGAAAAAATCTACAGTTGATTGTAATTGGATTTTTAAGGTTAATGAGGGTACTAGTGAATCTGAACCCTTAAGATTTAAAAATAAATTAGTGGCCAAAGGGTACACACAGAAGGAGTGTGTTAATTATAATGAAAATTTTTCACCAATTGTTGAATACACCACTATTAGGGCCATGCTTGCATTGGTTGCATATTATGTCTGGGAACTTGAACAACTTGATGTAAAAACTTCTTTTTTACATGGTGAACTTGACGATCAAATCTTCATGAATCAACTAAAAGGTTTTAAAGACAAACTAAAACTTGATCATGTGTGCTTCTTGAAAAGATCTTTACATGGCCTAAAGCAATCACATAGACATTAGTATAAAATATTTGATTCTTTTTTCGTACTATAAGGTTTCAAAGGAGTAAATTTGATAGTTGCCTATATTTTCAATATGATGATGCAAATAATGACTATGTTTTTATTGCTATATATGGATGATATGCCCTTAATTGGTTTATCACCTAAGTGGGTAAACAAGATAAAAACAAAGTTGAATGACGAATGTGACATGAAAGATCTAGGTAAAGCTAAAAAAATCCTAAGTATGGATATTGAAAGATATATGTCAAATTGTGCTTTGTTTGTGTATTAGTCCTTTTATGTTTCAAAGGTGTTAAAAAAATTGGCATGCATGATTGCAAACCTATTATATTACTTTTAGATTATTATTTTGTATTATCTAAAGATCAGACTCCTTGTAATGAAAAAAAAAAGAATACGTGAGTAGGATTTCACACTCCATGTGATTAGATCTATTATGTATTTGATGGTTTGCACTAGACTTGATTTAGCATTTGCTATAAGGACTCTTAGTAGGTAGATGTCTAATCCTGGCCCCGAGCATTGTGAAGCCTTAAAATAGATGTTAAGGTACTAAAATGGAACTAGTGATGTAGGTTTAAAGTTTGGTGTTAATAAAGAGGGTGTAAAGTTGGAAGGTTGTGTAGATGCGGACTATGCGAGGGATATGGATAATAGAAAATCTACTTCTTCATATGTGTTTGCTTTGTCTAACTCTTGTGTTAGTTGGAATCACAGTTACAACACATATTTGTACTATCCACAACGGAACCTGAATATATTGCTACTACTAAAGCAATCAAAGAGGCTTTGTGGCTTAGAGGTTTGCTTCATGAACTTTATGTTTTGAATGATTATGTAGTAGTATATTCAGATAGTCAATCTTCTACCCATCTATGCAAAAATTTTCACGAACGCACCAAACACATTGATGTTATACTACATTTCATTAGAAATATTGTATCACAAGAAGTGGTAAGACTTGAAAAAATCCATACACAATATAACCCCTCAGACATGGGCACTAAAATGTTGCCATTGATGAAGTTTAGAAGTTGCAAGGATCTTCTAAATATCGGTGGAGGTAAAACTAATTTCCATTTTATCAATTTTCATTTTCGAATTGTTACTAATTTGTGATAATTTTTTCCTTGCATGTAGGTCATTTGATATTAAGGTGGAGGTTTGTTAGACGAATTGTTGTCAAACTACCTCCTCGAACAATGATGTTAAATTTTATTACTCAATCGACATTGACCAAATGACTTAAAAGAAAAATTAACACCTCGATTGAAATAACCCAAACCTATAGCTAGTATGAACCACTGGTAGTATCCTAACTTATTTTAGAGTTGCTCGTGGCAGAACCCATAGCTCAATGGACAGCTTTTGTACTTAGCCTTCTCATTAAACACCTCAAAAAGTGCAAACCCTTTTGCGTGATAATCTTGGTTGCATTATATCTTCTATCTTGTGGCATTGTTTTTCTTGGTTCTTCTCTTCTCTCTGGTTATTCCCACCTTGCGTGGCTGCCGTAATACCTTCTTTTTGTATGTGTTTTGGTGGGTATAAAAAGCAACTGGAGTTGGTAGCATGCATAAGTATAAGCAATGGACAATAACACTTTCTACATACGTAACTCAAGTTAGCATTGAGTAAATTGTATAGGTGACCCATATGTGTAAAGTGTCACTAAACACATTATAACCTATACAGAAAAGTTCATTTTGTATGAAAATTTTCTTTTTTCCTCTTGACTTTAAGCATAATTTATTTTCACAACTTTCAATATTGTATGCTTATAAATATTTTTCACATTTTAAGTGTATGCTCTTCTTTATTGAGCGACTAAAATGACCCATGTAGCGAGTTTTAAACCGATTAACTCAAGTCAGTTGACCATAAACACCAGGTCATGAGAAATCTCGCAAGCTTAATTGCCCGAGTCAAATAGGCTCCGAAGAAGAACATAAGATATTGAGCTTTTTATTACAGGGGATAAACTTGAGTTTATGTATAATAAATAAGGAAAATTCATGTTCAAAGTCACATTATTAACATGTGATTGTCATCTCAAATCTCACACACGCGGTAGAGTCCTACTAACAATATCATAATGTGCACAGTGCAGATGGTACATGAAAACACTTATATTAAGTACTCCATAAATAACCAAAGTCAGCAATGAAAACTATGTTATAACTCATTAATTAAACTCATGCTTGATCAAAATAAACAAATTCAAGTATATTGTATATTATGTTGTAAAAACTAAGTCTCGCATTTTATTTTTCAATTTTTTCATTTTTTTATTAAAAGGAATATCAAGAACTTTTAAAAGCAAAAACAAAAATTAAAACAAAACAAAAACAAATGAGATGCATGTAAGAATGAATGGACTTAATGAACTTCACATGCATGCACCTAAGTGCCTAATCAAAGAGATACATAGATGCTCTTACCTTTAAGAGCATGATCAATCTTACAACCTTTCAGGTCACTCTTCTTAACCCAAACCTTCTTAGAAGTAGAAGTGATTCTAGTTATTTGAGTAATCATCTCAATTAAGTGGCTAACCTGATTGGTGGGGAAGTTAATCTTGCTTGAGATATCTTGGTATTTACTTCTAGTCGCAAGTTTTTGACACATATGTCTTGTGTGTCCCAATGCACCACAATGGTGACAAGTAGGAATAAACCTAGGTTTAAACCTACTCGGAAGTTACATTGTCTCTCGATCCTAATACATTCTTGCCCTTGGGTTCAGGATTAGCAGCATTCCTAACTTTGTTGGTGGTTGGGACACACGTAGTCTTGGAAATACTAGTAATAGTATTATCCTAAACCGTGCCTAATTTCAGCAAGCTTGTTCATCCCTAACAGATTATTGAGTTTTTGAGTACCACTCATGAAAGAATGAAGTTGATTATTAGATTTTTCTAGATCACTTGTTAAGGATTTAACTTTAGCTTCGAGATTCTCATTAACAAGTTTCAACTCATCCAAGAGTCTCTCTCTCTCTCTCTCAAGTTCATTATCCTTTTTTATTACAACTTTATTGACCTTTTTTTAATTTTAAGACTCTCCTCAAATAGCTGTCGATAAGATTCATGAATATCCATCTCATTCTTAGAGCCATCCTCAGGATTCTCACTTTGTTTATCATTCTTCACTGCTTTACTCTCCTGATCAGATACAATCTTAGCTAGACATGAAAGCCATAAAATTATGTTCATCCTCACCGGCAGACGTATCAATCTGAACACTTGAATTTGACTCATCATCACTTAAAGTCACTGCTAATGTCTTACCCTTTCATTTATACAAATTTTTCTTCAAATTAGGACATTCATTCCTATAGTGACCAAAACCCTGACACTCATGGCATCAAACTGACTGGATTTTCTTACTAGAAGTCCTAGGGTTATTCTTTTCATGCTTATATTTCAAGAATTTACTAAGAACATCATGTTTCCTATCGTGAAGTTTTCTCCTATTCTTCATTACCTTCTGGAGTTTCTTAATGAACTAAGCTACTTCATCGTTGGTCTCAATGTTAGTAGACTCACTCTCTTATTCTCTAATGGTGTTCATGGCTATGGATTTAACCTTCTTTGGTTGAGAAATGGTGAGTTCATAGATTTGGAGAGATCGTACGAGTTCATCTATCTTAACTTCATCTATGTCCTTACTTTCTTCAGTAGTGGTGATCTTAGGTCTAAACCTTTCAGGTATGGATCTAAGGACTTTTCAAACTATCTTAGACTCAATGATCTTCTCACCTAGGTTTAAACTCGAGTTTACGATATTATTAAGCTTCACATAGAATTCATCGAACGATTCATCGTCCTTCATTATAATTTCTTCAAACCTAGAGGTTAACATCTGCAATTTGAAGTTCTTAACAATTTTGGTACCCTCGTGTGTGATCTCTAAGATATTACAAACCTCTTTAGCAGTTTCGTACATTGACACTCTCCTAAACTCCTTTGCAGACAGCTATAAACAAAGCATGAATCCCTTTACTATTCCAGTTGCAACCATCTACTTGATCTTTGGTCCAAAGAGAAATATCTGTGGGTTTAACAACACCAGCAATAGTGGATGAATGTGCAGTCCAACCGTTTGGTACACTGATCGAAATACACTGATATAATGCTTTAAGGAATGCTCTCATGCAAACTTTCCAGTAAGCATAGTTGCTTCCGTAAAAAATGGAGGCACGAATAGAAACTGACTTATCTAGATTAATTTATGGGTCAGGAATGGAAATGTAGCTCTGATACCAATTAAAATTACGAGGTTCGACCCAAATAATACCTAGAGATGAGGTGAATAGGTGATTATATAGAATTAAAAACTAATAATTAACTAGCAACAAGTCACTATTAATTATCTCTAGATAGTTAATCAATCAAGTCAATTTTCTTAAGTTAAATTGCTGCAATTATATGAAAGCAATAAATAAACAACCAAAATGATCACAGAGAAACCCCAACTGGGTAAAAACTCCGAGAACTTTATCAGTAAGTAATCCACTATAAACGAATTATGAACTTACAGTTCGCCAGACTCGACTACCACTAGCACTTTCTGACCTCATAACTGCAATTCTCACATCCCTTTTGGATTGCGTGCTCCTGAACTAACTCCTAGCTTTATGAATTCATGGATCGACAAAGAACTTCACGTTCTCCAACAACTAGAACACCAGTCACCTTCCCTTGATCTTCAGAACTCTAACAGATATGTAGGAAGTAACGGTTTGGTATTTGGATTATGGATTTGATATTTTCAACATCAAGAACAAATCAAAACATGAAGGTCGAAAGCTTGTTTGATGAAGACGATATGGAGCAATGTATTTTTCTCAACAATCAACCTTAGAAAAAATCGTTCAGATGCTTGCTGGTATTTATAGTTTAGGTTTAGGTTTGAATGGATCGGATAAAAAGTCTTAAAAATGCGAATTAACATTTTTCGAGAAACTCTGTTGCTTGAGCGAAAGTTGGGCAATATGTGAGCGACAGTGTGTTGCTCAAGCGAAGGCAATGCGACGGCGAGAGACAATGTTTCTGTTTTACCGCTCGAGCAAAGTTATGACAACAGTTTAGCGAAATTGTGACGCCCTTTTTTTCTTCTTTCCATTCTCAAATCTTAGACATAATACAACTCAATTAACAGTATTCACAACTTACTCCTTGACTTTTACAACACATTAATTCTAATCATTTTTGTTCACAAATTTGCCAATTACATTAAAAACCTAACAAAATATATTAAGGAAGAGAAACAAGAAAAATATTTTTATTATTTTTCAATTCAAATGAATCTTATCCAATTGTACAAACATACTCGTATCTTTCACGGTTGAACTACCGTCTACCAACGTCTTTTTCTAAAATAAGGATTAATATCAATAATATTTTTCCTATTCCTTCAGATTCACCTAGTTATTAAAAAAAAAATAGCCCTACCATTCTCCATTTTGTTAACTTCTTGGAATGAATAATAATATCGTTATGGTTGAATGTGAAAAATTCAATTTTGAGATGCTCAAATAGTTAATTCCAATCACGTCTCTTTCTGCTATTGTCAGCATTCAATGTGCCAAGGATAAGATATAAAAAAATTAATAATAAAGCAAAATCAGAACAAGTAAATAAAAGATTATAACTAATTGAGTGTTCATATATTGCGTAGGCATGCTTAACCAAAATTTCTAGATTTAAATTATTGTGATGTAGTTGTTTGGTATTACGTATTAAATATATTTTTTATAGCATGATTAGTTGACTGCATCGAATATTATTAGACGTTATTAGATTTTTGGGTTTCATTTTAACTATTGATAATTTTGAAATCCAAGCTTTAAAAGGATAAATTGTTTGCTAGAACTTAATGAGCTCCAAAACCATATTAAGTATTAGGGTTTTTGTCTTAAAAGTTCAACTTTGTTAAGAGAAATATCACAAGCCCTAAATGTTAGTTATTATGTTTATAAATAACTAAGGTGGGATTTTATCCATAAATAGAAGTATAAAAAACATAAGAAAACTAAAGTTTTTATGTTATGTTTTAACATACTGAAGTGAACATGATTAACGTTTTAACATTATACATGTGATTGGACAACACTGGATATAAATATTACAATATTGGGTTAGTGAACGTGTACCTAAAATTTTAACAACTTGTATCTTTAGCATGAATGAGTATACCAACGATGTCATTTGTAATGTGTACATTTGGAGAATCCGAGTAGAAATAGACAAAACTGGCGACGGGAGATTTTCCACTGCACGTGAGTTCGACCATTTCAAAAGTTGGAGGGATTAGGACACTTTCTTGGTAAGTAATTATTTTTTTGAATTTTCTGTTCTTTAAAGTGAATAAGTGGGTCGATTATATGATAACTCTTATATTCAACGGAGGTACCTTAATAAAGCACCATTAATCATTATTTATGTAAAGTAGAAGACATTAAAGTTGAAAATAAGGAGAGATTTGTTTACAAAATACGCAGATGCTAGAAGAATTCTACAACTATCCTTTTTCGAGGAAATTTCACAAAAGTTAACTTTTGAATGATCAAATCAAACTATATATCAATAATTGAGTTTTTACGGGAATATTATCAAACCGTAGAAAATGGAGCTAAAGTAACAATTATTTCAGCTTAAACTTTTTATTTGAAAATTTAAAATTTTTTAATTGTGAAGATTTTCTTCGATATTCTTTTGATCTGCTTGTGGGAGTGCATATTTGGATAGATTGACTGTGCCCTCCCCTCGGTGGCTTAGGACATGTTCTAAGATAGTCATGCCTCGAGCAGACTTGCTTAGAGTCTCTCCAAGAGACTCTCTACTTTTAAAGAGCATATTCTATTATTTGGAGAGCATCTATAAATTTAAAGAATTAAAATTTTGAAGTACTCTAACAAGCTTTTTATATTTAACACCTAATTTTGCTACTCCCAAAAAATATTTATTATTCTTCTTTATTTTTTATTTTAATTAGTTATTTTTAGATTATTTTATTGTTTTCCTACATTGAAAATTGAAACACTTTGAATCCATTTAATTATAGAGAGCTCTCTAAATTAAAATGTTAATTTAAAGAATTTATTGGAGTATGATTTTAAATATTGACTTTTTAAAATAGAGTCTCTCATGTTTAAAAAGTCTCTTGGAGATGCGAGAGACTCAAATGATGGGTTATGTCATGACTCGGTGGCTTGTAAGCATCAATTATGATTTTTTTTTTTTCTTCAGAGGGACAAGAATTGAGTTCGGAATTAGCTATGTTAGTAAGCCTGGATCAACCTAACTCACTTTACACATCGAAAGTCGGGTGATTTGAGTGACTTGATCATGTTGTCGGGTGTTAATAAATATTTTATATATTTGTTAAATCGCAATGACTAAATTTGGAATCAAATTTCACTCTGCTTTCATGGTAGGAACCAAAAATGGTGGCATCTTTTGTTTTTGTCATGAAAGTTCAACTCAGCAGAGATCACAGGGTTGAAAACAAAGTAAAGTGTTAGATTTAGCACATGACTTCAATGGGAAATGCTGCTATTATATTATCTATCTTTCAAAATCTTTCACATGGATGTAGATATTTTGGATTTTCAAAATTTTCAGACAGAGAATCCTAAAAAAATTAAATAGATTTAAATAGCTTAAATATTTATTAAAATTAGTACTGTACTTTTTATCAGCTAAATTTTATAGTTAAAACACATCAAATTCTGGGTAGAATTTTTAGATCTTTACCTAGATTCAATCAGAATTTAGATATCCCAACCTCTTTATTAGTTACATAAGAACTGAATCTTGACAAATGATCTTTAAGACTAGGCCGAGTCTTGGTTAGTTTTGAGTGACCCAACACTATTTATCACAATTTTAAATTTAAATTTAATAAATTAAAATAGCTTTATCAAAATTTTAAAAGTTAGTCAAACTAAATTTGTGACACTAAGATCCATTAACACCATTAGTTAAAACGTAATTTTTTTTCTTATTTAATTAGCTCTCTTTGTGAGCCTCTAAACAGACCATGGAAATTTACATATTGTTGGAGTAGTATTCTCATGTCGTGTTTGATAACATGAATGAGAAAAAAATATTGTGGGGGCTATAGGCCTATTGCTTGATCTTACCATACACGCTTCCAACTATAATGAATTATTAATAGCATATGTCTTTCTTAGAAAGCCTTAATATCCATGTCAAGCACTAGAATACAAAAATCAAGCAACTAGAAATATATTGAAAAAAAACCTATTGAGAAACTTCATGGAAACGTACCACACAAGAATTTAATCATGTTGGAATACGACGTGAGAAAGAGAGAGAATACTACAAACAATGCCCACCATTTTTTTGCTTACGAACAGCCCACTTTTGCCTGCATTTATTATCCGTTCATAGTGCCATATCTATATTTTGTTTTATAAAATTTTAGATTTTTTATTAACTACACATTTCATCAATTTTTATTAAAATTTGCTAAATTTTTTTAATTAAAAATTTGTCAAACAACTCCTATACATACAACGTGTACTATTCCCTTCATTTGCATAATTTACTCTAAAAGATTTAATAAGCTTTTGTTTTCTTCAACTCTTTACTCAAAAGAAAGAAGATGGTGAGTTTGGTTGCTCGCACAGGGAGGCATTTGCAGAGGTACAACATAGGTCGAAGACTTGTTGTAGGGTAAGTTTCTGGCTTTGTTTTTCTGTTACCCCCATTATTATATGCACTGAGCTGACTAGAGTAGTCTTGTAGTTAACGCTTAAGTATCCCCCCACCTGGGGAGTACATTTTCAAGAATAATTTTTTTTCTTTTCCAAGCGATATCTCCTAGAATATGAAAGAGTAAAAAAAATGTGAAGCAAGAAGCCTTCACCGTGCTATTAAGAAACAAGTGAGACTAGACGTCATATAAGTTCTACTCGTGTATGATATATTTGAAAGCATAAGAATCAAATTTAACACACCGGTCCTTTCTTCAGTCATGTTTAGTTGTCCCGTCAAGCTTATTAAACATGATCGAACTGTTTTTTAAGGGATATTCACGGAGAATGGAGCAGCAAAAGAAAATCACAGGCATTGATAAAATAGTTTTTTCATTTACAATATTTTCTAACACTGTTAATTTTGCAGGTGCATTCCCTATAGATATAAGAATGGTAACAATGGAGGCACAGATGATGAGTTAGAGGTTCTTGTGATCAGTTCTAAAAAAAGTCAAGCAATGATGTTTCCTAAGGTAACTGCCCTTATCAAATCTATAGGTGGGACTGATTGTGGCACTGTTTATCAAATCGAGGCCTGCGTAAACACGGTATCCTTAAAACAGATTTGTTCCTCCCCATAAGTGCTTGAGGTTTATGTGAGCGTCTGTCTTCTAGAATATAACGAAAGAACTTGTAGAAATTGAGCACTGAATTTCTACACTAGCGAACTGAATTTGCACTTGAACTCTAGCACTATAACTATTACAGAAAGACAGAAAACATTGTAAAATATATTCAAAATAAGAAGGAATTTCATGTGTGTAAAGGGGAAAAACTCACATAAGTTCAAGGTCCAAAGCATTAATTCGATCAATGATTGCGCGCACATGGAGTGAACCTTTATGTTACACAAGTTTACACCCTTTCACAGTGTATCCATATTTAAACTAGTCATTGATTTTTTCATTTTCTTGTGTGGGACAAACTAATATAGTTTTCCCTCGGACACAAACATCTTCCAATAGTTCACTTTGAACTCCAATTTCTCATTCACCTAATTATCATTCGGCAAGTAAATATATGATTTCGATGTTCTCACGAGGAGAACACGAATTAACTTTTGGTCCACTCAAATTTATGCCAAAACTAGCTCCACAAGTCATATTTTCCAACATGAGATTCATTGTATATTTTTTCGCCTCACAGATAAAAGAGGTAGGAGTAAATAGGATTAAAACTTCCTTTTCAAGAAAAGAGCATTTTTTTTTCCATGAATTTTTTCTTCATTTTTACATTTTTTACTTTCTGAAAGTGTTCACTTCATATTGTTTACAAATGGTGCTGATGTTGAGATAAATATGTGTGTGATCAGGGAGGTTGGGAACTTGATGAATCTGTTGAAGAAGCTGCTTGTCGTGAGTCATTAGAGGAAGCCGGAGTTGTTGGCAATGTTGAGGTTGGTAAATTGAATTTATGGATCAATTTCAATTAAATGACTAGTTGTAACAAAATGAAATTTAGTAATCATGTGACACCAGAACATAAACTCACTATCCTGATAATCTTCAAATATTGATTTGTTTTTCATACCAAAGGTTATAGAAAAATAGTGGCACTTTGCAATTTGTGTCTTAAGAGTTATTTTGAATACAAATATTTGACATGATTTTTTTGTTATCCACTTGTGCTGCAGAGTCAATTAGGTACATGGCTATTCAAGAGCAATAGCCGGGAACTCTATCACGAAGGTCTCATGTTCCCTTTACTAGTGACAGAACAACTTGATCTATGGCCGGAAAAGAGTGCACGGTTAAGAGAATGGGTACATTTCACATAAATCCTTACCTACAAATCGTAATATTTTATTATCATGTGTTGTAGGTTGCGTTGGATTAAAATTGAAAAAAGATACATGTAACATATTTGTTCATTCTCTAGTTCAATATGATGTACACATCATATTTTATATATAGTAAAATCTATACACTATGACCAAACTTATTTTATTGTTATGAAGATGTTATTACTTAATAGAGGTGTAGTTACAGTTTTTTTATTTTTATTTTTTACTTGTTTATTCGTAGTGCAAGTAGTAAATAGGTAAAGTATGCACCATATTAATAATTAGTTAATGAAGCATGTCATATCCTAGGTATAGACGTCAGTTTTAATAAACTTGTATATGCATTGATATTGTGTTAAGAATACGCAACATAAATAACTTATTATAATGTGGAGTTTATTTTTATTTATAAATGGCCAAGTTGAAATTGTATCATCGTATAGAGGTCTTACTATATATTGATATGAATAATTCATATATGCAGATGACAGTGGCTAAAGCTAGAGAGGTATGCAAGCAACTGTGGATGAATGAAGCCTTAGACATATTAGTTAACAGACTAAAATCGGTTCAGCCTATCTAGACCTAAATTAGACCAATAATATATTTATTTTCTTGTCCTTTGTATATAAATTTCATTTTACGGTTGTCAAAAGCTCATGGGAAATAATCAATATTTCTTATTCATGTTGAAGAGAAAATTACATCAGTATATATATATATATGTGTGTGTTGTAAAATAAAAGTAAATTAGGGTTTAATGTGAATGACACATGTACCCTTGCAGCCCTAGATATTATTACCATATGTATCCATATTGCTGTCCTATAAATATAGGGCTTTGGTTCTCATTATAATACACAGAAAAGTCTATTGGCTTTTATTCTCTCTTCTCTTTTCTCTATTTTATAACACGTTATCTACACGAAAGCTTAATTTTTCAAAGTTTACCACGACACGAAGAGCAACATTCCAAAGCAAGAAAGAAAAAACAGAATATCGAAAGCTCAGTCCTTTAGAGAAGGTAATAATGTTTTTTTTAACGTAATCATCAATCATATGTATCGAAATCAATTTGGAAACATGTGAATTTTTTTATTGCATATAACACATAATTTACGTGTATCTAAATTTTCTTACCACCAGTTGCCAATAATTGAATAAACCCGTAGCATATTACAAATTATTACTATGCGAAATTTCTCTTCGTACTATTTCCACTGCAATTCGTGCCACTAATTTCTCTGTAATTGGTTTTTGAACTTTTACATTAATTAATGATTTCAATTCACCCGGACACGTGCCTTAATTCATGCCACTAATCTTTTGCAATTGGTTTCTGAATTTTAACTTTTACATTATTAATTATTCAACATTGTTTTTTTGGACACGTATGCGAAGGATTTTGGATATGCTCTTCCGGACACGTACAATCCCATCATTGATTCTGCAATTTCTCTAATTTATTCAATTCCTCTTTATTCTTTTCTTTGATCAATTCTTATTTGTATTGTATTTAATATTTTTAACTTGATTAAATATTTTACATGTTCTTTCATAAATTCAAAACAATAAATTATTATGTTGTTGCTCTTGAAGTTTCAACTTATAATTAATATTCTAGAAGAATATTATTTTCTCTTGAAGAGCATAAATTATATTTTTCAATATTCCAGAAGAATATTGACATATTATTCTTGAATAAGTAATATTAAAATACAACGTGCTCTTGAAGTAGCATATGTTTCGAAGAACATACTATTTTGAATTAGTGTTTATCCCTGAAGGAAAACATGTAACTTATGTCATATTGATATTGATGTTTAATCATATTCTTCGAAATTAATTGTATTTTCTTTTATTTTATTGTGTAGTTAATCAAATGGTAAACATTACAAAACTTGAGTTTGCTGCACTTGACATATCTGGCAAAAACTATTTGTCATGGGTACTCGATGCTGATATCCATCTGGTCTCAAAAGGTTTGGGAGAAACAATAAAAGAAGGAAACAAAGAATCCCTGCAGGATCGTACAAAAGCACTCATATTCCTTCGTCATCACCTTCATGATGGATTGAAAATTGAATATCTCACTGAAAAAGATCCACAGGTTCTTTGGAAAAAATTAAATGAAAGATTTGATCATCAGAGGATTATAGTCCTCCCCAAAGCCCGCTATGAGTGGATGCATCTTCGTTTACAAGATTTCAAAACTGTTAGTGAGTACAATTCTGAACTATTTAAAATATGTTCAAAATTGACATTGTGTGGAGAAAAAAATTACTGATGATGATATGTTGGAGAAAACTTTTTCTACCTTTCACGCCTCGAATGTGCTCCTGCAGCAGCAATATCATGAGCGTGGTTTCAAAAAGTACTCCGAACTCATATCTTGCTTGCTTGTGGCTGAACAAAATAATGAACTATTGATGAAAAATCATGGGTTACGTCCAACTGGTTCTGTACCATTGCCTGAAGCAAATGGTACTGCATTGTTTGAAGCAAATACAATATCAAGACAAGAATAGAGATATGGACGTGGACGTGGACATGTATTTGGACGTGGACGCGGACGTGCACATGGAATAAATCATGGACGAAATAATCAACAAAATTATCAGCAACAAGACAATAATTTCAAAAGGTACAAGGCAAACGAAAGTAGCACATCCAAAAAGGAGCATGAAGAAAGTTGCTTTAGATGTGGAATGAAAGGGCATTGGTCACGTACCTGTTGTACGGCCAAACACCTCGTGGATCTCTATCAAAAATTAGTCAAGGGAAAGGAAAAATTGGAGACAAATTTTGCTGATTATGATTGTTCAATTGATGTTACTCATTTGGATGTCTCTGATTTCTTTACTGACCCAAATGGAAATATTGACCATTTGATTGGGGGGTGGTGCACTAGAAGATATAAATTAGTTTACTTTCTAGTATTTCCTTTCGTTTTAGAAATTCAATTATGTTCTTATTTCTCGCAAGAAACTTAAAACTTTAGTATGCATCGTTAATTTCATAATAAATTATGTTTACCCTTTTTAAATTTAAATTTCAAGTCTTGTTTGCTCCCGAAGTAGCACATATTTCTTTCATAAACTTTAAATAAATAATTTATCATGTTGTTGCTCCCGAAGTAGCATGTCATTATAATTAACATTCTTGAAAAATTTCCGAAGAGCATAATAGTACGATTTCAATATTCCAGAAAAATATTATTTGTAGATTTGTCTATTACAAATATTGTCGCTTCTTAAGTAGCACATTATTATTAATATTCTAGTTGGGTTTTGTTTGCTCCCGAAGAGCATAATTATGTAAAATCTAACATAAATTATATTTTTACTCCAGAAGAGTAAATCTTTAAATAATTCTATTATAATAATATTTGATTGCTCCTAAAGAGCATGAATTATAATGTTCAATATTCCCGAAGAATAGACACATAACTCTTGAAAAAGCAATAACGAAATACCTCGCTCTCGAAATAGCGCATGTTTCGAAAATGTATCATTATAAATTCATGTTTATCCCTGAAGGACAACATGCAATTAACTTCATGAGAATATTGATTAGTTTACTTACTTGAATGATATATGATTATATAATCATATTTTTCGAAATTAAATAATTGAATTATATCTTATATTGAACCAGAAGTTCAATTCGACTTTATTGTTTAGCATGACCAGTTATACCATCACTGGACCAATAATGATACGAAATTAAATATTTAAATGGATATTCAATGAAGAACCGGAAGATCTTCAATCCAATGAAATCATATTTGATGTTTGTTCTTTTTATTGAAAATTGGTTATTTTACAAGTTAAATAAGGATTGAATTCACTATGGTTCTGAAAATTAATTAGGGTGATATATGGGGCCCCGTCACCCTCTACGTTGACCATCTAGATATTATTTGTATCTACTAGATTTGATACAAATATTAGATGATTGCATGGTATTCGCAACCTGAAATTTGCGAAAGTGATACTCAAATTATGAGCATAATTTTCATATTATACAATTAAGACAACGTGTCTTTTTAATACTAGTGATCCTAAATATCAACTTTTTAATAAGTGGTTAGTTGAGATGTCGATAATTGGTTTAACATTATTGTTTGTTAAACGTCTCCAGTTAAGTTAATTGAGAACAAAATACTTCCCATTTCAGTTTAGAGAAAGTCATTACGCATCATTCCAACATCATAGTTCTCCTAGTTATAACTTGACTTATGGTCATAGTCTCATTTTTTCATCAAATTATTTCGATAGTGTTGTATATGTAATCCACCACAATGCACTGAGATGGAAAGCAAAAAATGTTGAGAATAAATGGGTAGCATGAACCCTTATCCTAAATGAGTGATATTTTATAACTCGATAAAAATGATTGTCAATTTGACAATTCCCTCAGCATTAGGGGGAAGAATAAGGAAGCTGAAAATAATATACAAATGCATCAATATCTAAATCATCACAAAAGACAATTCGAACCAGAAGTTCGAAAGATAATTTATTTAGATGCATTTAATGACCAAAGATATTGACAATCTCACACATCAGCTTTAAATGCTCCAACTCGAATTGACTCCTGGAAGGACAATTCGTTAATATTGTATTTGATAAATTTATGGCACGCCTGAAGTGTGATGACATTCGATTCTATTATAAAGTCCTCCAAACGTAAATATAGCAATTGATAAATGTTATCTTATTAAGGATGTATATACTTTTAATGAGTATTTAGACATAACATATTATAAAACCCCAGAAGAGGTTCAGGTACCTAAAATAATGAAAATTGAGATATCTCAATAAGTTATGTCATCATGGAAAAAGAAATGGAATCGAAAAAGACAAGAAAAAGTTATGGACAACACTTTTGCACATGATGTATTGCATCATAATATAATAGCGAGGAATCAAAATAAATTCGTTAAAATATATCGATCAAAGAAATAATTGGTCAAAAATGATGATGTCTGCCCATGAGTTTTATATATAAAACAAATATGTTGATTTAATTAGAACTCCAGAAGAGCTCAACAAAACTGCAGATTATTTAAAAAAAATTGAGATGAAAGATTTGGGAAAAACAAAATTCTGTCTCGGATTGCAAATTGAACATTTCTCAGAATGATTATTTGTTCATCAATTTACATATACAGAAAAAATCTTAAAACGATTTTATATGGACAATGCACATCCATTGGCATCACCTGTGATTGTTCGATCACTTGATGTAAAAAATGATCATTTTCGTCCACCCGAAGATGGAGAAAAGATTCTTGGTCCTCAAGTACCATATCTTAGTGCAATTGGAGCATTAACTTATCTTGCAAATTGTACTCGATCCGACATAGATTTTTCTGTAAATCTCCTTGCAAGATATAGCTATAAACCAACACAATGACATTGGAATGGTATTAAACATATTTTTCGTTACTTAAAGGGTACTATTGATTTGAGATTATTTTATTCTCAAAAATTGGGATCAGCTTTAGTGGGATATGCAAATGCGGGTTATTTCTCTGACCCACATAAAGCTAAATCACAAACATGATATGTGTTTACACGTGGAGGAACAGCTATATCATGGAGATCTGTAAAGCAATCATTAACAGCAACATCCTCAAATCATTCTGAAATCATTGCAATCCATGAAGCGGACCTAGAATGTGTATGGTTGAGGAACATGACCCATCATATCCAAGAGTCATGCGGATTAGTTTCAACAAAAGATAGTCGAACAATTTTGTATGAAGATAATGCTGCTTGTATTACACAACTCAAAGGAGGCTATATCAAAAGTGACCGGACGAAACATATTTCTCCAAAATTCTTTCATACACACGAGTTTCAGAAAAATGGCGACATCAATATTCAACAAATTCGTTCAAGTGATAATGTGTCCGATTTATTTACAAAAGCGCTGCCAACATCTACATTCAAGAAATTGGTTCACGAGATTGGAATGCGTCTACTCAAAGATTTTCAGTGATCAACATCAGGGGGAGTAGCTGTACTCTTTTTCCTTCGTTTAGGTTTATCCTCCTGGGTTTTCCTAACAAGGTTTTAATGAGGCATCATTTATGTTTAATACTCCAAAATAACTGTACTCTTTTTCCTTTGTTTGTTCTTTTTGTCCCATTGGGTTTTTATCAAACAAGATTTTAACGAGACAGATATTTTGTAATGTGTCATTCAAGGGAGAGTGTTGTAAAAGGAAAGTAAATTAGGGTTTAATGTGAATGACACATGTACCCTTACAGCCCTAGATATTATTACCATATGTATCCATATTGCTGTCCTATAAATATAGGGCTTTGGTTCTAATTATAATACACAGAAAAATCTATTGACTTTTATTCTCTCTTTTCTTTTCTATATATATATATATATATATATATATATATATATAGTCCGTTTGATTGGCAAAAGTGGAAATGCTTTATAATTCCATGTAAGTTGGAAAATAAAAACTCAAGTACCTCATATGAATGAATTGTCCATGAAATTGCAAAAAAAAAAAATAAATAAATAGAGTGAAGATCGAAAAACGAACAAAGTAAACACATATACTATATAGTTGCTCTATAAATTTGCAAAATTGAACTATATTTTCTTACAAATAAGTGCGCTACACTTAAGTTCTAGCAATGGACAATGCTCCGCCTTGCCTTCGAAAAATCCCCGATAGGACGGAAATGATAATGGCCTTCATGACCGTGAACCCGCCCTATTTAGTTGTCATCTCTATTCTTGAGGCATTATCTCCTACAATCCTTAAGCCTCGTGCATTTGTTCAGCCAAATTTTATGGTATGACAATTTCACATTTCCAAGCTTTCTAAAATCACTAAAAAAGATACTGATTTCGCAACAAAATAATGTTATCCTATGAATAGATATTTTGTTGTAAAAATATTTTAGCAAAAACGAGATTTTTTTACGGGCATTGACTGTGAGTCGTAGAATATATTCTCCAGTAACTTCTATTTCGCACGAAAAGTCAGGCCTCGCTAACAATTAAGAGATGGTTCAGACGATTGTGTAAGGAACAGACTTCTTAAGACAAAGTCCCAAAAATGAGTGCTTTATTGATGAAGATTTACAATCGGCGAGAAGCGAAATGCCTCCAAGGGACGCAAGCACACATAACAATTGAAAGTTAAATGCGATAAAAGTAAAGGAAATGAAAATTACATATTATCTGTTTGAGAGTGATTGATTTAGGGAGGCTTTCTTATATGCCTTTTCTTATCTTTTATACTCCTCTGACAGTTGTTGTCGTGGAACCGCTTGAAACTGCTGTTTGTCCTGTAACTACCCACGTTCTTCATCATAGCTGACTTGTCATGAAACTACCATTCTAACTGCTGTCATTACTTTTACCATTGAACTGCTTGTAATCGAGATTTTCTGGATCATGGGACATGATGAAATTGCACCTTAACTGCCTTAGTAATCGTATCTTAAAATAACAATTTGCCCAGATCCTGGGTGTTTCACAGGCTTGGACGATAACAACATCGTCGCCTTGAATATTCATAAAGTGCTGTATTCGTCCAAAGCTTGGGCGTATTGTATACTTGGGTGATAATAGGCCTCCACTACATAACTATGTCTTGGGCTTTTTATATGGTCTCACTTGGGTTTGCCCTTCGAATTTCCTAACTGTGGCTTCACTCCTTGGGCCTCATTTTTATGCGTCAACAACTTCATTCTTCATCACAAAAATATAAAACATTATTTTTTTGACGTAGACATCGCAACAATGTTGTAGCAATTCATTTATGTCGCAAAAAAATTAAAAATTGCTTAATTGACAAGTATAGTGCAACGAATCCTCTTCGTAATCTGGGTTATTAACCTTTGGAAAGAATAATAATATTTTGTTGCAATATGAGAAACTCAATTCTAAGATGCTTCACTTGTAAATCCTATCACGTCTCTTTCCTATGTTTATAGCCAGTGTTCTAAAAGGCACGCCTATGCGGCCGCATAGGCGCGCCTTGGTGTGAGGCGTGACCAAAACGTCAAGCCAAGTGGGTTAATTTCTTATTTAGCGATCAACGACAATTGTTGACCGCTAAAGCGCGCCTAGATGCAATTATGCGAGCTTACCCCCTTTTTTTTTTTTTTTTTTTACAATTCTTTGAAGTTAAAAATTGAAAGGTTGGCAAACAAGAAGATGAGAAAAGGCAAAATAGAGACTATATTAGTAAGTGATGCAATTAATGCACAATCTTGGATTGTAGATGGTTGTGATGAAAATGAGCATGATGGGGTGGAAATTGATATAAGGGAGCCCGACGAAGAGGATTTCGTATCAGAAGACACGTGGGATGAATTAGATGAAGAAGATGCTATTGAATTGGAGTTCGATAAATAGTTAGATAAAATTTAAGTTCCTATGTTATTTACTTACTATTTTGTATTTAAATTTGAAACTTATATTTTTGTTGGAAATTTTGAAAAAAAATGTATAAAGTTCCTATAAATCTGTTTTAAATGTTTAGTAAATATTATTTTTAATTGATTAAAAATTAAAATAATATTAAAATAAAAAACGTTTTTTTACGCATATGCCTCGCCTAAGTTCGTCTATCCCCTAGCTTGACTTTCATGCATCGCCACGCATTACGCCTTTTAGAACTTTGTTTATAGCAACTAGAGCCACATAATTAAATTGAGTTTCTCATCACTATTAAAAAAGCTATGTTCAATGTACGAAGAATAAGCTAATATTACAAAACAAAATGTGAAAAAGGAAAGAAAATTGGCACATAACGTTATCACATTTTATTATTATTGTGAAAAACGTAATTGTCTTTCACTTGTGTCCTTAAAAATTGAGTGTTTGTATGTATTATACTCAACAATAGGATAACTAGCACATAACGTCATTACATTTCACCATTATTGTGGAAAAATGTTATTGCCTTTCATTTTTGGCAATACTACCTTTATTTCCATCTTTTATTGCTCAAAAGGTCCCTTTCATCAATTTTCTCAATAAAAAACCGTAAAATGACGAATATACCAATCTATTTAAATAAAAGAAAAATAAACAATTAATTGCAATCACAGTCCCATTTTTTTATATAAAAATGCAAACAAGTCCCAAATAAATTATTAAAAGAGTAATTAGTACATATAATCCTTATTTTTCACTATTATTATGAAAAACGTCCATACTTTTCATTTTTTGACATTTTCACCGTTAATAATACATTTGATTGCAGAAATCATTATTTTTATTTATTTTCATCCAATGTTTTTTTTTAAAAAAATTGTAAAATGACGAATATACCCTCTAACTTAAATAAAAAATATTAAAAAACTAATTACAACCATAGTCCTAATTTTTTTTTAATAAAAAGTGCAAATGAGTCCTAAATAAACTATTTAAAAATTAGAATTTTTTTTTTTAAAAAAAAAGTTCAAACGAGTCTCAAATATTTATTAAAAAATTAGAAATTTAAAAAAATTATTTTTCTTTATTTTTAATTAAATATGAGGGTTTATTCGTCATTTTACATTTTTTTTATTGAAACATTGGATAAAAACGGATAAAAAAGGATGGTTTACGTATGAACGTTTATCACAATAATAGTGAAAGATAGGAGGGAAAAATTCAAAACTTAGGTGTTAACTTTGACACAATTCAATTTTCAGGTGTCAAGTTTCAAAATGCAAAACTCAAGTATTTATTGATTAATTAAAAATATTTTAATTAATTAATTAATTATTAAATAATATAATTAACTCACCCTACCTCCACCATCCCTATCGTTCTGAGGACTATTCCGGCGATCATTCCGATCACCACTCTTTTTCGGCGATCGTTCCGACGACTATTTCGACAACCGTTCTGGCGACTGATTCGATTCCGACAATTATTCTGGTGGTCACAATTCAAAAAATTTATATGTTACAATTAATTCGTTAATCACAGATTTCAAAATTAGTTGGTTACAGATCAAAATTTATAGGTTACACAGTCACAAATTTCCAAATTAATTGGTCACATATTTTTTTACAGTCATAGATTATATAATTTAGGTCACAGATAAAAAAGTGGTTGGTCACAGATTATAATTTTAGTCATAGATTACCGAATTTTAAGATTACAGATTATATTTTTAGTCACAAAACTAAAGTCACAAACACTCTTCCTCCCGTCGTCACCGCCACAACCACAACCACCACCACCAACAATAACAATACAACACCACGAAGACAACATCACCACTATCAGCACCACCATCAAACGAAATCTGAACTTATCAACCTATCACACACTCCACGACTGGGCAAAAACTACACACCTATGCCTCAAATACCACAGCACCGCACCGCCTGTATTCATGCATCACCCACTGGCTATCAATAAAATTTTATGGTGCACAAGACGATCCTTTCTAGTTGCTTTCCAATACCCTTTTCCAATGGCACGATTCAGCCGAGACCCATTACCACCTCAAATACAACATCATCAACTCCTTTACCAAACCACAACCACCAACAGTACCACACCACAACATCACACCAACATACATATAAACCACCATCGCCAGATTTGAAGTTGGACTCAAAGCTTCGGTGCTTGTAGAACTGTGGCAGCGTCCCGAAGCTTTGTAGAACGGCAGCAGCGTCGCAAACGGCGCAGCTGCTATGCGAATTGAGCAACGTCATCACGACGCTGCTGTCGGCGGAGAGAGGGGTAGGAGAAGGGAGGGGAGGAGGGGGGGAGGAGGAGGGAGAGGGGGACAACAGGAGGGGAGAGAAATGGTGAGAGAGATAGTTGAGAGAAATTTTATCTTTGGATTTGGATAAATTTAGGGTTTTATGTGTAAAATAAAATATTTGATTTTTAATTAATTAAACTTTGAACCTGATTTTTTAAAACCAATATTTAAACACCTGATTTTTTATAATTTCCCAAGATAGGAACGTTGTTTGCTAATTACCCTTAATAATACTAGACATGTTTAAAGGGAATATTAAATTCATTTGTTGCATATAATGTTTAATAATGTTATAGGAATTGGTTCGAAATGACCGACTTGACCTAATATATTTCATTTGTAATTGAGGTCGTTATACTTGGCACTTTCGAGGCAAAATCCTAACAGTCACGCCACAGGCCTACTTGTTTAGATAGAAATAATACTACAAATCAATTTTTCACCCACCGAAATTGCCAATGGATTGTATTCAGGAATGAATTATCCATTGCTAAAAGTAATAAACTTCCAACAACGGAAATCACCAACGGAATTTTTGTTGATAAAGGTGGTAGCTTTTCACCAACAAATATTCCGTACCTATTGCTGTTATTCAATATGCGCATCATTTACAAACGGCATTTCCGTAGGAGATGTAACTCAACTTTTTATTTTTTAATAAAAAATGTGTCAACCTTTCTGCTACGAATTTTTCTTTTGTGAAAAATAGTTCATATTACTAGCAAATCGTTGCTGATAGTAATCAATTTTAACCCTTGTTTGGTTCTCATTATTTCTTAAAATACATTCTTTTCTTTCTTATTTTCAACCACAGATCCTTTAATAAAATAATCTTACATGAAAACTCAATTTTTTAATTTTATTTTTTAACCACATATTCTCCATCAAATCACTATTCTAAAATACACTTTTAACTAAAAATGGGGTTCAAACAAGCTCTTACTAATTTTTAAAAAACTAACCATTCACCTGCCCAATATCCGTGGTTGAAAGACAATCAAACTTTTGAAAAAAAAAAGTTTCAACCTCTTTAGCAATGGATATTCTACGCATATTACACACGGAAATCCATTGCTGGTATTAATTAATTTTTAAAAACAATTTCTTATAAAAAAAATTCACGAAATTGATAGTAAGAATGGAAAGTCTGTTACTGATATTAATCAATTTTTTAAAACAAATTAATTTTTTAAATTTGTTTTACAAAAAAATTAAAATTGTATGTACGGAATATTAGAATAAGAACATTGATTTTTCAAATTTCAACCGTATTGTCAATTTGTGAAATTGGGATTAAAATAGGTCATTGCATGGGGATTCATGATCCTAGTGTGATTTTCATTCATTGAATTTAACAACTAGTTTTATAGCTTTAGTCTGCATTTTAATTCACCCAGTTTTCTTGCAATCATTTTGGTAATTAGTTTAGTTTTAATTTTCATTACAACATAAATGTGATATTTTTTTATTCGGTTAAGGTTAAGGTAAAAGAAATTGAACTAAATTAATCCATGTGGGAACAATATCCAGAATTCTCAATCCCACTTTATTATTTGTTACGAACCGTACATTTGTGGTGTTTTAAAACAAAAAAATATTTTCGTAAACAGTGGACCCAAAAGTTTTTTATGGGCTAAGCCTAGCGTTAGTATATAAATTGATGATACAACCCTATTATTTATATTGAATAAAATATCTCTGCTATGTTTTTTTGCGGGCGTAGATACATTGTCGAATCATGTTAAATTCTTGTATTGATTTCTCTCTTTTACTTCTCTATTATTGCGTATAAAATCCAACAAAATTCTCCTCCTCTACTCATGATTTCTTCTCGTCTTGACTTTTCACATAAAATCTTGATATTTTTGTTTATATTATTTATTTCATCTTACTATTACCTTGCGGTCAATTCACAACAAACCTCTAGTTTAAAAGGTATAACCATTTTATATGAGGTTATGTATTCACATTTTTTCTTTTAACACGTCCCTTCATCTTTAAATAATATATAATTTTCATAAAAATGGGGGCATTCAGAATTAAATATTACATGACATGCATATATACTATAATGTCATCTCCAAGAAAAACTCATCAAAAAGTTTAACGTCTAAAGTAGAATAAATTTATACATTTATATTTAAAATATAATTTTAATCTCAATTCAAAATCGACAAATTAATTTTAACCACACATTTCATGGGATCCACAATTTTTTTAACCATACATTACATCAACTTTTATCAAAATCTACTAAAAACTTGATTGTCAATAGACAATATATAAAGAATTATTATTATATAGCATGCATTTTCAAAGAAAGCCCCTATATCCTTGTCTAGCACTAAAATAAAATAAGGAATAAAAACCTGCTAGGAGACTCAACTTAAGAGGATGTTCTGTTTTAATCAGTCATCTACTATCTGTTTCAGATTTAGTTCGTAAATTCGTTTGTTGTGCACGTGAAGGGCGAATTTCTTACTTATTCCGACTGCTCATCCTGCACCTGCATATTTTATTAGCTTTTGTCGATGGAATTGACTGTACCTAGAGTCAGAGATAAGCTAAATAAATAAAATTTGAGTGTCAAACTTGCATAAAAATAGATGAGTGATTGAAATAGAAATACTCGTTAGTTGAGTGACTAATAGTCACTATGACCTTTATTATGCAACTAGTAGTATATCATGTCAGCAACAATAACTTGAGAAGTAATGAATTAGTTGAAAAAACTAGGCGTAGTGCTACAAAACATAAGTGGTGTTCATTAACAATATTTAATTCACGTTTGATATACATTTTTTAAAATTCAAATTTTTTCGGTCTCATTTTTAACTATATATTCTCATTTAATGAAAAATGGAGCCCGAACATGAAATTAATATCAATGGATAATATATCATTACATTTAACCAAAACATATCATTTAATGACATTGTAATATCACGCAGATCAAAACTATCAATACTACTTGTGCTACGTAGAATTATTTTACTAAGAAACATCATCAAAACACGCCATAACAAGGATTTAGCCTTTGTTTGGAAGAGATTTTTTAAAAATAGATTTTGTGAAAAACAATTTTTCTAGGGAGTGTAGGGTTAAAAAGTAGTGAAACATTATTGATCCATATACAAAATTATTTTATTTAGAAATTGTGTGGTTGACAATGAATTTAAAATAAATTAATTTTAAAAAATAGGGGCTAAACATGTCCTGAATCATGTTGGAATACGATGTGAGTCATGACACGCCTAAAAATATATGCTTCACTTGTTAGATTCCTTTGTAGCAAAGCAAAGCATCCACACGGTGTTTGTTAGGCCCTCTTTCTTTCCGTCAAGTGCATGTGTTGTTAGAGAAAAATATATGATTTCTGTATAAAATTTATAATTAACACAATAAACAAATAATAACAATAGAATAGTAGAAAGTAATACATTAGAGTTCAGAAAGCAAACATTTAGAGAGCCACGTCAAGAACGTTATTCTAAAATCGTGTTTCCTTCCCTCTGTGCAAGTACTTTTAACATTACACCGTTCCAAAATAAAAGCCTTACAGTTCATAGTCGATTCTCCTTTTATGTACACAAATACATGAAGATAAAGAACGAACCTTATCGACTTGCCAACCTAATATGAATATATTATAAAATGTATAGATGACACTCTTTTAGTTGGGTTTTTCAAGTTGTGTCAACACTGTGTAATATACCCCTTCTTTTATAGTGTAAAAGTTCATCTTCCACATCATATAAATATAATTTACATTAAAAAGTTAAATATTTTAATTTTGTATTTATTCTAAATTTAAAACCAAGACAAAACTGAAAATTAAATAAAAGAAAAAACTGAAAATTAAATCATTTTTGAATTTGAAAGTTAAAAATTTTCAAAATTGTTACAACAATCCCCACAAACTTTAAACATACATACATATATGAGACGAATCACTTGCGATACTGTAAAATCAATTTCACAATGAATTTTCCAATCTCAACGAAGTACCCATTCTTGAAGTGGAATATGAGGAGTTGGATATTCCCGATGAAAAGGGAAGTGAAAGGGGAAAACAGGTAAAATGTTGGGATCACTTTAAACTGATTCCAATGTGGTCGATGGAGTTGCAGAGTCTAAAATAGTATGTAAATATTGTCAAACACGATTGGTATGACAAAAGGGCATTGATACTAACCACCCCAACCGTCATTACAAAGCATGTGTGGCCAAATATGAGTTTGTTAGTGTCTCTCAAACACAACTATAATTTGGTAATCCAACCATCGATTTTGCTTCTATGACACTTTGCACGTGGATGTATTCGAAGGAAAAAGCTCGAACGAAAATGGTGAAATTCGTCGCCGATGATGAGTTGCCTCTAGCAATAGTGGACAACCAACATTTCGTCTATTACGTGAAAGAATATTTTCATTCGAGGCATGGTGGGTAAGAAGAAACATGTTTTGTTCCAATGCAATATAATATTTCCTTAATTAACAAAGAAACAATTCATTATTGATTTGCAAAAATATGGGGATGTTATATCTTTAATTTTGGTTTTATGGAAAGTGATTAATAAAATAGGTTATATAACTACAACTGCACACTACATAGACTTACTTTGGTGTATGCATAAAGAATATCACTTCTAAAATAATTGAGTTCCCTCACAACACTAGCAATATATTTTAATACTATTATGAGCATTATTAGATAATGTTATTGCGAGACTAAAATTCATTCTTTTACATTTGACAATACTAGTGTTAATAAGACAGTTATCGATAAATTGTGTAGGGTGCTGCAACCCAATTTTAGTAGTTATTTATTTCATATTTGTTATGTGTGTCATATTTCTAATTTTGTAGAAGATAATTTGAAACATATTAAGAATGAAATTCAAAGAAATATGGATGCACTAATATATATCACGATTTCATGTAGTAGAAAAGAAGCTTTCGGGGATTTTTGGGCCGAATTTAGGGTGATGAATACGAAAACATTTGTTAGCGATGTAGTATATAAATGGATCTCCAATTACTTATTATTAAAATAGTACGAAGAATTTGAACTTTTAATAATTGAATTTTATAATAATATGCATATTAGAAAACGATAATGACACTATTTTGAATAAATATGATTGACTTTTAGCTTTTAAAATTAAAAAAAATTTGACAAGTTTTTATAACTCTACAAATACTTTATCTGGAGTGTATTATCCCACTAGTTGTATGGTGCTTGAACGTCTTTATATAATTGCTAAAACTTTTCATAAATATAAAAATGACCCTAATTTTAGTGAAATTATATATTTTATGAAATTAAAGTTTAAAAAATATTGGAGAGACTTGCCTATATTATTCTCTTTAGCATGCATCATGGACCACCGATACAATTTATCAGGTACTAAATAATTGATTAGATTTCAAAAGTTTTAACTTTTAATACGCCTATCACTTACAAAAAAACTTAGAACAAATTTTATGAGAAATGTATGTACAAATATTAGTCGAGCACCCTTTGTACCTACCTCCCGCTAATATTGAAGAAGGTGAAGCTGAAATATTAAATTTATTTGAATGCATTAATACGTATAGATGTGAGGTAATATATTCTTCTACTAGTAGTATGTCTACTTCATGCAATCAAACATCAAGCGTAAGTCCAAATGCATTACTTGTTAAATTACTTGATTACTTTAATCAAAATATGAATAGTAATATATTAATTAAAAAAAGTTCAGAAGAAATAATTGATTTTTAGTGAAAGTACGATCGACAATGACCAGTTATTTTTACGATTGCAAAAGACCTATTAACACCTTTGATTAGTACTCTATTTTCGAAGTTTGCTTTTAGTGCAGATAAGAGGATTTTGTACGAAGTCAGGAGCCAACTAAAAAAATATATTTTAGAGGCATTAATGTACATGAAGGATTAACAAGATGTTCATTTAAATTTAAATTTATTAGTTATTTTATAATACTAGTTTTAATTTTTTTTAAAAAAATTGTGCACGTAACAGTTGTTCGTGTACAATTTTTAATTCCACCTACTTAAAATTTAAGTAGCCAATCCTAAGTTAGGATAAATTAGGAGGGTTTTATCTAAAATAGGTAAAAACAATAATTAAAAAAAAAAAAAAAAGAGGTGCTTGTGCCAAAGCTCGGCTTGGCTTTGCCCACGAGCCACAAGCTCGAGGGCCAAGTCAAGCTTCGACACTAGCTCCTAAGCTCTCCTCAAGCTGAGATTGTGGGCAATAGGGTTGAACTGAGCTACCAAACCTAATTGTGCTTGAAGCTCACTCAATTAAACAATTTTCATTTGAGTGATTTATAATGCACCAAGTCTTGAATTAAGTCCCTTTAGTCAAATGTTAATTGTCACACGTAGCATCAATTTAGGCTCAATTCATAGCAGATAGCAATGTTAATATCTATATTTATTTATCTTGATTTTAATAAGAGTTTATAGGAAATAACTCAATCCAATAACAACGACCTCATAACAACTCTATATAGGTGAGTACTCCATGACCCACGTCGGGAGAATTATCGTCTTAGTACTAATTTAGGGTAAAACCCTTTCTAATGTCCCAATCATTAACACTAGCACATGAGGATGAGCACAACTAGTATAGTGCTATTATGAATCACATAATGTAGGTTGTTCTTACCACGTGGACCTTCTTGGAATTTCCAATCACAAATATTGAGTTACTTCCAAAGGTGACTCGTTTGTGGGTTTAAGCCCATCGTCTTCAATGATTTATTTTATGTTTATCATGAACCGCCATTTATTTCAGTTCCCATTTAGACAATAATTTGGTACCGTCAATTATAAAAATATAGTCATCCAACTCATATTCTTTGTACATAGTACTTCATATTCTAAAAGTAACGAATCTAATTCAACAATAAATCACATAGGCATTGGTAAAAATAAAAATAAAAAATCATATGAGATTTGTTGGAATTTATACGTAATGATGGAGAAATCAAAACGCAGAAATCAACATAGATTTAATGTGGTTTGACAATGTATCTACATTCATAGAGAGCAAAGCAGAGATGATTACATTCCGTATTAATAATAGAGTTACATAGTTCACACAAAATTTTAGAAAAAGTCTAAACATAATCATGTACCCCACCGTGGTGGCACTACCTAGTTTGGACATGGAAAGATCATGCTGTCCGGGATGGTGGTTTCAGCCCGTGAATCGATATATCCAATCAGAGTAATAAGTTTCTGGTATACGTCAAAAACAAAATTGGTGAAATAATCATAAACTTACTCATTACATGCATTTTCATTCCGAGAGTATCAGGTTTTTCGAATTTTTTTTACAATCCCTAATCATATTATGTCGTATTATAGGTTCAGAAGTTTTTCCTTTTCTGCGTTCTGTATTTTTATGGCATTCTAAATTCTGATCAATATGAAAGCAATTAGCTAGGAATCCCAAAGGTGAAAAAAGGTTCACATTTCTTGCTATGGAAACCGTTGAGGTTGGACTTTCGATGTTTTACTAATTCCTGGGAATTGCTTATTAGTATTTTACTTTTTCCAGTGTAATTTTCTTGAACTGCATCGTGTTTTTACCCAACCACCATGGCACCATTACCCAAAGTCGGGTGCTTCACCAACCACCACCACACATAAAATTGCCACAAATGAGCGCAGTTCTTCAAAGGGGTTCTCCAATATCTTGTGATCGACTCTTTAGAATTCGTTCTTTGATATTACCCACATGATAGAAATTTTGGTAACCTAATATGGTAAATTCTGATTTTAGAACGATGATATGCACAAGTTTTTAAATGACAAAACTTAGATATTTCTGAGTTTTCATTAGCAATTTATTGCTTAATTTAGTTATTTTTATTGTGTAGGTGAAAACCCAAGTTTTAATGATGATTAGAAGGAATTTACGCGAGAAATGAGCAAAAAAAAAAAAAACCAAAGACGTAAAAATTCCAAAGATTGGTGACCATTTTTATCATCCTTTCAAACGTTAGGGGCTTGGGCTGCAATTTAGTCATTAGGGTTTTAAATTAAAAACTGCAGCCCCTGTTTTAAAAAAAGAGGGGGCTATGTCTTCCTGTTTTCTTCTTTTTCTTTTTCTTCTCTTCTTTTAATTTCTTTCTTCTTTTTTCTTTGATTTTCTTTGGTACTTTGGGGAGCAAGATTGGAGCATGGTGATGATGAAATAGTTTGGAAAAGAATATTCATTGATATTGAAGAACTCCCAATTATTTCTTTTCTTTAATCTATATTTCCTTAATGTGTTGGAAGAATTTGTTTGTTATTTTTTAGTATCTCATGGATAACTAAACATATTTGTGATTGTGGCGATTTCAACCCCGAGTTATGATTTTCAATAAATTTGCCGACCTACCACGACATGTCAGGGCGCTTGTTTAGATTGACAGATATAATTTGCCCAGCACTAGAATTTAAATATTTGTATTTTGCTTTTATTTTGATTTTTGGTTTAACTTGTGCTTTTTGTAAGGGAGATAATATTCCTTTTTTTTACTGTTTTCCTATTATTCTTTACTTTCACTGTAAGGGAAGTAGTACTTCCTCATTTATTAATTTCATTGATATCATTTGTAACCACGGTGTTCCTCCGTCACAAGTGATGACATATTAATAAAATCTCGGAGGTCTCTCATTCTCTTAAAAAAAAAAAAATTAAATGGTTGAGTTGTTTTAATGAATGTTATTTTAGGATATATAGTACGTAATAGCTATTTATTCTAAAACCTTGTAGCAATGACATTTAAATAGATTATGAGGAATTTTCAATCGATTGTATGTGGATTAACATTTATGTAAGTAAACCAAGCTTGTGGTTTACCCTTAATTCAATTCATCTATTTTGTCGTAATACTTTTGTTAAATTAAATTCAGATAGCTTGTTCTAAGTTGTTTAATAAATAAGGTTGAATAAATAGTTTATTTTATTCAACTAACATGTAAGAAGAAATTGAAATAATTGAGCTTGTAATTATTCTCGAATTGCTGTTAATCTAGATAACGAAAATTCATTGTGATAGTTGATAGGAAAATCATTATCATTGTAACGAAATACCCCTCAATCACATTTTCACATATTTAATAAAAAACTACTTTATTTATTTCAAATTTAAATCTTTTCTATTTTGAATTTATTGCTTTCCTTAGTTCAACGAACCAAACTCCCTCATTTAATCAATTTCGTATATAACTGTTAATTTTATTTTCTAGTGTACAATTGATTAAATTTAACCAATGCTCTGTGGGAAATGACACTTACTTGCCATATTACTATTTAAGACGACACATTTAAGCTAAGTAAGGAAAATTAATTGGCATGCCATTTGGAACATATCATGAGTATTGATGTTTTCAATTGAGATTTTTATAGAATTTTAAAAAGTCTTTAAAAGTTATGTTTTATTCAATTAAATTTTTTTAGAAGTCTCAAGTTTTGGGATATTCAAATTATCAATGACTACTAATTTTAAATTTTTTTTATATAAAAGTATCTAGGGTAGAGACTTTTAAGCAGGAAGTATATATATATATATATATATATATATATATATATATATATATATATATATCTCTCTCTCTCTCTCTCTCTCTCTCTCTCTCTCTCTCTCTCTCTCTCTCTCCTCAAAATTTTTAAAACCATCCAAAAAATTAAATAAGAAGTACAAAAAAATTAATATGTATTTTTTCCTTTCAATATTTCTTTTCATTTTTTTTTCCTTTTACGAACATTAGATCCATGATTTAAAAATTATTTTTTCTACTGATATTTTTTTATACTTCTCTATCTCCATTTTTCTATTAAAAAAAATTATGGCAACTAAAGATCTTAAAATTTATTTATTTTTTTCCATTTTGCATGAAAAGATCTACTTGTAATTAAATTATAAGATTTTATTTTAAAAATATTAACTTACAGCTAAATTTAAATATATTAATTTCATACTTACTATTAAAGGTATGTCATATTGATAATACTGAAAATTAATGTTTTTTTATTTCTTATTAAAGAATAATGAATAATGAAATTTATATACTTGATTATTATCTATTTAATTAAGGGAACTTAAATTTTTATTCTTTTAAAAATATTTTTTTATTACATGAGGAGAGAATTATAGGAACCACCATCTCGAATGCGAGTGCAAAGTACTCCAAATGTTGCACTTGAGCCTTTTGAATTTTATTTTAAATGAAAGTTTCTAAAAGTCTTTTGAGATCTACAAAATTCTATGAAAGTTTTAAAATAAAAGTCTAATAGAAGTTCCACCAATTCCTTATAAATCTATAAAAATCCATGAAATTCACAAAAATCATCTCTTAAAAAAAGTTTAAAAGACTTTAAAAATTCCAATTGAAGACATCTCATTAAAACCCTCATTTGTTATAAATTGGCAAATTTCCTACCACTTAACCTATATAGGGATGTTAATTTGGCTTGTCGGTTCATAATTTGGACTCAGAAAAGCTCGAGTCGACTCGGCTTGAGGCTTTGATTGAGTCTTAATTTTGGATATCAACCAGAGCTCAAATTGGCCTGTGTGGCTCCAAAATGGCCCGTGATACCGGCCATTTACGACTCATGAACATAGGCCACTTAGAGCATTACAGCAACACAACTTATTCACGGGATGCTCAAAACTCGTTAATCCTTCCTAACTGTGGAATATGCATCCTGAAACCTCAAAATCAATCATATTATATCTTGAATTATTCATTAACTTATGCAAATCTTGTGTAGAAATTATATATCATTACCTGCTCTGGCAATGGTACAAATGATTTGTTGGAGATATTACACCGATAAATGTACATATTATTTTCAAATCAATATGTATGGTTTTATGCTCATGAAATCGAAATAGAATTTGACTTACCAAAATAGAATTTGAGAAGACAATGAGTAATCATCGAAATTGAATATGTGTCAACGGATTCAATCTGTTTCATTCTTTATTTCAAACCTTGCATGAAATCAAAAGAATATTAGTTACTTTCCGAAATCAAAATACCAAATTAGAATGAAATCGGAAAAAAAAAAAGAGGAGGTGCAAGTGTTTGACACTTTGTTCTTAAGATGAATTTTGTTTTCACGTATTTTATAATCTGTTTGCATAAACAAAGTATTAATTGATAGGATTCTAAAAATCTGATTTCATAATATCGACGCCATTTTATGTTTGTTGCTCGAATGAGTTTTGTGCAAATTGAACAGATGCTTACATGAGAAACTCTTATATTATCATATGAAATTGTGTATAACTGACCGTGCCATTGGTTTAGTGAATGACGTATCTTAAATATTATATAAATTACATATGGTTGCAATTGTTGAATCTAAATACATGACTGTTGGTACGTATCATTCCATAAATTAGTTAAGGACCATGAAAGTTGGTTCATTTTGAACAAGCACACATGACAGATTTTTATATAGTGACTCTTCATTTTCTAAATGTATTTTCAAATCAATTATGGAGACAAATGGATCTATCTGGCTATGGTGACTGTTCTTTGGATAATATTTTCGGTAAAATGATAACGTATTATTGGGATAGATGCCAATAGTTGGTTAAATAAAACTATAAGTGCTTACATGATGAAATGATGAAAAAAAGGTGCATATTTAATAAATGAATTTGTTGTGAACAAATTGAATTATGGAAAAGTGCATTTTAAAGTTTTGCGACTTTAAATATGTATTTTGGTTCATTTTAAAATTTGAAAAATGTATATTTTGATATAATTGCATGTTTGGAATTCTTATGAACCAGTGTATGAAAATGTGTTTAATACAATTGAATGTACATGACTTTGAGAAGGAAGTCATATAAGTTATAACATGAATTTTGTGAAATAATCATGGTTATGATATATTTTCTTTACAAAACAAATGAAAGAATGCAATTTTTTTTTTTCCATTGAAAAATGATATTGGTTCAAGACATCACGTTCACCAATTAGCCAAGTAAGTCCGATAGTATTTCACTAAAGGAGGTTTAAGGCCAAAAGCTACATTCTCGGATGCAGTGTTTTTCCGCCCTCTCTCTTCTAGTGTCTGTATAGTTATTTGTATTAATATTTATTTATGTGGGGGATTGTTGGAAATGTGTTATTTGGTGAATGAGAAATTAAGCCGAATTTGATGAAAAGATGTGTCTTTTCATATGGATCATGACTCTTAGAGATCATGACTTTTGATATTATTTTCAATAATTGTCTCTTTATATAGAGATATAATTGTGTCTCTTTATGGAGAGATATAAATTTCAAGAGATGTGTCTCTTGGTATGACTATTCCAACTATTATATAAGAACCCATATGTTTGGATTTTATTCAATTAATTCAAACCATAAATTCATATCATTATTTTCATAGCATGTTGCATAAAATACTTTATAGAAGTAATCATTTATGCAAAAATTCATGGTCATGGTAGAGAGGGAATTTCATTCGAGTTCGTTGGTCTAAACCATTTGGAGTGCTCCTATGCCTAGAAGTGTTCGTTGTATCTTGGGAAATGATTGTCAAGAAACCGTTAGCATCGATGTGGGGCAAATTCATCTAAAGGACAAAGTGTTAAACACTTATCTCGACCGATCGCATCACTTGCATCTCCTTTTTCTTTTTCTGATTTTGTTCTAATTTAGTATTTTGATTTCGGAAAGTAACAAATATTCTTTTGATTTCATGCAAGGTTTGAAATAAAGAATGAAACAGATTGCATCCGTCGACATGTATTCAACTTCGATGATTATTGATTGTCTTCTCAAATTCTATTTTGGTAAGTCGAATTCTATTTCGATTTCATGAGCATAAAATGGTACATATTGATTTGAATATAATATACACATTTATCGGTGTAATATCTCCAACATGATTCGGCATAGCTTGCTTGATCACCTCTAAATCATCCGAAATCACCACATAACCAACCATCCGCAAGAATGCCCCAGTACGACTTAAGTCCTCTATGAGAACCTTGAAATCATAATCAAATTATACAAAAAATAAAGGTAAAATCTTATCAAAATTTACAAGACGCAGGCCTAATACGAGTGTAGTACAAACAGTTTAATAGAAGACTTAACATCTTTATACACATTAGGGATGGCATTCAAAAGGATAATTGCTTTGTATTCATCAGAAATTTTATCCCCAACATTAGTGATATCTTGAACTAACTTATTAAAAATATCAAGATTATCATCTAAGTCCTTGGACATTTCTATCTTAAAGCTAAAGAACCTTTCTAAAAGGAAGAGTTTATTAGGCAGACTCTTAGACATATAATGTTCTTCTAATTTCTCCCATAAATCCTTAGCACTATCTTGCTTTCCTATCTTTCTCAATACTTGATCATACAAATGAAGGATTATAGAAGTATATGCAAGTTCATCAGATTCATTCTTTTGATCATCAATCATGGTAGCAGGAAATTCACTAGTTATAGCCTTAGCCACTTTCTATTGAACTAAGACTCCTTTCATTTTTTGCTACCAAATGGAAAACCCCAGTTTCCATCATAAACTCCAAGTTCTAATTTTGTCATTGTCATTTGAAGTTTTTAATCAACACAAAGAATTTTTTGAGGTCACAGTTCCACAGAAAACAAATACTTCAACACCACCAATTAAAAAAATCACACAACACTCGGTGCAAGTAATAAACAGGGATGGAAGTATCATTCAGCTAGACTAAAAAAACTCAGTGAAGTTAACAATGATAACAATCAATTTTAATAAACTCGGTGAATTAACAAATGATAAGCAATGAGATTAAAAGACTGGCCAACAATATCAAAACAAAAAATTTAACAAAGAATATGCTACTATCTAACAAGCTGATCAAAGAACTGAGACACCAACAAATCACAGGGGAATTACAATATTCAAGATGTAGTAGTAACATAATCAAGAAACAATGGAAATAAGGGAGTTAGAATGGTTTCACCAAGTTAGTTGGAACAACCAGCACCAAGTATACGAAATTGGAGAATCTACAGGACTACAAATAGCAGTCCAATCCTCCAATACGGTTCAACAAGAACAAATTCGTCACAAAAAACACAAACATGGAATGTATTAGTAGCTAATTCGAAAACAATAAGGAAAAATTAGGGTTACTGTACAAAATCGAGAAAAACGACAGTTAATCAGAACCTTGATTTTTCAAGTGAACAAATCTCGATCGAAGGCTCCTCATACCCTCAACAGCGCTCTGATACCACTTGTAAGGTTTAGGATACCACATATCTCCACAATGATATTGTCCATTTTGGGTCTAAGTTTTCATGAATTTGTTTTTGAACTTTACTCCAAAAGGACTCAAAATACCCAAATCCTAAGACAATAACCCAAGAAACTACTACAGTGAACACAATCTAACAAATCGATCTCCAACTCGAAAATTCCCCTCAATCACAAAGACAATATTCACTAAGAATAATTGATTAAAAACAAATATTTTAATCCCTTCACAAAGAATTAATCAGTGAGGAAGAAATGAGCAAAATCACAAAAGGCAAGAATTCCGAGAACTATATTTACGCACAAGCAAGAGAAGAAAATGGAAGTACTCTCTTTCGCGTACAAAGCCACAGAAAGAATGAATTCTCTCCACCAAGTGGATGGTCCAGTTGGAATATAAAGACCAACCATCAACCATAAGATCAATTCCCCATCCAACGGTCCAGAGCAACTCACTTAAGTTTATTACTTGGGCTTGGGTTTTGGGCCTGAAACTAATTGTGTTATTGGGCAATAGTTTTGATTAAAACATTTTCCAGCAATATTGGGCCTAACCCATTTCATCATTGCCCATAGTTGAATATAAATGACAAAATTGGCACCAACATTCAACAAAGTGGAATTTCACCTAAATATAATTCTGAAAAAAAATATTTATGCAATATTCGACATCCATATTTATAATGAGATGTTGCTGCCATAAAAATTGAAATCCTAATACTGGAAATGTCGTAATATTTCCTATTACAACTCTAGGTGTCCATTAAAGTTTAACAACCACATTAAATGGGAAATCATTATTTGCTAGGTCTCAAATTTAAGATGCTGATGAAGTTTTAAGGCAACAGAATTTCCTAAAAATTGTCTTAAATGACTTTACCCATCTTTTTGTTGGACAAGTAATAATGTGGTTATAATATCAAAAGAATACCCTTTTGGTAGTTAGTTGTGATGTTCAAGTTCTCTCAAGTTAGCATCAATAAAAGCAAAGCATCACATATTTATATGAGAGTAAATGTAGTATCCATGAACTAATTATGGCTGCAGGGTAGATGGTGCAATTATTGAGAAAAAAAATCTCAAATTTCATTCGTTCCTTTCTTAGTAATTGATAATTATATACTTTTGAGGCTATTATGGTGCGGTCGACTATAGACAATGAACAAAACTTTCATATTTAATTGTATCAACTATCTTGCAGTTTACAATACGGTGTTTTTTTTTTTTTTTTTTTAATCATTTATCATCTTTCCTCATTCTTCCCTAGATAAAATTTCTTCACTAGTGATGTCTATCCATTTCCTCTTGAACCAATAACCATAGACTATCTAAGAATTTACTTTAGTTCACATACAAGAATTATATATATTGGATACTAGCCAACATCTATATATACATATTGTTGGAAGCAAGAAGCCTAGAACAACTCAGGAACAAAGTAAAATATTTTTTCCCCTTATTTTTTCAATTCCAATTTAGTATATATTACATTTTTTTGAATTGATGAATGAATTATAATAGAATTCTTGCAGAAATATTTCATGGAGGTGCCACCATGGTTGATTATTTTGTACACTACTACTTATTTTGGAGTCTGCTTCACTCATTCAGAGCATAAGAAGAAAGAATTGGATCACTTCTGTATTGATTGTAAAAAATCTATATGTTGTAATTGTGTTTTGACTCATGCTCGCCACAAATCTGTTAAGGTTGGCTATGTCTCTTGCTAATTAATTTACTCATGTAATTAATTTTCTCATTTGGAATTTACTTTGAAATTGATGAAATTTTTTTGCCATCTATTTAAGATTAGGAGATATATGTACTGTGAAGTTATAAGAAGGCAAGACTTGTGCAAACTCTTCGACTGTTCAAACATACAGGTAATTATGCAACTTTTACTAGTGTTTAAGAATTTAGGATTATTTATTTTTGTTATGGAATATGTGTTTTATTTGTTATATTTTTTCATAAATTCAAAATTTTGTAAATATGAAATAACACTTTAATGAACTATTTGACAACGTGGTACTCATAAAAGTCCATATACATATAGTATTAAGTTTTAACCATAAATTTTAAAAATATAAATATTGTAAGAACACTCAAGTCCAGTTGAATGATTTATAAATGAAGTCCCTTTGTCTTTTATGGTGAATATCAATTTGATCATACGTTTTACATTAACCTTCTACACAGGCACCTACCTTTTAGACATCTTGTAACATTTTTCGTATGCTTTCTACCTAAAACAATCCAGAGTACAAAAGCAACGAAGATTAGAATTGTTATATATGCATTTAGTAAAGAACATACTATACATGCGAAATGAAGAGTTCAAATTGAGTTGTTTTCCTTTTCAAAATTTGCTATTAACACTTTTAATTCTAAAAATTATGTAAACAATCTATATTATATATAAAGTCTGTTTTTATTTTAGAATGATTTCAAGATTCGAAGTGTACTTGCGGCCACTTATAAAGAACTGAGAAAAATATAAAATTAGGCAATATACAAATTAAATTTATTATTTCTTTTATAAGTAATTGACCAAGTTCTCGAGATGATACAAATAGATATTTTTATTAACCAAAAAGCTCTTATTTATATTTGTCTACAAAGGCTTACTGCGCTCTCTTACTCAGTCTTGCTCATCTTCTTTCATTGACATTGATTATAGACATATAATACAAATAAAAGTAAAGTGTTGTTCTTGAAGCAAAGGAGTCAACAACCGTCGCCACAACAAAATTCAAAAGATCACAATTGCATCATATGCAAGAGGAGTTTGCCAGATTCTTGTTTTTATTGCAGCATTGCATGCAAGGTTCGTCCTCTTCCCTCTCGTTTCTTGCGCCTCATTCATTCGTGATAGTATTATTCGTAGTAGCTGTCGTCCTACAAATATTTGTTTATTACAGGTTTCTGCCATATATGGTCATCGACTCAAAGAAGAAACTATTCTTGATTACAAGAGGAAGAGTATAGCAGAAGATGTTGGCTTAGAAAATAGTCCGACAAGAGATGGCTTAGAGAATCATAGGCGAAAAGATGGTGCAAGCTTCATACAGAGAAAAAGGCAAAGACGAAGGAAAGGAATTCCTCTAAGGGCTCCGTTCTTTTGAATGACCAAATCGCATTTAAGCATCCCATGTGGTTGCGTAGGTTCAAGTTATTGAGAGTTTTTTTTTTTTTTTTTTTTTGTTACCATGGACTCGTGAAATAATAAATGAAAGTGTTGAATATTGATGCCAATTTTGTCAATTATATTCAACTTATTTGGGCAATGATGAAATGGGCTTGGCCCAATATTGTTGGAACAGATACAATGTCATTGCCCAATAACACAATATTAGTTTCAGGCCCAAAACCCAAGCCCAAGTAATAAATCCAAGTTAGTTGCTTTGGCCCAGTTGACATATGGGCTGTTTAGTTGGTTTTCTAGTTGTGGGCTTTTATATATATATATAAAATACCCACTTCAATTTCCAATTGGCAGTTTTTTGGATTCCCATTATTCTTTCTGGCTGTGTGCGTAGAAGCAGAGAGTTCTCCTTTTTCTTTTCTTACTTTGTGCGTGAAAATAGTTTATGGAGATTCCTAACTTAGTACTTCGTGTTCTGCTCATTTCTTTACTTCCTTATAATATTGTTCTTTGTGAAATTATCTTGGTGATAGAAGGGGGTTTTCGAGTTTGGAGATCACTGTGTTCGATTGGGTCATTGTAGCTTCTTGGTTTATTATCTTAGGGTTTGGGTGTTTTGAGGCCGCTACTATATTGTACAGACGGGTACAATGATTTTTCTAAGCCCATTGTAAATTGATTCGATTACTTTGTGTAAATCTGAGTTCGTATTCTTGGTGGATATATTGATGGCTTCCGCGTGTTTTTGAGGCTCAAATACCTTACAAGTGGTATCAGAGCGCTGAAAAATTAAAGTCCTGTTTTGACAGTCGTTTTTCTCGATTTTGTGCATAAACCCCAATTTTTCTTATTGTTTCGAATTAACTACTAATAAATTCTCTGTTTGTGTTTCTTGTGAGCAATTTGTTCTTGGTGAACCGTATTGGAGGATTGGACTGCTAGTTTGGAGTTCTGCAGATTCTCCAATTTCATCTTCTTGGTGTTGGTTTTTTGAACCAGCTTGGTGAAGCTACCCTAACTTTCTTATTTTCTGTGTTTCTTGATTGTGCTATTATTACATCTTGAATATTGTGATTCCCCCCTGATTTCCCCTGTGATTTGTGTACCTGTTGGTGTTAGAGTTGAGCCTTGACCCGGGGTCTTGAACCTTACGGAATCCTGGTAAATTCTAACACCTGATTTAGTTAGAATTTTTTGATTATCATTCGGTTTATGTACAATAGCCTTATTCTTTGTGAATTCTTATGTTTATTATATGTTTTAATCTCGCTGTTAATCTGCTGCTGATTCTTTGAATTTATTAAAACTGCTCAACATCATTGATAGTTATTTTTCACTGTGTTGATAGTCTTTTTCAGTTTGATATTATTCATTTATGATGATTGCACTATGATTTGTGTGATATTAAATTGTTGATTGAAATATATGTGTTTCTATTTGTCTTTCTGTGGAACCGTGACCTCGAAAATTCTTTGTGTTGATTAAAAACTTCAAATAACAATGACAACATTTGAACTTGGAGTTTTTAATGGAAAAGGGATTTCCCCATTTGGCAGCAAAAAATGAGAGGGGTCTTAGTTCAACAGAAAGTGGCTAAGGCTATTACTGGTGAATATCCTACTACTATGATTGATGACCAAAAGAATGAATCTGATGAACTTGCATATACTTCTATTATCCTTCATTTATCTGATCAAGTGTTGAGAAAGATAGGAAAGCAAGATAGTGCTAAGGATTTGTGGGAGAAATTAGAAGAACAATATATGTTTAAGAGTCTGCCTAATAAACTCTTCCTTTTAGAGATGTTCTTTAGCTTTAAGATTGATATGTCAAAGGACTTAGATGATAATCTTGATAATTTTAATAAGTCAGTTCAAGATATCATTAATGTTGGGGATAAAGTTTCTGATGAGTACAAAGTTGTTATCCTTTTGAATGATATACCTGATGTCTATAAGGATGTTAAGTCTGCTATTAAGTATGGGAGAGATACCTTAACACCTGACATAATGATCAATTCTTTGAGAAGTAAAGAATTAGAACTTAAGGTTGATAGAACTGGGAAGGATTTTGAGAGTTTGTCTATGAGAGATAGACCTATGACTAGGCAAGTTAATGGTCAGAATTACCAACGTAACAATTATAACAATTTCAAGAAGAAGGGGAAGGGGAGATCTAGATCTAAGTCTCGAAGTGGAAGTGGAAATGGAAATAGGAAGTGTTATGGCTGTGGTAAGACACAACATTATATAAAGGACTGTTACAAGAAGAAAAATGAACAGAGAAAGATGAGAGTGGATGAGGGGAATGTTGTTGAACCCCTAGATGAGACCACTGTTGATGTATATGTGGTGACAGATCCTACTTCTGATCTGAATACTGTCAACTATGTGGATGACAGTGATCAGGATAGTGAATGGATTTTGGATTCGATGTGTACTTTCCATATGACCTCTAGAAGACCTTGGTTAGAGAACTTTAAGGATCTTTATGGTGGAGAGGTGGTTATGGGTAACAATGCAATTTGTAGCATTAAAGGAATTGGCAGTGTGACTTTGAAGTTTAACAATGGATATACCTTTACCTTAGAAAGAGTAAGGTATATCCTGATTTAAATAGAAATTTGATTTCAATGGGTAATCTAGATGACATTGACCTTTAAGGCCGGATTGGTGATAGTTTTTTGAAAATAATTAAAGGTTCCTTGGTTATCTTTAAAGGCACCAAGAGGAATGGTATATATGTCACTAGAGCCAGTGTAGTTCAAAGTCACATTGCTAAATCATCTAGTGCTGAGATTGATGCTACTCTGAAGTGGCATAATAGGTTGACTCATGTGAGTGAAAAAGGCTTGCATATTTTGAATAAGAGATGGACATTTGGTAAGGATGTGATTTCTAATGTTCCATTATGTGTGTTCAGTATGTTAGGAAAACAACATCGCGTCCGGCTCGGCCCATGCCCGGACCCGCTCGGCTCGTTGGTTTATATTTTATTTATTTATTATATAACATTATAAATTTATAAATATTAAATCACTAAACTTAAAAATATATATATACACACAAACATTATCTATTTTTTTTAAATATACATTTTTCAAAACAATTTTTTTAAAAATAATAAGAACAAAATTTTATTTTTTAAGAAATGAGAAACTAAAGAAAAAAATATATAAACACGTTTTGTAAACAATTTTTTAAATATACTTTTTCCTACTAACATTTTTATTTTTTACAATTACAAAAAAAAAAAAAATAAATAAACCATCCTCCTTTATCCGGGCTTGAGACCGGCTATTTCAATTTCGAGTATGCGGAGTTAAAAATTGAACGCGAACAACTTGTTACGTGTACAATTTTTTTAAAAAAAAATTATAAAAGTATGAAAATAAAATAATAATGAATGTGGTGAAATTAAATATCACTTACTTGGTTACATGCAATTTTAACATATTTATTTTGAATTCGATAATTAGCGTCTTTCCAGTCCTTCACGCACATTAACGCCTCCAAAATAACTTCTTTTAGTCGACTTCTGGCCTTAGAGAAAACCCGTTTCTCTGCACTAAAAGCATATTCTGAAACTACAGTGCTAACCAGAGGTGTTAGTAGATCTTTTGCCATTGCAAAAACTACTGGCCATCGGCGTTCGTTATTTCACCAGAATTCAAGGACATTTTCTGAACTTTTACTAGTTGCTTTGTTAGTAGACAAATGTTGACTAAAGTAATCAATTAATTCATATGGCAATGCATTTGGATTTTGACTATGGTTGGAAGTTTGAGTACATGCAATGGAAGTCAAACTACTACTACTAGAGGAACCACATGCATATGTAGTTGCATCAAATCTATACGAGTGCATACTTTTAAATAAATTCAAAATTTCAGCGTCGTCATCTGTTATATTAGTAGGAGGAGTGTGTGCAGGTACACGATTAATATGTGTACCCATTCGTGAAACATATAATTCATACATTTCACGGAATGTCGTTTCCAAATTTCTATAAATAATAGGTATAGTAAAAGTTAAAGCATTTGATATTTGATCAATTATAAATCTAGTACCCGATAAATTATATCGGGAGTCCATGACACACGCTAAAGGAAATAACATAGGTAATTCTTCCCAATATTTTCTAAATTTCAATTCCATATAATATATAACAGCATGAAAATCGTGATCATTTTGAAATCTAGCAAAAGCTCTGGCAGTTATATAAAGACGTTCAAGAACTATACAACTAGTGGGATAATAAACACCAGACAATATATTTTTAGACTCATAAAAAGTTGTCAAAATTTTTTTTCATTTTAAAAACTATATTCCAATCGGATTCACTCAAAATAATATCGTCTTCGTCTCTAACATGCCTATTGTTATAAAATTCAGTATTATATGCTTCAGAACCTTCAAATGATTTTAGTAATAAGTACGTGGAGTTCCATCTATGGCCTACGTTAGTAATAAATATTTTTGTATTCGTCATCTCAGATTCTACACAAAAATCTTCAAATCCTTGTTTTCTACTAGGTGTGCACGTGATATAAATAAGTGCATTCCTAATTTGGTTAATTTCATCATTAACATGTTTTAAATCGTCTTGTACTATTAAATTAAAAATATGGCATACATATCGAATATGAAATAAATAGCCACCGAAATCAGGATTAAGAACTCTATGCAATTTATCGATAACAACTTAATTTACAATAGTGTTGTCGAACGTAAAAGAACGAATTTTACTCTCACATTTATATTCTCGAATTACTAACATAATAGCATTAAATATAGTTTTAGCATTGTGCGGATATTCAATAATTTTAAAAGCAATAATTTTTTATGCATAACCCAAAGTGGGTCTATGTAGTGTGCAGTTGCAGCCATATAACCCTTTTTATTAATCCATTCCCACATATATGAATTAAAGATATCACACCCCCATATTTTTTCAAATCCGAAATCAATAGTTGCTTTACATTAAGAAAATATGTAATTGTATCAGAACGAAGAGTATTTCGAATTACCCTTTGGTACCTCGGTTGAAGATATCTTTTGACGTAGTTAATGAAATGTTGGCTGTCCGCTATTGCTAGTGGCAATTCCGCCGTGGAAACGAACTTCACCATTCCCGTTCGAGCTTCCTCCTCTAAAAACATCCATGTAGAAAGTGGTGTAGTAGTAGCACCGACTTGTGGAGTACCAAATTGTAGTTGCGTTTGACTAGCTGAAAGAAGCCCATGTTTGGCCGAACATGATTTGTAGTAACGGTTGAGGTGGGTGGTTTCAATGCCTTTTTGCCATGCCAGTCTTTGTTGGCAGTATTTACATACTGCTTTGGTTTCTCAAAGTCCATCGACCATACGACCAGTGGGAACCAATTTGAAATGATCCCAACATTTTGCTTGCTTCTTCCCCTTTCTCTTCTCGGTTGCATCAGAAATATTTAATGTCGGTTCTTCATCTTATTCCAAATCAATTGAAATACTAGCTGCAACATCAATGTCATCCAAATCAATTGGAAGACTATCACGAACGTCGAAATCTTCAATATTTTCGGGGATTGGTAATTCATTGAGACCGGAGAATTTATTCCCAAATTGATTTTGGGCAGGTGTTTGTATTTTGTTCTCCATATCGAACAAATTTTCAACAAATGATCGTGATCGTGAATCCATTTGTTATGAATAATAGAAATTGAATTTAGAAATGTAGAAGTAGAATTGAGAAGTGAATGAAGATTATGTAGTAGTTGTCGAACGTAATTGTAAAATAGTAAGAAATAATATAAAAAAAAGAGTAGAAGATGATTATAGAATGAATGAAAATGAATGAGAATGATATTGTTGATAATTGATAAATGGAATTATGGAGAATGTAAATTGTAGAGAGTATTGTATAGTAAATAATGAGAGATTGATATTGGTAGTAAAAAATGCTTGATTATGGTGGGTATTTGTTACCATTCAAGGTGGTAACAAATATTTTTTATCGCTAATTGATGTTTTTTCAGAAAAGTTTAGATTTTCCTTTTAAAACAAAAATCAAACATTTTTGAAAAGTTTAAAAATTGGAAAATTTTAATTGAAAATGAAATGGATAAAAAGATCAAAGTTTTAAAAATAGACAATGGTCTGGAATTTTGTGATTCTGAATGTGATCAGTTGTGTAGAGATGACGGGCCTCAGACATAAAACTATTCCTTATACTCCTCAGCAAAATGGAGTTGCTGAAAGAATGAATAGAACTTTATTGGATAATGTTAGATGTATGATGATTAGTTTTGGTGTTCCTAAAGTTCTTTGGGGCGAGGCTGTTATGACAACGGTTTGTATTGTGAATAGAACTCCTTCTAGTGTCTTTGATGGTAAGGCACCTGAAGAGGTATGGTCAGGGAGATTATCTGATTATACTACTTTGAGGACTTTTGGATGTGCTACATACTCTCACCAAAGTATGGGGAAGTTGGAGCCTATATCTCAGAAATGTGTTTTCATGGGGTATCCTGAGAGAGTAAAAGGATACAAACTTTGGGTGAGAGATGAGAAAGGTTTTAAGATGATAACCAATAGGAATGTGACTTTTAATGAAGTTGATATGCCTTGTTTGAGTAAGAAAGTCTCTAGTGATGTTCCCGAGAGGGATGATGATGATGGGACTAGAATGCAAGTGAGTTTGGATCATTCTCCTGGACTTGTTGAGGAGGAACAAGTTGAGAATGAGGTTGAGGGGGAGAATGATAGTGTCAATAGTTCTCATGAACCTGTTGAAGGTGGTGATCTTGACTTAGTAGGTGATGTAGTTGGTCTTCTGAGTGATTATCAACTTGCTCGTGATAGAGCTAGAAGAGAGATTAAGGAACCTATGAGGATAGGTGATTATCAATCCTTTGCCATTTTGTCTTATCAAAACTTAGTGTTTAAGGAGCCTAAAACTTATGAGGAGGCTGTGAGTTGTCGACAATCTAAAGAGTGGCTAGGTGCTATGGAAGAGGAGATGTAGTCCCTTGTGAAGAATAATACTTGGACTTTGGTTCCTAAACCCAAGGATAAGTCTTTGGTAGACTGTAAATGGGTTTATAGTATTAAGGAGGGAAGTTCTTCTAAAGAGCCTCTTAGGTTTAGGGCTAGACTTGTTGCAAAGGGGTTTACACAGAAACCTGGTATTGATTATAATGAAATATTTTCTCCTGCTGTGAAATATACTACTATAAGAGTCATGCTTGCTTTGGTTGCTCAATATGATTTGGAGCTTGAACAAATGGATGTTAAAATGCATTCTTGCATGGTGACTTGGATGAAACGATTTATATGAAACAACCTCATGGTTTTATTGATTCTAAAAGGCTAACCATGTTTGTTTGCTTAATCGATCTTTGTATGGTTTGAATCAATCACCTAGGCAATGGTATATTAGATTTGACAATTATATGTCTTCTATTGGCTTTGTACGAAGTGCCTTTGATCATTGTTTTTATTTTAAAAGAAATGATAAGAATGAGACAAGGCAAACGCAACGGTCCCTTGGTCTTTTTACAGTGATGAGAGTTTTTCCCTATCTTTGGTTGTTTTGTTTGTTGTGATGGTATTTCTTCTAAACTTCTAAATTTTCCCTGGTTGTAATTGTTCTTTCTGCTTCTGATGGTGGCTACAATTAGGTTTTAATTCAATTTTCCCTATAAATTCGGCCAACAATTAGATTTACAAAAGATTGTAAGTGTGTATGTACGTATTTGGTGGATGAGAATGGAGTGTAGGTTGGAATTAGATGTTGGGATTACAGAAACTCTCTGTTGGGATTACAGTAACTTATTTGTGTATGCTGGGATTGTGGACTGCTCAAAACTTGGTGGTTCGAAGGGTAACGACAATTTTTGTGGCCTTGATGCTTTATGGTTATTTCGGATTTTTGATGGTTTTGGACCAATTGGGTTTCTAATGGTTGTAGGTGGGAGGGATTGTTGTAGTGGATAAAAATTCCTAAAAAAAGAGATTGTCTAGCTCTGAATATCTGCTGGAGTAGTAAGAACTTCCTCTACCTGAGTTGTGATGATCCTGATACGAGATCTAATTCGTCGTTCCTCTACCAGCGAATGAAATATCTAGTGTTGCGATCTCCCTCACATACCTAATGAGAGTCGGTCTTTTACTTCCAAAAACCCTCCTCAATAGCTAAGGTCCAGTTCAAATCAGCATGTACATGATGAAGTAAGTCACGATGTTCCAGTGTAGGATCAACCTCAAAATCAATCTCTGACTGGTCAACCTTCTCCTCAGCATCTCTAACTCTCTATAACATATCACCAAATACCCATCGATTCCACCACCTTAGTCCATGTTTTAGCCTAAAGAACTTCTCCCACAGGGCAGCCATTACTATAAGATGAGTAGGAAGAGACCACTTTTGAGAAACGAAAGCTGATAAGTCATGATGTTTAGCCCAAACATTAAGGAATCTAAATGGTCTAGGACCTAAATCATCATAAAAAATCCACTCTAAAAGTAGAGGTGAGTGATCAAATGAAGTACGATTCAGATGAGTCACAGTAAGTTGTCTACAAAAGTCTACAGCTAAAGAGTTAATCAAAACTCCATCCAATCTTTTACTAACCCTGCCATTCGTCTAAGAAAATTGAGACCCAAGAAAACCAGCATCCTCTAAGCCACAGTCCAACATCATATCAAAAAAATCAATAGAACCACGATCTTGACGACTATGACCAGTACTCTTACCATCATATGTGATGACGTTAAAGTCACCCCAACGAGCTAAAGATCATACAAAGAGATGGAAATGTGGCGAAGACTCGCCCAAAAGTCCCTCCTAACATAGGTCTGACAAGCACCATAAATAGAAGTCAAGTAAATAGGGTGTACAAGTCTTTGATCCACAACTCTGACGTGTAGAAACTGGATATGATCATCAATAATAGTGTCGGTTGTACCCACATTTTAGAATGCCCAAATCTTATTTGACTCATTCGAAATCACAGTATCGAAATGGAGATAACGACGAACAAAATCAAACCTCATCTCCAAAATCATAGGCTCCAGAATAACCAAAATATAAACCTACACTAGCTACACCTCTCACATTCCAGATGATGGCACTCATCTGGATGTGCGTGAAGAGGTATCCTACGACCGACTCCTGGTCATCATCTTGGGTAGAGAGTTATCAGCAACTTTTGAATGTTTCTTCCGACTTACTAGGACAAATCTATCCTCTTTTGTCCTACCAGCCAGACCTGTCAAATCATCAGAAGAAGATCTATGAAAAAGACCCTGCTGATGAACTTCAGCCTGAAAGAACCCCCTGAATCCGTCTGTCTGATGGTGATAACTGGAACATGCTTATCAAGATAAATGTGTGTATGTATAAATATAATAAAAAGATCATATGCTCTTTTTCTTTTCCTGAATCCGTCCATTTTCACAGTGCAGGTGTGAGTATTTATAATGTGAGTATTTATAATGCGGAGTACGGGCCTTAGAATCAGACGTGAGGTGGATGGTTTTAGTTCATTTGCGCATATGACGAATGGATTCAGTTCATTTACCACGTGATGGATGGATTCAGTTCGTTCGTCACATGGCTGATGAATTCGGTTCGTCCGTCCCCGTTGTCCATCACGTGGAGATGACGTAGGAGAGGTCATGGAAACCTATAACATAAATCTTAATTGAGCAAATAAACTTTAATTTATTTTAGTTAGATAATTGAATTTCAATTTATCTTTTGATTAGATCACTAAACTTTATTTAATTTGTTAAGTTTTACAAATCCGTCTCTTTGCATCTTCCATATTATTGAAATTTACCATATTATTTGTCATTATTGTAACAATTTCTCCAAATTATTTAAAAAATAATAATTCTATGCACAAGTCAGTATTAAATTTTCTGTACACTATGACCATTGAATGCAATCTAGCTACTTAAAATCGCTCCTCATTCGTCTCAAAATCTTTGTACTTAAAACCCTAAACAAACCCCCAATGGCCCAACCCTACTTCCACGTGGTACTTTTAAAAAGGACCCAGTCAAATCCCCAAATTTTCACTTTGACTTTTTCTTTATTGCATATTTCTACATTGGCCTATTTGAGTTCAAAAGACAAAAATATCCTTAAGTGTATAAAACAATTACAAAAAATGATTTTGTTTAAAAGACAATACTACAATTTTAGTTAATAAATAAAAATCAAACACTCCCTACATAAAATTTCAAAATCAGCTCCAACACAGATAAAAACTCTCATCTTTTTTAATCTGAAAATCTCAAAAATATCGATAGCTGAAGAAAAAAATTATTTTCTGTCAATTACTTCAAATCTGTAGGTATATTTACGTATGTTTAATTTCGTCTTTGTTAAATGTGTATACATTTTTAATCGATAAATTAAGATTCGACATAAAATAACAGACAGATAATTTTTGTTAGCCGACTGTTATATATATTTTTTGTTTTTAACAAATTTCTGTTCTCACAGTGAGCCGAATTTTTGAATGAATGTTTACAAATTATATTTTATCATGCAGATATGATGATTGTACTCCCGATTTGTTATTTTAGGTTTTTTTTGGTGGAATGAGGGCGGCACCTATGAGATTTTATTAATATGTCATCACTTGTGGCGGAGGAATACCGTGGTTATAACTGAAATGATGCAAAGCAATAAATGGAGAAGTACTACCTCCCTTACAGCAAAAGTAAAGTAAAGCAGTAAAAAAGAAAGTACTACTTCTCTCACAGTAAAAGTAAAGTAAAATAATAAAAAAGAAGTACTACTTCCCTTACAAGAAGTGCAAATATGAACAAAAATAAAAGTAAAGGCGAGATACAAAAAATCAAATTCTAATGTTGGGTAAACCATATCTGTCAATCTGAACGAGTTCCATAATATGATGTAGTAAGTCAATTGGTCTACATTCCTGGTATCTACGATAATGCCAACCATCATTAACAAGTGCATCAACAACTTGGTTTTCCTCTATGAAGATGTGGGAAATCATATTTCTGTTAAATTGGATGAAAATTATTGATTTGCATGGAAATGGACAAATGACATACAAGGTGGTATTCCAATACATATAACTGAGAGTACATCGTATGAGGAACAGTACCATGATATACATAACAAGCTGAACGTCGATTGATCTCGATATGATATGGTACTGAGATTTCAATTCAAATAGCATTTGCCATTTTCTATTCCACCTATGAAGGTTACATTTGACGTTGAAGTAATACCTATTTGAGTTGAACAAAATGCAAATGACACCTATTTGCATGACTTTAGTGAGGAAGGACGACGCAGAAGGTAGAAATGAACATTTGGATAGAGCTGATGACGATGCAAATGATTTTTAAAATAGTGGAGATAGCTCGCGAGGATGATGCTAATATTCCTGAGACAGTTGTTCCTCGTCATGACATCATTGTGATGCACATAAATGAATGTAGTTCAGGACATTGAGAATGTAAATGAATTTGCAAATGAGGATTTGATTGCTTTATCCCCGTCAGAGACATGAGTGGGATGAGAGATCAGGGGCTGGAACGAGTGGATCTTCATCAAATTCTTCATGTGTAGTTTTCGATGATGAAGATCTGCATGTTGAGCAACTATTTGAAATGAAGAAAGATTTGTAGGAAGCTGTGCACCATTGGCATTGAAATTCAACTTTCAGTTTAAGGTAAAAAAATCAAACAAGTCATTGTTGACACTTATTTTCGTAGAGGACAGTTGCTATTGGTGATTGTGAGTGACTAAGATGGATACGAATGAGTCATTTGTAGTTCGCAAGTATATGCTAGAACATACTTGCTAATTAGGGATTCGTCAAAACGATTAGAGGCAAGTTCAGTCATGGTTTATTGGTCGACATATAATGCACAAGTATTAGGACCCAAGGACGATCTACAAACCTTCAGATATCATTAATGACGTACGACAAGAGTAATGAGTGGTCATGAGCTACCAAAGGCCTGAAAGGCCAAATAATGCGCGTTGGAGGATTTATTGGGCTCGGTCGAGGAAAGTTATGCTAAATTGGCAATGTACTGCCATAATTTGGGGACAACTAATCACGGTTCCACTTTTTTCATTAAGACGGAGGGCGAGAATTTCTTTACGTATTTTTTCATGGCTCTTGGACAATGCATTAGAGGATTTCCAAATGCGATGCAACCTATAATTCTAGTCAATGGTACAACTATGAAATCGAGATACAGAGGAAAGCTAATTATTGCTACATGTCAAGATCCTAATATCGAAATTTACCCATTTGCATTCGGCGAGTAGACAGCGAGAATGATCTGTCAATGCGTTGGTTCTTTTCAAAGTTTAGGGAAGTGATCGAAAAAGTCGAGGATCTTACCTTCGTAACTGATCGGGTTCAGTCTCTAATAAATGTTATCACTGAAGTTTTCCTCGAGGTACGTCATGGGTACTGCATGTACCATATATATGGTAATCTGAAGATTAGATATCGGGGCCAAGGTATCGTTACATCGTTCAGGAGAGCAGTCGAAGCTTAGAGCGTCGAGAATTGTAATAAGTTTATGGTCAAGATATGAAGTAAGTCGTTCTCGGTATGGGATTATCTTACAAAAATGGGGATCGAACATTGGGTACGGTCACATTTTTCAGGACGTCAGTATAACTTGATGAAGTCGAACAATGTGGAGTCTCTGAGTACATTGTTCAAGAAGGATCGAGAGTTGTCAATTTTCACAATGCTGGAGAACATCTGTACCAAGCTACAACAATGGTTTACGACCGACGTGCGGAATCACAGAATTGCACGAGGATGCTAGCCCCAGCTCAAGAGGATAAACTGTTCAAGGCTACAAAGGTTGCGAGAAATTTGATTGTGGAACCGCTGGACGAGTCGCGCTTCTCCATACAATGTGTACATCATGTGGCATACATGGTAGACCTGACTGACAACATATACACTTGTACTAGATTTCAACTGGAGAGTTTTCCATGGAGCATGTAGTTGTTGTAGCTATGAACAAAGGCTTTTGCAACGAGGACATTATGCTCTTCTTATTATACGGCTAATTAATGAATAACATCATATGCTGAGACTATATTTCTCATACCGAACAAAGTCGATTGGGAAGTTTCAGATCATATTTTCCCACTGAATACTTTATCACCACTAGTAGTTGAAGCGTATAGCCCGAGTATCTACGTACTTCTAGAATACCCTATGTCGAAGAGTTTCTCGATCACGTAGGTACGATAGATGTAGAGCAGTCAGTTATATTGGTCAAACTTGTTCGAGTCAAATTTCCCTAAATGACAATTAGTCGATCATGTAATGTTATTGCTGTTAAATGAACAATATTTACTTTCATTTTAACATTATTTATAATTGATTCATACGTAAATATTCATAGATTTTACACATTTTTTGCAATTTTTACAATTATTTCGTATGTAAATATTTAAATAACTATACAATGTTTACAACTGTATTACAATTATTACAAATGTGTTACAATGTTTACTTCTATTTCGCAAATAAAGAATCAATTGGATACATTTAATCAAATACAAATAAGTATACAATGTTTACATCGATTGGACAATATTCACAAATATTTATGGATCACAATTGAATTCTTCAGTCACATGCTAATTTATTCCTCCAAATCTGAATTGAAGATTGGTTGATTCCATCAACCTTATGTCCCATACTAAAAAATCCATGCAGTCACCCCTAGCATTCAAATCATAATGTGTTAGATAGAAATCACGCAGCTAAAAAACTAAAATTTCTAGTTAAAATAAATTATAAACACTTACAATACGGATTATCTCGCCGTCGTCGTGTCCCCCACGATGACTAATCTATCATGCACAGTCACGTCCGCTCATCTAGCCATCATAGGAACAATCACAACCATAGGCTCCAAGAATTGCTCGAATTGGCCTTACGTCAAACATGAATGATCAGAGTCGTATACATAGATAGTGGAGTCAGTGAATACGATCTCCACAGCAAAGCAGTTGCTATTCGCAATCACTACAATGTACATATGTGGACAAGCCTCCCATGACTTCCCTCCAACATTCGGTCACATTTTTATGACCTATTCCATCATATAATCGGGCACCGTATATGCATTACCCAAAACCTGTATCGATTCATGCTTAATGGTAACAGTGTGTACAAACTCGATGCTTAGTATGACTTGGCTAAGAACGTCAAACGATTTTGGACATTGTTGAGCAAGATTGCCTAACAAGTCCATGACCATGTCAATGTGCTGCAATGAGAAAAACCAATAAAAATATGAATGAGTTACTTGATTTCATAAACAAAAAAGTATACAAAATAAATAACAATAAGCCTAATTCACTTACATCATCAGCAAGCCAGGATCTCGACCAAATGATGTCGGAACCACTTGTACGCATCCAAGATCATGTTGAAGATATCGTGTGGTTGACTCTGAAAATAATACAGAAATAATGTTAAACCACGCATAGAAGAGTAAGCGTAGTGTACGTTAATAAAATAATACAATACGTACCCGGGCTTCATTGATTTCCATGCTGGCTCGAACACTTTCCATTTCGTGATGTCCACATCCCGAAAAAGATTGGGGTATATCCCATCAACGAATGTCTACCTTTTCGCCTCAACTGTGAAGGGAGAAACGACGTACTGTGACGGCAACCTGGCCCTCTTGCCGACCACCTGCTTTGGGCCGTCTATGACACGCTTTTTTCCCTCTGCCATATTGGGTGTACTCTTATCCTTCGCCACCCCAAGGATCGTCATCTCCTTGGAGCTCCCCACCTCCACCGCCATCAGGGTCACCCCTCGGTCCTCTCATCCGAGCCGAGAACTGTAACCCCCTCGTAGCTTCCCAACTTCTCCGCCACCTCCATCGGGGCCACTGCATCCGTCGTGGCCAGGGCTACTACTTCCATCTATCCTTCCTAGCCTCCCATTCCTGCTCCACAGAAAATAAAAATGATTCTAAATCAGCATCATTCGCACAGAACTGTTCATAACCCCTCTTTCCATCACCCCATCCCCTACCTACTATATCGTCTCGGAGGGCTGTGACCTCATCCTGAAACTCTAGCAAGTGGCAAAGTAGAACTCCAACATCATTGGATAAATCGACGACCCTTCCTATAAACTCTCATCGCATCTCGCCCATATGTTCCGTCAGGTGATCGTACTGATCGTCGATCAACTGGACAGCGCTCCTACACGAATGGAAACAATAACAATTATTATTTTTAATGAAAATCGGCTAACACATACAAAACTGTAATTAATAAATTATATTCAATTAACATACCTCATCTCGGCCCAAGATGGAATCGGACACCCAATCGTCTTCATTGTGCAGAGTGGCTAATTCACGTACATAACCACATGCCTCCTCCTCGATCGACGACATCAACTCAATTATGACTTCAAGTTGGCATATCTACATTTCGACTAGTTAATGATTATGCGATCAGATTTTGGAGCTACACATAACATAAATCGCAAATGTATTCTCACTTAAGGGTCGACGAGGAGAGCTGATAACTGTTTGCTAGTTGGACATCTCTCTGCTCGGGATGCTCGCCAATGATGCATTTGAGAGCAGTGTGTCTCTCATCGCCTCGTAAATCGGGTACCTAAGATGGGACAATCTCGTACGCCCAGATCTGTAGCACATACAATTATTATATTCATATTTATTATAAATAATATTTTTAACGTTAATTATGTCAAACATTTACCTGCACTGCATAGGCAATCTGTATGTATCGTACTTACGCATGGTCCTCTTTGGCCTCGAGTGTGATCTAGTGAAAACGTGTACCGTGTCCTCAAAACATCTCCAGCCTCACGGATATGTGTTGAAGACATCAAGTTCGTCGACAATCTCCAAATGGAAGAGGTCAATCGTAGTCTTTTTGTGGTTACATCGTTACATGCTCTCAAGGATGTAGACCACGTTGAGCTTCAGTCTGTCTAACATATGGTCATCCTCCTGATCACGTCCATCATCTATGGTAGAAGCACTGTCTCCTACCCTTAGAAATAAGCGTCATGCAGACTGCTGCCTCTCTGAGTACCAGCACGAGCTGCATTATCGTCCGTAATCTCTAGTCCAGTGATCAGGACAAACTCGAACATAGAAAAACTTGCGACTTTTCCCTTAAGGTCAAAGTGAAGGGCATTGCCGTTGACTGGACTCAGCAACCGACATGTAGGACATTGATGATCTGCCCTGAGAATTGCACAACTCTCAACTCGTACATGGGCCAAAGAAAGGACCGGCGTAGCATATCTGCATGCTGCTCATCCATCAACTCCAATATGACAGTGAAACTACCAATGCTACCTTTCCTGGTAGCCTTACCCGACATGTGTCTTAAAGTCGCGTCCAAGTGGTGATCAATGCTGCAAAAATTTAAATATTAGTACATCGAACATAAGATTAATTGAATACAACATAATATTAGAAAATTAAGTGAACCAAATTGTAACAACTATACGGAAGAAAAAAATTTAAATTAAAAAATAAACGGAAAAAGGAATTTGCTAATTTCGTTAAAAAGAATATTTCATTTTTGGTAATTATCACTTTAAATTTCTTCATTTAATTATATATATATATAAAATTTAAAAAAAGGAAAATATTAGAAGTAAGTAAATGATACAGATATTATTTAATTAAATTTGAAAAAAATTAAAGATTCGTTTACAAAGAATATTTAATTAAAAAATTAAAAGGAAAAAAAAATTCGCTAATTTGTTGAAATAGAATATTTAATTTTGGTCATTATCAATTGAAATTATTTATATGTTTCATTTTCGTAATTATCAATTCAAAATTGTTTATTTAATCACAAAAACTAACATTCTCTTTCGCCAATGACGGTGTTGTCTTTGTGGTTGTCGGCGCCGATGACTTTGTGGTCGGTTTCGGCGACTTTTTTGGTGGTGGTTTTGGGTCGCTTTTGGCCGTGAGAACCACCAGCATGGTAATGTAGCAGGGCTCGACTGTTTAATTACATTTTTTTTTTCAAGATTGAAACTTTGAAGTTGAAAGGCATAAAATAAAGGAAGAATAAAATTATGGTTTTACTGTTTTTTGCACTTTTCTTAGTAGTATCTGCTGCTTCTGCTGATGAACGTCAGTGTTTTTTCTAATTTATTTCAGTTAACTTTTTCTGTATGTTTTTTATATTCTGCATTTAATTTATTTCTATTCAGTTAACCCCTTCATATTGTTTTGGATGTAAGTGTTTTTGTTGTTGCCTTTGATTTAAGCTTTGTGTATTTGGAAAAAAAAAAAGGGGAAAAAAAAAAGAAGTGCTCTTTTGTACTAATTTATGTTTAGCTTCAGTATTACTTCGAAAAGTTCAGTTCTTGAAATATACCCACTAATATTTGGGTTGCAACAGGTTTTCAGATTGAAGTCCAAATGTATGCTAGTGAAAAACGGGTAAATAGTTGATGTAGACAAAGTTAGAATTACCGAAATAATAGTGACATTTCTTTAGTTTCAGCGCTTCTTTGTCTTCACATTTTATATTCCAAATGAGGCTTATTCTAGAGGAACTAGGATCCTTACTTTTTAGAAATTTTCTATTTTCTTGAAGTTCTTTCTATATATCTGCAGTAAATTCTTCTAGCTTTATTGATATCCTACATTCTAAAATGTGTCCCCTATACCAAGTTTAGGAAATCAGCTCATGTGGCTGTCCTTTTATGTGTACAGAAAGCATATCATGCAATAAAAATATTTTATGACCATAACAACCAATAGGATTAAACATAACTTTGCTTTGAAGGGCATTTTTGTCATTTCACTGTTTGAAATCTGACATGTTAATATTTCACAGTAGTTGCATTGTTATATTTTATGAAGAACTCTTTTGCCTTTACTGGCTTTTATGCTCATGGACTACCTCCTATCTTGTTTGGATCTAACTTTTAGAAACTTTCGAGTATGAAATTGCTTATATCTTAATAGTGATAACTGAAGTATTAGAGTAATAAAGCAATCAGCAGTTTCTTATTTTTACATTTTCATTATAAAACAATTGAAGCAATTTGTCAGTGAATTTTAATAGTTCCCTTTGACTTATTAGGAAACAGGCTTTCAACAAATATGAAATCATTGTCCGAGAAATTATTATAATATTGTAAAAGTTTCACCTTTCAATAAATTGAAAAGTTTTATAATTGAGAAGAAGCTGGTAATATTTTTGTAGTTAAAGATCCGAACGTTCCCCAATGTAAAACCAATATTCGAAGAATTTATGTAGATGTATTTTGCATTTCATGTCTTGCTATTTATTACTGCCTCTGTCCATGTTTAAGTGCTGCATTTCTTTTTCTGGGAAATCTATTAAATCAACCACTTTTTAGAAGTAGTAATTCTATATTTAAAATCCTGACCCTTCGTTGAGTGCATGATGCGAGTAACACATACTCTTTGTTACTAGTTTTAAGGGTACAATGAGAAGTCATATGAAATCTCTACCATTTCAGCTCTCACCTGAAACTAGGTTCAAGTTGAATCCAACTCATTTAAATGAGGAAAGAGAGAGGACGTTCATAATCTTCATATTCTTAATGCTTTTGACAAAGATCTAGATTTTTAGCATCAAGGGCTTGCCTCTTTATATGACTTTTAGTTGTAAAGGAAAAACAATTATACTATAAAAACATAATTTATATGATTAGTGTGTGATGGTGATCCCTTTCCTCTTAATTACCACAAAGCTTAGTGCAGCTTTTTGGCAGTCTGATAGGTGTTTCCTTCTGTACAAGAGTAAAATCCAACACTTATAATAGTAACCTTATCAGACACGTTTTTAACAACACGGGACTCCCAAGCATCCCGGGATTGCAATTAGTACATACATTTATGCAGGGGCGGACCCACATGGGGTCAGATGACCCCACAATTTTTTTTTTAATTTTTTTTTTTAAACCTGAACATTTTTGAAATCTCATTTTTGACCCCACAAAAAATTTGTCTCGGTCCGCCCCTACATTTATGAACTTTACAATGAAGATCTTAGGCCTGGGCCTATTTCAGTAGTGGTGGCAAAAAAGCTCGCCGGCTCAGGCTGGCTCGTAAAAAGCCCGAGCCGGGCCCGGCTCGGGCTCGGTTACACCGAGCCGAAGCTCGGGCTGAGGCCCATTTTGGGGGCATCGGCCTGAGCCGGCCCCGCCCGTGGCCCGGTCGAGCCGGCCCTTTTTTTTAAAGGTACCAGGCAGCTTTAAGTTTAAGCTGCCTGCAAAGGCAGCTTAAATTAAGGAGAAAAGAAAAAAAAAATTCAAAAAACACGAGCCGGCTTGGCTCGGCCCGTTTAGGCTCGGGTCTAAAGCTCGGGCCGAGCCTTATTTTTTGGGCCGGGCTTTGCTCGGCTCGGCTCGGGCCAAAAAAAGCTAGGTCCAAAAAAGCTCGAGCCGAGCCCGGGCTTTTCTTTTCCGGCTCGGCTCGTTGACATCCCTATATTTCAGAGAAGAACTGGGGGCTTTTCAATGCCAATGGTGTGCCAATTTATATCCTACGCTTGACTGGTTCTGGAACTGTGTTGGCAAATGATACTACAAATCAAACATTCTGTGTTGCAAGGGAAGGTGCTGACCACAAAATGTTACAAGCTGTGCTAGATTGGGCTTGTGGACCCGGAAAAGTGGACTGTTATCTTCTGTTACAAGGGCAACCATGCCATGAACCAGATACTGTAATGGCACATTCATCATATGCTTTCGATGCATATTATCACCGGATGGTTATGGCTGATGGAACCTGCAACTTCAATGGGGTAGCCACCACCACCACCACAGATCCAAGAATGTGGCCTATATATTTTCCTTTCTGGATCACATTTAGCAATTACTGCTTTGTGCTATTTGAAACTGTGGTGATATAATTAAATTAGTGCAAAGAGAATACATTTAAGGTGAGAACTACAGAAGGCACTAAAAAAATCATGAAACCTGGTTAAACCTGCTTTAATATCTTGTTTTAATGTGATATTATGAGTTTTGAATGTTTTCCCTACTCATTTGCTGAGCATTAAGAATCCCATCAACTGAGTTCGTGGATAAGTATAGGGAATGAAAAATTTAAAAGGAAAACATAATGAACCCCCAGTAAACTTGTTGGGATTACCAATGTTATTGTTCTGGTGCAGGTCACGTTTCTTGCATATTTCCCGGAAGGTATGAACTCAAATTGGTTATTGAGATAGCTCTGATATCTTTTCACAATGTCTGGGTTCAATTACATGGTTGAGTTCCTCTGAAAAAGTTGTCTTTTTGTTTGTTTAACTTTTTTGTAGTGGTGGAAGAAATGTAACCTTTACAAATAGCACCTCCTTGGTTCCTTCCTCAAACTCTACCGCATCTGGCTGTCATTCGCGATATTTCAGTAGCAGTGATACTTCCGTGAGCTCTTTGGTACTTGACGTTCTACTTCGGAGTGCTACATTTTTGTAATAGTATTTCTTTATCATGCATCTTTGTAAATGCATTGACAACCCTGGAACAATTGTTTTTGCTGTTGATGTACCTTATCACACCCAGTTTTGTTACTACTCCAAGGAGTGTAAGGTGTGGCGGTCATTTAAGAAAGAGCTATCTGGTAATTTGGTGTAGAATGGTTCATTAATTTGTAAAAACTACCCACTTTATTAGATTAGAAAGTAATATGATAATTCTAATTAGAAAAATCTCTCTATTTCTGTTCTGCATCTGGACTTTAGTGTCCACCACATTCATTGATTTTGTAAAGAATGAAACCCGAGTCCGTTAATCTGTTTTCCTTTTGATGCCTTGTGCTCAAATGGAATTTCTATATGCCCTGTATAATCAAATTCCAAACTAAATAAATGCACTACACGAATACTCACTGCTTAGATCCGCTTGAGGACTCCATATAACAATTTTTGTGATCATAGTATGCATAACAAAACCGAACCACCTCAATGGGGCGGGAATTTTGCATGACAAGTAGTGCAGACAAACCCAGAAGTGCATGAAAACTTGCAGGCCTGATGGGCATGCAGGTTACAGTATGGCTTGTTGCAGAAATTGCACTTTGGGAGCTGCAGCCAACACTCTAAACACAACACATCTGCACAAGCAGCCTCTGCGAGTTCTTGACCGGTAATACAAAGGCCACACTCTTCGCACCTCGGAATACAGTGGTAGCATCCCCTACATTCAATTCTCTGATGCTGCTTCTTCCGTTGACAGGAATTCCCAGGGCAGTCAAAAACCATTCGTACTTCATAACACATGGGACAAACATCTACATCTATTGAACCATCAATTTCTTCGGGTCTAAGGCTTGAGCAATTATTGTACACATGATATAATACGGTCCCTCTCTTTTGCTGTTTTTGGTTCAAATCTAGTAAATTGTGAAGCGTTTCAAGGTCATCTTTCTTCATGTTGTAGATGCCAGTGACTTTTAGGCTCTTTAGTCTGTGGTTGTCTTTTGTTAGCAACTTCACTGCTCTAATGAACCCCTCCGGGGTTATGCTTGTGCAGCCTGGAGTATAGAGCTGCAAATGAAAGATAAAAATATCAGTTAATTTTATGAGTGTATGCTTGTTTACAGAACACCACTAATCACCCAACTTAATTGCTTGAATTAACAAAAAATCGTTTTGAAAATATAAACTTCTCTTATCATTTACTGACAGATCGTGATGACAAATACTTGAGTTGACTAATCAAAATATCATGTAACATAAAACAATTGAATGAATGAATCAACACCAACCAATTCTTATCCTTCCATTCATATCTGCTCACAAAATTCGAAAAAAAAAAGGTTGAAAATAATCTTTACAATCAATACTAAAGAAGCCAAATCGAGCATGAATCATCAATCAAATTAGCCAACATATTTCGCAAGAAGAAAATCATACCTTGGAGATAAAGGGATTTTCCTCTACAACCTTTAGAAGTCCATCATCAGTGACTCTCACACAGTTCTTCAGAGCCAGAAACCTTAGCCGGCCATTCGCTTTTGACGTAACTTTCATCAGAATATCATCCGAAAGACGCTTGTTCAAAGGCAGTTCGACTATTATGTTAAGCCAGGGCAATATGTCATTGTTTATAGCATCTCTAAGTGATTTGCAGACCTGGGTCATTGAAACAAGCTCAAAAACAGGAAGAAAAGATAAGACAAAGAAAAGGGCTTCATGTGGTGGCCCCGATTCAGAACAAGTACTCATGGTTTATTGAAGTGCATATGATAGAGAGGAATATATTTATGAACGGAGATAATGAAGTAGGGCAAGTTGCGTATGGAAATTTACAACGAAATTGCGACTTGTATGTCGGTATATTCGTTTTCAAAGTGGCACCTTTATGGGGGAATGAGTTGAAATGGCCAAACCTCACAAACATTTTGTTCAAATGGCCTTTGACTAAAATGAATAAAAAAAAAGTAATTTTAATTATTTAAAACTGTTAAAAGACCTATTTACCCTCCCTTGTATAACCAAATAAAAGAAGAATTTTGAGTATCTAAAATTTTTCAAGATTCGAACCCTCAACCTCTATAAAATTAAGTTGAGTCCCACACCACTAGGACATTGAATAATATTGATTATTTTCTTGCAATAACCTATATATATATCTTGACAAATTATATTCAAATTTACAAGGTTTAAGGATTTGAACCTTTAAGAAAAAGTTTACTAAAATGTTATACACACCACTAGGACATTGAACAATGTTGTTTAATTTGTTGAATAACATATATATATCTTGAAAAATTATATTCAAATTTTTAATATCCAAATATTTGAACCTTCAACCTCTAAGAAAAAATGATGATTCACTAATAAATTGAACAATATTATTTATTTTAATGCAATAACATATATATATAACCATATAATTCTGAATATCTTGAAAAATTATAGTCAGATATTTCACTTTATTTTATATACGTATTATCAATTATGTATTGAAAGATTAATTTTAATAAGGATGAATTGAATGTTTACAAAATTTATGATTTCGAAATATATAAATAATTAGTGACAATTACCTTAAAAATCTTTAATTTTATTTCAAATAATTGTTTTTATATTTTTAAGTAATCATCCACTGGTCCAAACATTAAATTTTTTATTTTTTCCCTTTCATCCCCTACGTAAACTTTTTAAGGCGTGCAAGATATACTTTTTATATACCTTACAAAATATAATTATCGTTTTATATATCTTAAAACGATATATATGTCATTTTAATTAAAATTAAAATTGAAATGATATCAATATCGTCAAAATTGTACTGAAACGATAATGACATCGTTATGTGTCAAATTCACGAAATAACATAACATCTTTCGTATCGTAGTAGTTAATGACATCGTTTTTAATAGAAATGATATAATTATCGTTTTATATAAACTAAAATGATATATATGTCGTTTTAGTTATGATTTAAGTTGAAACGATATCAATGTCGTCAAAATTATATTGAAACGATATGGATATCGTTATGTATCAAATCCACAAAATAACATAACGACGTTCCAGTTCAAATAATAACTACAACGATATATATATATATCGTTTCTTTTCATGAAAAACGATAATTATATCGTTTTAGCTAAAAATAACGATTTGATCGTCCACAACCACACAACAAACCTTCAACATACGTACGTCGATCGAAAAAGGTCATCAAGTGGGTTGATATTTTTCGAATGACTTAGAAAGAACTAACGAAAATACTTTCTTTCTATTGGAATAGTTCGAAGGTTGTATGTAGTTACGAGAACACAAATACTATCATAGTTTCTTTTGAGTGAGATCGAAATCACTTGATGACCAATTTCGATCATCCTACATATGTCGAATGCATGTCGAGTTGTAGTGGACAATCGAATCGTCGTTTTTTTAGCAAAAACGATATAATTATCATTTTATTTAAACTAAAACGATATATGTATCGTTTTAGTTATGATTTAAACTGAAACGATATTAATGTCGTCAAAATTGTACTGAAACGATATGGACATCGTTATGAATCAAATCCACAAAATAACATAACGACATCCATATCGTTTCAGTACAAATTTGACGAGTTTGAAATCGTTCCAGTTTAAATAATAACTACAACGACATAGATATCGTTTCTTTTTATGAAAAACGATAATTATATCGTTTTGGCTAAAAATAACGATTCGATCGTCCACGACCACCCAACATACCTTCAACGTACGTACGACGATCGAAAAAGGTCATCAGGTGGGTTGATGTCACTCGAATAACTTATAAAGATCGAACGAGGATACTTTCTTTCTATTGGAATAGTTCGAAGGTTGTATATAGTCATAAGAATACAAATATCACCATAGTTTCTTTTGAGTGAGATCAAACACACTTGATGATCAATTTCAATCATCCTACGTATGTCGAACGCATGTCGGGTTGTCGTGTACATCGAATCGTCATTTTTAACCAAAACGATATAATTATCGTTTTATTTAAACTAAAACGATATATGTATCGTTTTAGTTATGATTTAAACTGAAACGATATCAATGTCGTCAACATTGTACTGAAATGATATGGACATCGTTATGTATCAAATCCACAAAATAATATAACAACGTCCATATCATTTCAGTACAAATTTGACGAGTTAGAAATCGTTCCAGTTCAAATAATAACTACAATGACATAGATATCGTTTCTTTTCATGAAAAACGATAATTATATCGTTTTGGCTAAAAATAACGATTCGATCGTCCACGACCACCCAACATACCTTCAACATACGTACGACGATCGAAAAATGTCATCAGGTGGTTTGATGTCACTCGAATGACTTAGAAAGATCGAACGATGATACTTTCTTTCTATTAGAATAGTTCGAAAGTTGTATATAGTCATAAGAATACAAATATCGTCATAGTTTCTTTTGAGTGAGATCAAACACACTTGATGATTAATTTCGATCATCCTACGTATGTCGAACGCATGTCGGGTTGTCGTGTACATCGAATCATCATTTTTAGCCAAAACGATATAATTATCGTTTTATTTAAACTAAAACGATATATGTATCGTTTTAGTTATGATTTAAACTGAAACGATATCAATGTCGTCAACATTGTACTGAAACGATATGGACATTGTTATGTATCAAATCCACAAAATAATATAACGACGTCCATATCGTTTCAGTACAAATTTGACGAGTTTGAAATCGTTCCAGTTCAAATAATAACTACAACGACATAGATATCGTTTCTTTTCATGAAAAACGATAATTATATCGTTTTGGCTAAAAATAACGATTCGATCGTCAACAACCACCCAACATACCTTCAACATACGTACGACGATCGAAAAAGGTCATCAAGTGGGTTGATGTCACTCGAATGACTTAGAAAGATCGAACGAGGATACTTTCTTTCTATTGAAATAGTTCGAAGGTTGTATATAGTCATAAGAATACAAATATCACCATAGTTTCTTTTGAGTGAGATCAAACACACTTGATGATCAATTTCAATCATCCTACGTATGTCGAACGCATGTCGGGTTGTCATGTACATCGAATCGTCGTTTTTAGCCAAAACAATATAATTATCGTTGTATATAAAATAAAATGATATATGTATCGTTTTAGTTATGATTTAAACTGAAACGATATCAATGTCGTCAAAATTGTATTGAAACAATATGGATATCGTTATGTATCAAATCCATAAAATAACATAACGACGTCAATATCGTTTCAGTACAAATTTGACGAGTTTGAAATCGTTCCAGTTCAAATAATAACTATAACAATATCGATATCGTTTCTTTTCATGAAAAACGACAATTATATCGTTTTGCCCAGAAAAAACGATTCGATCGTCTACAACCACACATCATGCCTTCAACATACATAGGAAGATCGAAAAATGTCATCAAGTGGGTTGATTAGCACTCACATGGCTCAGAAAGAGCGAACGGAGATACTTTCTTTCTATCAACATAATTCGAAGGTGATAGAGAATTATAGAAACACAAATGTTCCCCTAATTTCTTGAAGTGAGATTAAACTCACTCGATGACCTATTTTTGTTGTCTTACATACGAAGAATGTATGTTAAGTGGTTATGGATGATCGAATTGTCCCTTTTTAGGTATAACGATATAATTCTCGTTTTCTGTAAATAGAAACAATACCGATGTCGTTCTAGTTATTATTTGAATTGCAACGATTTCAAACTCGTCAAACTTGTACTGAAACGATATGAATATCGTTACTTTATTTCATAGGTTTGAAATTATAACGACATCATCGTTGTTTCATATAAGAAGAAATGACATATATGTCGTTCTAGTTACGATTTTGACTGAAACGAGTTCCAACTCGCCAATTTGTACTAAAACGATATGAATGTCGTTACTTTGTTTTGTGGGTTTGACACTACAACGACATATTTGTCGTTTTATATGGGAAGAAATGACATTTATATGTCGTTCTAGTTACGATGTTGACTGAAATGAGTTCCAACTCGACAAATTTATATTGAAACGATATGAACGTCGTTACTTTGTTACGAGAACGATTTCATGAAAACGATATTGAAGTCGTTTTTTATTACAGGAACGATGTCCATATCGTTACAAAAATTAGCGTGTATTTTATACTGAAACGATATCCAAGTCGTGTTTTGTTTGTTATGAGAACGATTTCTATATAGTTACGAAGATCAGTGAAGCAGTGTGTATTTCGTACGGAAACGATATTGAAGTCGTTTTTTATTACATGAACGATGTCCATATCGTTACGAAAATCAACATGTATTTCATATTGAAACGATATTCAGGTCGTTTTTTTTGTTACGGGAACGATATCAATATCGTTACGAATATCAGTGCAGTGTCTTTTTAAATACAAGGATATTTTAGTAATTTACAAATTGTATTTTCCTTTTATTTGTATCTTGAGGCCATCTAACTAAAAAACTTAGTTGGTGGGCTTTTTAAACTAAAACTTAGTTTGACTAGGCCCATTAAATGAACTCCCCCACCTTTATCCCATTCTTGGTTGACCTATTTATAATATATAAAATATATTATATAACTTTCCAATAATTTCTTTGAATTCGAATCAAAATCTAATTCATTGACAGCCCTACTTGTAGAGCCTCAAAGAGAGACCGATCGTTTGATTTCCTGCAATTGAATGAGATCGTTATCATGTAATATAGTTGTGAATAAAGCGTCGAACCCACGAGAACTACGTATTTGATCGAGTTAAAATTAATTGTAATTTTAATCGAATAACAAACAACTTTTGAAAATTAAACAAGTAAATTTCAAGCCAACTTTAGGGGAAAACACGACTTTGATTAATTGAAAATCCAAGATTACTAGTGATATAGTTGCTCATTTATGTGTTTATAAGAGATATTTGAAATAGGGTAATTAGCGCAAAACGTCCCTACCTTTACATGGTTTTGTGCAAAACGTCCGTTGGGTCAAACTGACGGAAACCGTCAATTCGGACTTGAGCTGTGAAGTTTTTAAAGATTCGGTACTTACGGTGGCACAAATGAAAGGTTTTGAACCAAGTCTGCTACTACGTGAAAGATTTGATATCGTAGTTGCAATTTTTTCCAAAAAATAATAAATAGGTTTGATATGGCTTGAAGATGTCAATTTTGCCCTTAAGTCAACCTCAAGCAAACCTCCATCATGTCACCCCCACGTTGTCGACTAAGTTCTTTTGATAGTCTCTTAAATATTTTTAGGGGTGGTAGAGAAATACGTGTACTTAATGAAAATGACTCGTGTTCTTTTTTTTTGGCATCTTTTTTTTTTATTTTTTAATAAAGTTTTTTTTTAAAAATTGATATTTTTCCTAGGCCATGTTAAGCTGCAAGTTTTGGAAAACTATTATCGAGGGCAATAACGCTCATTCATTACAGGTTGAGGATGTAAGCACCAAAAAAAAGATGGATTAGTATTGCAGAAGAGGTAATATTGAGGACAAGCTGAAATTTACCCTTGGGGGTTTTTTTTTTTGGTTTGTTTTTGTTGCATTTGTAAGATTTTTTCCTTCATTGGTTTTTATTGAAATTCAATTCCACACCCCACATCATATACAAATTGTTAAAAATTAACCCCTCTAAACAATTTTAACTGACCCCTAATTCATGGATATATCTAATTTGGCCCCACTAACTTTTCCAGCATTTTGTGTAAAATTGGAGCATAGATCCTCAACTGATACGCTGGGTAGCTCCGAGGTCCAAACTTTTAGAAAGGGTAAATTCCTCCAGGGATCCCCAATATTTCGCAATTACGACAGATATGCCCTAAACCTTCCATTTTTGGCGTCCATCTCTCTAATATTTTAACACTAGGTGAGTGGTATTTGCACCTGACGAAAAATGTTTATTTAGATATAATGTCCACGTGACACGCACAATCATGAGTGTTTAACTAAAAAAGGAAAAAAAAAATTGTCCCAAAAAGAGATATCTTTTACCAGATACGATTATTTTACTAGCATTTAATGTTGCTGTTTTTAACAACTTTACACTTTCAATCAAATATTTTTTTTTTTTTTTTTTTTTTTTTTATTGTCTAAATAGACGTTTTATGTTAGATGGGATACCGGTTGCACAGTGTTAAAAGTTTGGCGCATGGGGTGTCCCGAATGAAGAGTTGAAGACATGACTCCTACACTTGTAAAAATATTGGCGACCCTCATAGTAATCTACACTTTAAGAAAGATTCGACCTTTTTATTTTGTATTCCCCTCTCCATCCTATAGAACAAATTAATTTGTATACCTTCATAATAATGTGCCTAGTTCAACTAATATATCGTGTAACTCAAATTAATTTGCATTGAGGATCAATCTCAAAGCCCTATTATAAATTGCGACGTAGATCTAAGAAGAAATGTGTATAAACGAACATGGAAGATGGAGTACGAATAATTATATATATATATTTATATATCAGTGCATTATTAAAAAAGTGTAGTAGATCATGAGTTTATTTTTTAACCTTTTATGTACGTGTTTGGTACAACATATTGGAATAGAAGATATAGGATTATTGAAGATAAGATTAGGGAATGTAAGATTAAGATGAATATGAGTGTAGTTATAGTACAATATTTGGTGCTACACGTACACGTACAATAACGGTAAATTTTTTTTTTCTCAAAAAAAAGAAAGAAAATTTCAAAACACAAAACACTACATTTAGGGATGCATTTATAGTTCGGAAAAAGCTATATGTACTCCCACACCTTCCCGAAATCTTTACTTCCTGCTGACATGGACTTGGTTTAGTAAAAAATGACGGCAATCTTTTTGAATGAACCCCCAATTTTGCAAATGAATAAACCCCCAAAATCACCCTCCCCTTGCACTCCTCTTTCTGTCACGATCCTGTGAAATCAAATTGTGAAATCGTGGGTCGAGTTCAACCTGTGAAATCAAACCGGCACATTTTTTGTGAAATCCTCTCTCTCTCTCTCTCTCTCCTCTCCTCTCCGCGATTTTTTTCGCGGGTTGCCTGAGATCTTGTTGTTACTATGAAATCGCCGGCACTTTTTCTGTGAAATCAACCACTCGCCGCCACGGCAACCGTAAGTACTGAAGTTACAGAGACATCGAGTTTTTCGCTAAGTTCTTCCCTTGCCCTGCCCTGTCACCTTTTGTGAAATTGAGACACCCAGCCCACCCACCATTTCGCACCCATGATAAAACTGTGAAATCCATTTTCGAACGAAGTGGGTTTGGACAAATGTGTGAAAATGGATAAAACACTGGCACCTCCGAAAGAACATATCAAATTGATGCTTCACTCGAAAATTAAAACTGAACAAATTGTGCCTGTTTATAATCAATCACATCTAACCACGTAAATATTTCATTTTTTACATAGTAAAATGAGGTGGTGGTGATAGTGTGACAATGGGGTTTTTATTTTTTGAAATATTCAATTTCACATAGAATTAAGAGATGGTTACCTGGTTTCCCCAATAAAACCTCAAGTCTTTCTTCGGAGTGATTTCAGTGTAGGGAGTGGTAGGGAAATGATGTATGTTATGCAGTTTGTGATTATCTGTTAGTTAAGCAGTATGGGTTCGCCGACGTGTGGTTGCCGTCGTCCAAGTTGCCGGCGACGTGCTGCTCCATTTTCACCGGGAGCTTTTTCAGAGCGGAGGAGGAGGAGGCGAAAGGAAATGACGGGAGTTTCCTCAGAAAATGACCACCTTTTATTTTAATTTTAAATTTTATTTGTATTTGCTGTGATTTTCAAAGATAAGCCACATTAGCAGGAAGTAATCTATGTAGTAGTTCATGGAGTACGTCTAGCACTACCCCTTTATAGTTCATATACTATATTTTTTGTAACTTACATTTTGCAAAAATTGGTTTTAGAGTTTTAATAAAAACTAATTTAAACTACACATTTTTTTTTTTTTAAAAAATTAAAAATACTTTATGTTATATAATGTAATATATAGGGTGTAATTTATTATTTCAAATAAAAAAAAAAAAAAAAAAAATTAATAATTAATGATAAATTTGTAAACGGTTATATTTTTTCCAGCAACATTTATTTATTTATTTTTGTTGCACAATAACTAAACCACAACATGTACATGTAAAATGCAAATTGGGTTTAAAAATGAAAATCATAAATACACCCTAAATGCAGGGTGTTTTTTGACAGTTTTCCAAACACACAACACACGATGTTTTTGTCTAACTTAAAAAACTATAATTTATTTTTTTCGACAAATTTATAACATAATTTTCTCTTAAACTTTTAAGTAAATTTTACCTCAAAAGAAGTAACTTACTAATTTTAACTTAGATTCAACCACACACAAAAAAAAAATATTTTCGAATTTTTTTTTTTTTTATTTAAATGTTTTAGTTGTAAATTTTTTGTACAAATATGTGTATATATTATTTTTTTTCTTATAGATTTTTTTTTTTTTTTTTTTTTTTTTTGAGATTTTTTTTCTCATGTTAGGGACACTTTCAAGTGTACAAAATATAGTTGCAAGAAACGAGTACAAAGAAGAAGGTTGTGGATCGGAATATATGAATAATCTAGAGTAAAAAGATGTGGAGGTTGTGATTTCTACTACTGTACAAAATATTATGTATTTCCTACAACATTTTTATGAATCTTAATTTGGACTCTTTTATGAAATGTTATGCGCCTTTTTTTTTTTTTTTTTGAAATGCCAAATTTGTGTTGCAAAAATACTACTCTTACCGTGATTAGGAAGGCTGTAAAATTTACATCGCCTCTAATCACTGTAAGAGTAGTATTTTTGCAACAAAATTTGGCATTTCAAAAAAAAAAAAAAAAAAGGCGCATAACATTTCATAAAAGATTATTTTAAAAAAAAATTTCATAAAATGTGTGGAAATACATAATATTTTGTCCAGTAGAAATCACAACCTCACATCTTTGTACTCTAGATTATTCATATATTCCGATCCACAACCTTCTTCTTTGTACTCACTTTCAGACTCGGAAGAAGTGGCATTGATTGATGACAACAGTACAAGGTTGCAAAATAAATTGCCACCAAAACTTAAGGACCCAGGGAGTTTCACTTTACCCATTTCACTAGGCAAAGAATTTCATTTAATCTTTATTTGATACAGGTGCAAGTGTAAATTTAATATCTTTGTCTACTTTTAGGAAACTAAGAGTTGGAGACGTCAAAGGATCGAATGTGATGTTGTAACTGGCAGATAGGAGCATCGGATACCCATATGGCAAAAGTTAAGATGTACTCATCAAGATTGGGAAGCCGATATTTCCGGTGGACTTCCTTGTTATGGACCTCGAAGACGACCATGATATGTCAATTATCTTAGGTCGACCCTTTTTAGTAACAAGTCGAACTTTGATTGACATGGAGAAGGGTGAGCTGGTTGTGAGGATGGAGGATGCACGTGAGATCTTTAAATTATATAATCAATCCAAACAACAATTAGTCCTAGAGGAAGCCAAATTTATTGATGTGTTCACTTACAATTAGTAGAGTCCACCTGAACTAGAGACGTTGATGATAGTAATAAAAAACATTCAACCTTATATTATATATTGGGAAAAGAGTAAAAAATGAACAAGTTTGGGGGTGCGAATCATATGAGAGCTGAAAGGATATCTTTGACCACAGAGGGTCGAGAATTGAAGTAACTTGTAAATTCATGATTGTCTGCTTAATTCTTCATGCACACATCAGTTTTGCATTGGAAGAGTGGATACTGGTTTGGAATTGTGACCTTAAAATAGTTTGTAGATTTAGTACTGTAATTTCAAATACTAAGATAAAAAGTTAGATTGTCTAACCAAATATTTTTGCATGTTTGTGTATTTGCTGTTATTTAAATTATAATTTTGTTTGAAGACAAACAAATGTTTAAGTTTGGGGGTAATTGATAAGTGTATTTTATACACTTATTCAAGGTCCTAGAATATCGATATTTGATAGTTCTTTTGACAAAATATATCATAATTTTTTGTATTTTATGTTATATATGTACAATATAATGGTTGAACGAAGAATCAAAAGAAAGAAACGAAAATTGGTGAAAATATTTTATGTTATATCATTTCACTTAATTTCTTATAATTTCAACATGTTGGGCTAGTTTTATACATTGTTAGAGTAAGATGAACCATTGTTATGATATTTTTAGTTTTTAATGAATTATTTTGACTTTAACTTAATTTGATTTGTGGATATTTATTATTTTTTTTCTTTTTTTTTTCAATTGCTTAATCACCAATTGAATTGTTCGTGAATTTTATTGTTATCAAGAGAGATTATAAGATTTAAGCATAATATAATAAATATTGTAAGGCTCGATAGATGATAAAGATATACCCCTATGCTTTATATGGTTTCAATAGGTGTTCTAGTACTTGTTAATGTATTTATCATATTAGCATCTTTCATCGAGAGATAGAAGGGTCACATGATGGGAATAGATTTGATCGCTATCGAGAGAGTCTTTCAATTAAATGAAGAACATTGACCAATATGAATGATTCAAATTGTCACTTTAATTGTTACACTAAAAAATGAATAATAAGGGGGATTCAACATCTTATCAATACATCTCACATATTTGAAAAATACATTTACTTGATTTCATCAATTTAATTGATAATTTAGGAATTAGTATTGTTGACATGCCGAGCTCCGAGGTCGCTCTGGTTGGATTAATACACGTGATGATCACGTGACAATGTGAGCTAGGTGGTGTGAGGTCAGTTCGGATGGTTAGCGTACTCGAGAAGATTGTGTAGTCTTTCGAGGGAAAAATGGATCCTAATTATTGAAGATCACTAATAGAATCAACAAACCGACCAATCAGAAAAATTCATAGGGAATAATCTTACATTAGTGCTCACATAAGCCTCTAATCAAATAATTAGACTCTTTTCCTTAGAGTGCTTCATTAATTACTAGAGTCCACTTGTAAGATTTACTCATAATAAACTGTCAGACCGAACTCGGTAGCCAACTGAATTACTATAGCAAATGTACTTCTTCAGTTCGGGTTTGTATGTGACAAGACGGAAAATTAATGAGTCATGTATATTTTCTCCTATAAAAAGAGGAAATGACCATAGAAAAGGGGATAAGAAAAAACACGGCTTCACACATTACAAATCTCTTTATATTATCCATATTTCAAAGGGTAATTAGCGCAAAACGTCCTTACCTTTACACGGTTTTGTGCAAAATGTCCCTACCTTTCATTTCTTGGTGCATAACGTCCTTACATTTCCAATTTTTGGCGCAAAACATTCTTTTTGACAATTTTACCCTTCTATTGAAATAAAACAAAAACAAAAGAAAAGAAAAATAAAGAATAATTTTCAATCTTACTCCTAAACTTCTAAAAAATGCAAATTAATTGAAAACTTATAAAAATATTAAAAAGAACAAAAAAATCTCTTTTACCCCCTTTTAGCCGAATACATGAGCTCATTTTTCCGGCGACTCCCGGCCGTCCAAACCGTCAGATATTGGTTTCAACATGTCCTCCTCATTACACTCTACAACTACATACTAAGAAATCCTTATAACTCGTTGTAATTTGGCCGAAAATCAAATTAAAAAATCGCAGCCTGAAAATCGGTTAAACGCCCACAACTCGCCATCCGGCCACCCAACTGGCGGGAATCCACCATTAGTCGACTCCCCTCATAAAGTCGAAACTAGTTATGTAAACAATTTCCTCCAACAAGTAACCAACAACCACCAATTTCAAATAAAAACAGTCCAATCGTTACGCTCACGAGTTCACACCAGTGAACATTTCAGACCCAAATTGAAGATGATTGGAGCCAAATTGAAGAGGACTCATGGCTGAGCTAGGTGCGCAGGTGATGGATCACCCAACCCAGGTGGTCCGCCACCATAGGTCATCATCGTGGCTTTAGAATTGGAGGAAAACTAGTGGTCGTGATAGTCGCGATGGACAGCTTTCAATTTGAAATTCAGATCTTATCCTTGCTGTTTGGGCTAAATTGTTTGCACGGTCGAGGCCGTCTTGAGTAGGGAAGTTGACTGGTGGTATGTTTCGGCCAGAAAGGTGGCCGGACAGCGTGATTCCAACGTTTGACCGCATTTCATGCGATGAAATTTGCAGCTCGATTCCAGTCAAATATGTCTGAGTAGGAGCTGGTGGTTGTGTGGGTTGTGAAGAGGGCAATGAGGGCTTCAAGGTGGTATGTTGATCCGGCGGCCAAGGTGATCGGAGTTTTGGGTTTTGCCTTCAAATGTGGCGGCTTAAAGGTTGATGATTTTTTCATATTTGTGACTAATTTGCACATTTCTAGAAGTTTGAACCCATACTTGCAATTTATTCTTTATTTTTCCTTTCTTTTGTGTTTGTTTTATTTCAATAGAAGGGTAAAATGGTCAAAAGGACGTTTCACACCAAAAATTGGAAAGGTAAGGACGTTCTGCACCAAGAAACGAAAGGTATGGACGTTTTGCACAAAACCATGTAAAGGTAGGGACGTTTTGCGCTAATTACCCTATTTCAAATATCTCTTATAAACACATAAATGAGCAACTATATCACTAGTAATCTTGGATTTTCAATTAATCAAAGTCGTGTTTTCCCCTAAAGTTGGCTTGAAATTTACTTGTTTAATTTTCAAAAGTTGTTTGTTATTCGATTAAAATTACAATTAATTTTAACTCGATCAAATACGTAGTTCTCGTGGGTTCGACGCTTTATTCACAACTATATTACATGATAACGATCTCATTCAATTGCAGGAAATCAAACGATCGGTCTCTCTTTGAGGCTCTACAAGTAGGGCTGTCAATGAATTAGATTTTGATTCGAATTCAAAGAAATTATTGGAAAGTTATATAATATATTTTATATATTATAAATAGGTCAACCAAGAATGGGATAAAGGTGGGGGAGTTCATTTAATGGGCCTAGTCAAACTAAGTTTTAGTTTAAAAAGCCCACCAACTAAGTTTTTTAGTTAGATGGCCTCAAGATACAAATAAAAGGAAAATACAATTTGTAAATTACTAAAATATCCTTGTATTTAAAAAGACACTGCACTGATATTCGTAACGATATTGATATCGTTCCCGTAACAAAAAAACGACCTGAATATCGTTTCAGTATGAAATACATGTTAATTTTCGTAACGATATGGACATCGTTCCTGTAATAAAAAACGACTTCAATATCGTTTCCGTACGAAATACACACTGCTTCACTGATCTTCGTAATGATATAGAAATCGTTCTCATAACAAACAAAAAACGACTTGGATAGTATAAAATACACGCTAATTTTCGTAACGATTTGGACATCGTTCCTGTAATAAAAAACGACTTCAATATCGTTTTCATGAAATTGTTCTCATGAAATCGTTCTCATATCGTTCCAGTATAAATTTATCGAGTTGGAACTCATTTCAGTCAACATCGTAACTAGAACGACATATAAATGTCATTTCTTCCCATATAAAACGACAAATATGTTGTTGTAGTGTCAAACCCACAAAACAAAGTAACGACATTCATATCGTTTTAGTACAAATTGGCGAGTTGGAACTCGTTTCAGTCAAAATCGTAACTAGAACGACATATATGTCATTTCTTCTTATATGAAACAACGATGATGTCGTTATAGTTTCAAACCCATGAAATAAAGTAACGATATTCATATCGTTTCAGTACAAATTTGACGAGTTTGAAATCGTTGCAATTCAAATAATAACTAGAACGACATCGGTATTGTTTCTATTTACAGAAAACGAGAATTATATCGTTATACCTAAAAAAGGACAATTCGATCATCCATAACCACTTAACATACATTCTTCGTATGTAAGACAACAAAAATAGGTCACCGAGTGAGTTTAATCTCACTTCAAGAAATTAGGGGAACATTTGTGTTTCTATAATTCTCTATCACCTTCGAATTATGTTGATAGAAAGAAAGTATCTCCGTTCGCTCTTTCTGAGCCATGTGAGTGCTAATCAACCCACTTGATGACATTTTTCGATCTTCCTATGTATGTTGAAGGCATGATGTGTGGTTGTAGACGATCGAATCGTTTTTTCTGGCCAAAACGATATAATTGTCGTTTTTCATGAAAATAAACGATATCGATATTGTTATAGTTATTATTTGAACTGGAACGATTTCAAACTCGTCAAATTTGTACTGAAACGATATTGACGTCGTTATGTTATTTTATGGATTTGATACATAACGATATCCATATCGTTTCAATACAATTTTGACGACATTGATATCGTTTCAGTTTAAATCATAACTAAAACGATACATATATCATTTTAGTTTATATACAACGATAATTATATCGTTTTGGCTAAAAACGACGATTCGATGTACATGACAACCCGACATGCGTTCGACATACGTAGGATGATTGAAATTGATCATCAAGTGTGTTTGATCTCACTCAAAAGAAACTATGGTGATATTTGTATTCTTATGACTATATACAACCTTCGAACTATTCCAATAGAAAGAAAGTATCCTCGTTCGATCTTTCTAAGTCATTCGAGTGACATCAACCCACTTGATGACCTTTTTCGATCGTCGTACGTATGTTGAAGGTATGTTGGGTGGTTGTGGACGATCGAATCGTTATTTTTAGCCAAAACGATATAATTATCGTTTTTCATGAAAAGAAACGATATCTATGTCGTTGTAGTTATTATTTGAACTGGAACGATTTCTAACTCGTCAAATTTGTACTGAAACGATATGGACGTCGTTATATTATTTTGTGGATTTGATACATAACAATGTCCATGTCGTTTCAGTACAATGTTGACGACATTGATATCGTTTCAGTTTAAATCATAACTAAAACGATACATATATCGTTTTAGTTTAAATAAAACGATAATTATATCGTTTTGGCTAAAAATGATGATTCGATGTACACGACAACCCGACATGCGTTCGACATACGTAGGATGATCGAAATTAATCATCAAGTGTGTTTGATCTCACTCAAAAGAAACTATGGCGATATTTGTATTCTTATGACTATATACAACTTTCGAACTATTCTAATAGAAAGAAAGTATCCTCGTTCGATCTTTCTAAGTCATTCGAGTGACATCAACCCACCTGATGACATTTTTCGATCGTCGTACGTATGTTGAAGGTATGTTGGGTGGTCGTGGACGATCGAATCGTTATTTTTAGCCAAAACGATATAATTATCGTTTTTCATGAAAAGAAACGATATCTATGTCATTGTAGTTATTATTTGAACTGGAACGATTTCTAACTCGTCAAATTTGTACTGAAACGATATGGACGTTGTTATATTATTTTGTGGATTTGATACATAACGATGTCCATATCATTTCAGTACAATGTTGACGACATTGATATCGTTTCAGTTTAAATCATAACTAAAACGATACATATATCGTTTTAGTTTAAATAAAACGATAATTATATCGTTTTGGTTAAAAATGACGATTCGATGTACACGACAACCCGACATGCGTTCGACATACGTAGGATGATTGAAATTGATCATCAAGTGTGTTTGATCTCACTCAAAAGAAACTATGGCGATATTTGTATTCTTATGACTATATACAACCTTCGAACTATTCCAATAGAAAGAAAGTATCCTCGTTCGATCTTTCTAAGTCATTCGAGTGACATCAACCCACTTGATGACCTTTTTCGATCGTCGTACGTATGTTGAAGATATGTTGGGTGGTTGTTGACGATCGAATCGTTATTTTTAGCCAAAACGATATAATTATCGTTTTTCATAAAAAGAAACGATATCTATATCGTTGTAGTTATTATTTAAACTGGAACGATTTCAAACTCGTCAAATTTGTACTGAAACGATATGGACGTCGTTATGTTATTTTGTGGATTTGATACATAACGATGTCCATATCGTTTCAGTACAATTTTGACGACATTAATATCGTTTCAGTACAATTTTGACGACATTAATATCGTTTCAGTTTAAATCATAACTAAAACGATACATATATCGTTTTAGTTTAAATAAAATGATAATTATATCGTTTTTGCTAAAAAAACGACGATTCGATTGTCCACGACAACTCGACATGCATTCGACATATGTAGGATGATCGAAATTGGTCATCAAGTGATTTCGATCTCACTCAAAAGAAACTATGATAGTATTTGTGTTCTCGTGACTACATACAACCTTCGAACTATTCCAATAGAAAGAAAGTATTTTCGTTAGTTCTTTCTAAATCATTCGAAAAATATCAACCCACTTGATGACCTTTTTCGATCGACGTACGTATGTTGAAAGTTTGTTGTGTGGTTGTGGACGATCAAATCGTTATTTTTAGCTAAAACGATATAATTATCGTTTTTCATGAAAAGAAACGATATATATATCGTTGTAGTTATTATTTGAACTGGAACGTCGTTATGTTATTTTGTGGATTTGATACATAACGATATTCATATCGTTTCAATATAATTTTGACGACATTGATATCGTTTCAACTTAAATCATAACTAAAACGATATATATATATCATTTTAGTTTATATAAAACGATAATTATATCATTTCTGTTAAAAACGATGTCATTTTCATTTCTATTAAAAACGATGTCGTTAACTACTACGATACGAAAGTTGTTACGTTATTTCGTGAATTTGACACATAACGATGTCATTATCGTTTCAGTAAAATTTTGACGATATTGATATCATTTCAATTTTAATTTTAATTAAAATGACATATATATCGTTTTAAGATATATAAAACGATAATTATATTTTGTAAGGTATATAAAAAGTATATCTTGCACGCCTTAAAAAGTTTACGTAGGGGATGAAAGGGAAAAAATAAAAAATTTAATGTTTGGACCAGTTGATGATTACTTAAAAATATAAAAACAATTATTTGAAATAAAATTAAAGATTTTTAAGTTAATTGTCACTAATTATTTATATATTTCGAAATCATAAATTTTGTAAACATTCAATTCATCCTTATTAAAATTAATCTTTCAATACATAATTGATAATACGTATATAAAATAAAGTGAAATATCTGACTATAATTTTTCAAGATATGCAGAATTATATGGTTATATATATATGTTATTGCATTAAAATAAATAATATTGTTCAATTTATTAGTGAATCATCATTTTTTCTTAGAGGTTGAAGGTTCAAATATTTGGATATTAAAAATTTGAATATAATTTTTCAAGATATATATATGTTATTCAACAAATTAAACAACATTGTTCAATGTCCTAGTGGTGTGGATAACATTTTAGTAAACTTTTTCTTAAAGGTTCAAGGTTCAAATCCTTAAACCTTGTAAATTTGAATATAATTTGTCAAGATATATATATAGGTTATTGCAAGAAAATAATCAATATTATTCAATGTCCTAGTGGTGTGGGACTCAACTTAATTTTATAGAGGTTGAGGGTTCGAATCTTCAAAAATTTTAGATACTCAAAATTCTTCTTTTATTTGGTTATACAAGGGAGGGTAAATAGGTCTTTTAACAGTTTTAAATAATTAAAATTACTTTTTTTTTATTCATTTTAGTCAAAGGCCATTTGAACAAAATGTTTGTGAGGTTTGGCCATTTCAACTCATTCCCCCATAAAGGTGCCACTTTGAAAACGAATATACCGACATACAAGTCGCAATTTCGTTGTAAATTTCCATACGCAACTTGCCCTACTTCATTATCTCCGTTCATAAATATATTCCTCTCTATCATATGCACTTCAATAAACCATGAGTACTTGTTCTGAATCGGGGCCACCACATGAAGCCCTTTTCTTTGTCTTATCTTTTCTTCCTGTTTTTGAGCTTGTTTCAATGACCCAGGTCTGCAAATCACTTAGAGATGCTATAAACAATGACATATTGCCCTGGCTTAACATAATAGTCGAACTGCCTTTGAACAAGCGTCTTTCGGATGATATTCTGATGAAAGTTACGTCAAAAGCGACTGGCCGGCTAAGGTTTCTGGCTCTGAAGAACTGTGTGAGAGTCACTGATGATGGACTTCTAAAGGTTGTAGAGGAAAATCCCTTTATCTCCAAGGTATGATTTTCTTCTTGCGAAATATGTTGGCTAATTTGATTGATGATTCATGCTCGATTTGGCTTCTTTAGTATTGATTGTAAAGATTATTTTCAACCTTTTTTTTTTCGAATTTTGTGAGCAGATATGAATGGAAGGATAAGAATTGGTTGGTGTTGATTCATTCATTCAATTGTTTTATGTTACATGATATTTTGATTAGTCAACTCAAGTATTTGTCATCACGATCTGTCAGTAAATGATAAGAGAAGTTTATATTTTCAAAACGATTTTTTGTTAATTCAAGCAATTAAGTTGGGTGATTAGTGGTGTTCTGTAAACAAGCATACACTCATAAAATTAACTGATATTTTTATCTTTCATTTGCAGCTCTATACTCCAGGCTGCACAAGCATAACCCCGGAGGGGTTCATTAGAGCAGTGAAGTTGCTAACAAAAGACAACCACAGACTAAAGAGCCTAAAAGTCACTGGCATCTACAACATGAAGAAAGATGACCTTGAAACGCTTCACAATTTACTAGATTTGAACCAAAAACAGCAAAAGAGAGGGACCGTATTATATCATGTGTACAATAATTGCTCAAGCCTTAGACCCGAAGAAATTGATGGTTCAATAGATGTAGATGTTTGTCCCATGTGTTATGAAGTACGAATGGTTTTTGACTGCCCTGGGAATTCCTGTCAACGGAAGAAGCAGCATCAGAGAATTGAATGTAGGGGATGCTACCACTGTATTCCGAGGTGCGAAGAGTGTGGCCTTTGTATTACCGGTCAAGAACTCGCAGAGGCTGCTTGTGCAGATGTGTTGTGTTTAGAGTGTTGGCTGCAGCTCCCAAAGTGCAATTTCTGCAACAAGCCATACTGTAA